>JAWNOY010000285.1:0-53047 GCA_035045545.1 Drosophila gaucha
ACTGGTCTAAATATATTATAGCAAAGTCAAAATTCCATCTTCTTAACTCTTAATGTTATGAGAATTATTTATTTCGATGCAAAAGTCAATTTGTTCGGCACCCTAAACAATTTTATTCGTTTGTAAGCTAAGCGTAAATATTCTTGTTTGCCAAACACATATTTTAATGGGCTGGATGAAGCTAGCAATGATTCTGATGCATCTGATCTCTTTACTAATTTCTTCCAATCTACCTATTCTGCTTGTAGTCCCTATAATATGTCGTACCCATATTATATTTCTTCCTTAAATTGTCCTATTTCTCCTACTGTAAGCCTTGATTCCCTTTTATCTGCCATTGGCAGTTTAAAATCCTCTTTCTCCCCTGGGCCGGACAACATCCCTAGTGGTATTCTTAAGGAGTGCAGTGGTTCTCTTGCGCTTCCACTGCTAAAGCTCTTTAGCCTGTCTTTGGAAACAAGTATTTTTCCGAGTATTTGGAAAGAATCTTATATTATTCCTCTCCACAAAAAAGGTGGCAGGTCTGATATTTCCAATTACAGGGGTATAGCAAAATTATCTGCTATACCAAAACTATTTGAAAAAATAATTACCTCGACTTTGCAACATTTTTGCAAATCCATATTATCTCCGACTCAGCATGGATTTGTACAGAGTCGGTCAACTTCAACCAATTTACTTGAGTTTACCTCTTTGATAAATGATGGTTTTGTTGACAAAATGCAAACTGATGTAATTTACACCGACTTCAGTATAGCATTTGACTCTGTTAATCATGAAATCCTACTTCAAAAGTTTGACCTTATTGGATTCCCTCCACACTATTATCCTTATCGAACTCAAAGAGTTTTGCTCAGATCATCCAAATCGCAACTTGTTTATGTTTCATCGGGTGTACCGCAAGGTAGTCATCTGCGTCCATTACTCTTTACTCTTTTCATTAATGATCTTCCATCTTTAATATCTCACTCTCAGATACTTATGTATGCTGATGATGTGAAGCTTTTCCTGTCTTATGCTGATTCTTCCCATCACCTACATCTGCAACAGGACTACGTGTGCAACAGAAGGTAACAAAAAAAATAACAATATATGAATTTAATTCTATGTAATTATGGTGTGATGATAATCATTTACATTTAAATTGCTCTAAATGTATGGTTATGACCTTTAGTCGTTCAATACCCCAATTTGTTAACTATTCAATTAACAATACTTCTTTAAAGCGTATTTTTGAAATCAAAGATTTTGGTGTACTCTTTGACTCAAAACTATGTTTTAAGATCATATTTGTACTATTGTAAAATGAAGCCAAAGGTCTTTATTGTTCATTAAACGTTGGTCAAAGAGTTCAATGATCCTTTTATAACCAAACTTCTTTACATTTCGCTTGTACGACCAATACTTGACTACTGCTCTTGGTCTCCTCAGCATATGATTAAAAAGGATCGCATCGAGCCTGTCCAAAAGCAGTTTTTAATCTTTGCCTTACGAGGTTTGAATTGGGACCCCATTCAACGTTTGCCCTCTTACCGCAGTAGACTTCTGCTCCTTGAGTCTTCCATCAATAATCAACCGTAGAACTTCCCTTGGTGTTATCTTTCTACATAAGTTGATTATTGGTGATATTAACGCCATCTTTCTTTTAGGGGGTCTCAAGTTCTCTGTTTCTGGGAAATTAACCAGGTATTTCCGTCCTTTACATTTATCACAGTGCACAACAGATTACTCTCTACATAATTCTTTATATGTGCTTTGTCACAATTATAATCATTTTTATAACGTCTTCTCATCTGAACTCTCTCTTCCTATAATATAATCCTTGCTTTCAGCTCATCTTCGGGAAATCACTGACAGTACTTAGCTATGAGTAGGAACTGCCGGCGGACTGGCAAATCACCCCCATCGTGGTCCAGTGATTTCCCAACTGAAATCACTATCTACTTTTATTTCTATTTGCACACTACTAAGTTTAATACGTACTAATTTTGTTTAAGTTTCCTAGTAAATAAATCTTTAGTCTTATAGATCCCAGTAATATATAAATAAAGTAAAAATTCCCATCGTGTCGGTGATATTATTGGGGTATTTGATGTAATTTTATATAGGCTATCTTATTATTAGATAATACTTTTCGTATGTAAATTCATTTATTTTTATTTTTTTGTTCCCTTCTGTTGCGCACGTATAGTCAACATAAATAAATAAATAACAAAATAACAAATATGACGAACTGCGCACACTGGTCTGCCACATCACTGCTATCATTAATTCATGGCCTTTAGTTCCAATTTCAGAAAATCCAGCAGATTTATATGTATTAACCTTCTACATGTTTAGTGTAGCCTGACATATGAAGCTAAACGTCAACCGATTGGATGGGTGAACGCGTGAAGTATCTTCAGCAGGTCTTCTGGTCGCGATGGAAAAGGAATACTTGACTCTTCTTCAGCAGCGATCGAAATGGCGAACTTCTCAACCTGGATTGACAATCAACGACCATTTCTCATTAAGGATGAGAATCTGCCGCTGCTGAAATGGCCACTGGCTAGAGTGATGGAGCTCATCCCTGGAAAGGATGCCGTCGCCCGAGTAGCTGACCTGAAAACGGCTACTGGAGAGACGAGCTGTGTCTGCTGCTGTTGAAATTAGGATTTCAACCGGGGAGTATTTGTTTAATAACTTTAAGTATTTTAATTGTTCTTAGGCGGACAGCACGACATTGGTCGCTTGCTCGCATTATCATAATTCATGTTTGGCGGACAGCACGACACCTTGGTCACTTGCTCGGAATTTTGTTAACTAACTGTGGAGTGCTATATTATTCTTGACTAGTCGAACGACATTCGGTCGCTTGCATACAGTGTTTAGTAACAGCAATTGTTATCTTGGATAATCGCACGACACTTTGGTCGCTTGCACACAGTGCTAACATAATTCAATAAAGACATTAACTACAACAAAGTGACTTATGAATCAAAAAGCTAATGTATACTGCGCGCTTTTTGAGTTTTTTAAAGATATTCGATAACTTTTCCTTTTTCAATGATATCGATTAAAAACGCATGGCGTTCCGGCACTCTATTGCCCAGTGGTCTCTTGGCCCCACACGCGGCATGCTCTCGCTGGATTCTGAACGTGGGTCTTCCGCCCTTCCATCTGCGTAATCGGATTTGATGTGCTTGTGTTTTCCATGTTAGCACCCCAGCGTCGCCCATGTCGTCGTCCATAAATCGTGTTTTATTCGGATGATTTTGTTGGCGTAGCTTTTCCAGGTCCTTTTCGAACTCAGCGGAGAGCAGCATTAGTTCCGGCAGGCTGTGGCTGCATTAGTATCTGCATCTACACCATATATATTTTAAACCGCTCTCCCATGGCCTGTCGCCTCCGGGTCAGTTCGTCCTTCAAATTTTCAAAGTAACCCCTTGGCAGGAAGTACTCTTGAAAATTTGCGACGAAGGTCGACCATGCTGTCCAAGGCATGGATCAGGGATCAGGTCTAGCTCTAGGCCGTATATATCTGCCGACCATTTCACCTGCTCCAGGAACTCCATCGAACCGGAAGCCCCACTCTCGTACCTGCTTAGCCACCTTGGGATATTCGGGCGTCGTTACGTGTTCTCACCTCACCTGTGGTGTTGAGATGGCTCACCAGTGTCCTTGTTGTTGATCCTGTAGGTCTGCGGCCACACTCGTCGATGCTATGCTGAGTCTCGTGATGTTGCAATGCCGTCTGTCTCCTTGCCATCTTTTACTGCTACTCTTGCCACTTCCTCTCTTCCCGAGGAAATACAGCCAGTAGATTGGCAAGTTCGGCGATCGTGAATGAATATGGGATTCATCCTTTATTTGTCATCACCCATTAACCAAACTGTCTTTGGCTCTCGTCGTGTGTGTCAGGCAGGCTTACTCCAAACTCGGAAAACTTTCTCACTGGTGTATTTCACTTTTATTAATATCGCAGGGTCCCACGGCGCCAATTGTAACGAACCTTCCGTTATCCCGAGTCTAAGACGGGCTCTGCCAACAATATTTATAGTTGTAGGTCAACATACTACACCTCCCTTTTTAAAAAATAACGTAAATATACTTTTGAAGTTATTTATTATATTTATATATGTTGTTAGTTGATACATATTAATTATTTCGTATAGCATTAGTTTTAAATCTAATACCATTTACCATCTTTCGGGCAACAGATTGATTCCACACTCATAAAATTGTTGATTCTTGCTGGAAAAAAAACCGGTTCAAGTGGTTTTTGACGTCCTGATTTGAGGTGAAGGTTGACCCATCCAAAAAATTCTGCAGAAACCGGAACAAGTAATAGTTTAAAGGTGCCAATTCAGGAGAATATGGTGGGTGTGGTAGCACATCCTATTCAAGCTGCAATAGCTTTTGCCGAGTCTTCAAACTTGTATGATGTCTCGCATTATCCTGGTCGAACACTACACCTTTTCTATTAACCAATTCTGGTCTCTTTTTTCTTTGAGTGCATCACTTAATTTGTCCAGCTGATAGCAATAAACATCAGAATTAATTGGTGTGCTGTAGGGCAAAAGCTCTAAATAAACGATCGCCATGAAATCCCATCAAACGGACAATATAACAATTTTTTGGTGAATATTGGCCTTCGAAGTGGTTTGAGCTGATTCATCCATTTTGGGCCATGATCTATTGCGCTTTACATTGTCATCGCCGATAACAATGCGCCTTAAAAATTGATAATTTCTTTGACGTCTAATAAGCGTATAGCAGTCGTTAATGCGACGAAATAAATTTCGTTCTTTAAGAACATGAGGAACATGAGGAACATGGAAATTAATCCTAGACGTTCCATGTGCTTGTGAACGGTCGCGTTTGACGGATTAAATCATTCTGCAATCTCTCGATCTTTGCATCGACCAACGATTTTATTTTGTCCACATCGGCTTCAAGAGGCCTTCCAGGACGTGGTGCATCCTTAAGATTGAAATTGCCAGAACGAAATTTTCGGTCAATACATCTTCTCCGAACACATCGCATAATTTTCAGTATACCCTGAACCCATTGAAAATAGGATTTCAGGTATAATGGTTTTGTGACAATGTATGTAACAGGGAGGAGGCGTGGTAGATCCCATAAAGTATATATATTCTTCATCAGGTCGACGAGCTGAGTCTCCATGTCCGTCTGTTCTTTCGTCCGTTCAGCTGGAGTTTTGAAATTTTAGATATATATTCTTGTATACCATACGCAGAACAAGTTAATTTTTTTTTCGATAACTCATCCGATTTCCTTATCGATAACAATCGATATTTTGACTTTGTTTTTAAGCAATAACATAAAGACCATAACAGCTAGAGACACCAAATTGACTATGTAGGTTTCTGTGATGCAAATACCGATAATAAACTTTTCAAATTTTGGATACCTCCCCCCATTAGCCCCATAAGTGGAGAAAACGTATTTCAAATACGAGGGAGTTGGGATGTTGCATATATATACCTTTAGATGTCAATATTATGTCCTGAAAATTTCATTAAGAAAGTAGATCTTGAACCAAAGTTATTTAACAATCAATTTCTCATAATGCTGCCCAGAATGCAGACCAAGCGCAGCCGTTAAATCATCTACGCAGTAAGCGGCGCGCGTGCTTGTGTATGTTTATGTGTGCGTGGGTGTGTGCGAGCAGAGGGTAATATGTACAGATAAAAGATGTAAGCTAGATTGTTTAAAACACCGCCTCGGACTTGGTTCAGGGGATCTCGTAGTCGTGCAGACCCGACTAGAGCGTTTTTATTTGTTAATCTCTGCCTTACGTGGTTTGAATTAAGACCCCATTCAACGTTTGTCGTCTTACCGCAGTAGACTTCTGCTACTTGATCATCCGTAATTAATCAACCGTAGAACTTCCCTTGGTATTATCTTTCTACATAAGTTTATTATTGGTGATATTGACTCCATCATTATTTTAGGGCGTCTCGAGTTCATTGTTCCTGGGAGACTAACCAGGTATTTCCGTCCTTTGCATTTATCACAGTGCACAACAGATTACTCTCTGCATAATTCTTTATATGTGATTTGTCACAATTATAATCAATTTTATAACTTCATTTCATCAAAACTCTCTCTTCCTATAATAAAATCCTTGCTTACAGCTCGTTTTCGGGAAATCACTGACAGTGCCGATCTAGCAGAACGGGCATAGCCGACCGGACTGGCAAAAATTTTATTTCTGTAAGTTTTCTACTAACAATATATAAAAGAAACGAAATTGTATTTTTTTTAAAAAAAGCTATACTGTAAAGTTTGATGACTATAGCTTAATTCATGATGAATCTCGATAATCTCGCGTTCAAACATACGGACAGACGGACGCACGGTGTATATATTAATTGAGGCTACTTTCCCTTAACAGGAACACCCAGTCGGTGGCGCTGGAAAAAAAGGGTATATTAATTTTGGTCAGGAGTTTGCAACGCAGAGAAGGAAGCATCTCCGACCATATAAAGTATATATATTCTTGATCAGCAAGACGAGCTGAGTTGATATAGCCATGTTCGTCTGTCCGTCTGTCCGTCTGTCTTTCTGTCCGTCTGTCTGGATCAACGCAATCTCCTCCGAGACTATAATAGCTACAGAACTCAAATTTTGCACATAGGCTGGAATGTGCTGCAGGCATTGTATATCTGGGAATCATCCGGATCGGATGACTATATCCTATAGCTCCCATAGGACAGATCGGTTTTAAGAAATGTTTTAGTGGGATAACTTCGATGTTATTAAAGTTAGAGACTTGAAATTTGGAATATATACTCCTGAGTTCCACCCAAATATAAAAAAATAGATTATATAGCTACGCCTTTTGGGGGTGTGGCAAATCGGATAAAACCATATCTTCTATAGTTCTGAAGCTAGAGCATCCAAATTTGGAAAGTAATATAATTTTGGCCTTTCCTTCAGAATGATTAAAAAGTTATGTATTCACGCCTACTTGGGGCGTGGCAAATCGGGAAACTCTATATAGTGCTTAACATAAATCCTTCAATATTTTCGACGCTGTTAAAGCCAGAGACTTGAAACTTAAAACATATATTTGTATCAACCACCTCTAAAAAAGAGATAAAGAATATATATGTACGTCCATTAGGGGCGTGGCAAATCGGCAAAACTATATCTTCTACAATTTTACACCTAGAGTTCCAAAAATTGGCACAGACGTTAGGCTTGACCGTTTCAACAAAATTATGAAAAATTATATATCTGACTCTTAGGGGCGTGGCAAATTGGAGAAATCTATATCTTCCAAAGTCTTATAGGTACAGCTTCAAAATTTGATATATAGGTTACTGTTGCCCTGCTCAATAGATTGCCCAAAGATTATATTTATCCAATTGTTGGGGCCGTAGCAAATCAGAAAATACTGTATCTATATCCTTTGCAAGGGTATTACCAAACTTCGGCATGGCCGAAGTTAGCCCATCCCTCTAGTTTTTCTTTTTTTGTTACTTTCTGTTGCGCACGTTTAGTCAACATATTATGAAATTAATAACTAAATAAATAAATAAGAGCGTTTTTCCTCCGAGCATTATATAAATAGAGCGAAATTTAGACAGTTCGGCATTTCAGTCCAAAAGGCATTCCAGTCTATTCGTTATGGCCGGTCTTTGTTGAAAAGGCTGTCTTACTAATTGATGCTTCGTCAATTTCTATTTGATGGAAACCTTTAGCTAAATCAATTGTTGTAAAATATTGGCATCTGCCAATTTTTTCTAATATTTCTTCCGTATTAGGAATTATAAATTTGTCATTGGTAGTAATTTCATTTAGTGATCTATAATCGATCACAAGCCTGAATTTCTTTTTACCTGTTTTTTAAAAATTTCCGTTTAGTAACAGTAGATATTAAACATTACATTTTGTCAACCGCCAATTTGCCAATACGTGTGCAGTGCGCTCTATGCATACAGTCACACGTGTGCACACATACATTCAAAAGTGTCACTGAGAGCAATATGATGAGTGTGGTGTTATGGTTAGAGATGGCGGCTTGCAAGCAAGGAGTCGCAGGTTCAATTCTTGCTGCTGTCAATATTTTTTGTTATTTTTGCACTGCTATATTTTTGTATATAAAAATGCAAACTCGAACAAAGGGGATCTCGTAGTCGGGCAGTCCCGACCAGAGCGTTCTTACTTGTTTTGGTTAGTCGTTTGGAATAACTTTTATAACATTTACACGAACCGAAATAAAAAGCTAAATATAATTTTTTTGCGCGTATGTTCACTTAGGCTCAAGACTGACGCCTCTCGCGTGGAACTGTTAGGACTAAATTACAATTGTTGCCTATGCTCTCTTAATCATAAATAAGAACAGATCACGTGTCTATTGGACAAAGGGACAAATTTGTTTATGCATTGGAATTGTTTCTGAATCGGACTTTGGTCGGTAGTTTTCCTACTGGCCAAGCCTTTATGTTTATGTTCAAGTTTGGCCGAAATGTTTACATTAATATGATACCTCATATGCTGGTTTGGTATAGTGGTGCAAGTAATGCTTATTGTTATATGAATTACAGTTGGTAAAGATATTCAGTATGGTGTTGTGAATATACTGCTATATATATGTGTGTAAATATATATATATACACATAGGTCATGTGTACAATGCAGTACAATGTCTATATCTGATTGTAATCATATATCTATGTACATGAGTTATGTATGTACGTACAACAGTCGCAGAAATGCTACTAACAGAACGCAAAAGTGAGTCGAGCTCCCAAATGCGTCACAACACTGCTTGCCGTCAACAGCAGGCGCAGAAATACGTCACTGCACTGCTTGCAAGCGACCGCTTGCGCGACACTTTTTTTTCGACATCGTTTTTTTCCCGAAGAAAGAGTGGAGTGTGAGGAGCAATATAGGCATCGTGTTTTTCCTCACAGCAAACTCCATAACGATTGGTGTAAACCCCGCAACGACGAACGCAGCACAGACACAGGAGTGGCTCTCTGTCGCACTCGGCTTTTCAGCAATGGGCCGTTCGCGGCAATGGCAATGGACCGTTCGCGTCTGCGCAGCGATAGCTGAATATGATACACAGATTATTAAATCTATATATATAAAATTCTCGAGTGTGGTGTTTGTTACCAAACTACTCCGAAACGGCTCGACCGATTCTCACGAAATTTTTTATGCAGATCGTGTAGGACTGAGAATCGGCCAACATCTATTTTTTATACCCAAATAATAAATAATTAAATAATTTTAATAAATGTTTATTTGTTTAACACACTAATACTTGCATACAAGCAAGAAACGTTTGCGGATGCGACCAGTGTTGCCGTTTTTAGACGAGCATAAAAAGCTAGATCAAGAAGAAAAACACGCAAAAAAAAGCAAACTTTTTAGCGAAAAAAAGCTGAGAAAAAAGCTGAATTTTCGAACAAAATTTTGCATGATTTCTGCAAATTTTAAGTTAAATAAGTAAAATTTGTTAATTTTCCTGTCAAATTGTTGGTGATAAGCAAAAAAAAAAAAAAAATCCACTGCAGCTCAGACTAGAATTATAATTGTTGGTGGACTTAAGTAGTGCACACATATTCAGTAAATGACCTTTTTTTTTTTTTTTGCTTACCACACAGCAATTTTATAGTTTCTACTCAATATTATCTTAAACTCATCCTAATATTTGCTCAAATGAGAAAAAGCTGAAAACCAGCTAAATCGGTTTTTAAAAAAGCTATATTTCCCGCTTCCCGCAATTTTCAAATTCTTCCCGCAATTTCATTTCCAAAAAAGCTAGATCTGACGGGAAAAAAGCGGAAACGGCAACACTGGATGCGACAGAAAGAAGAATGCAAAAATCGGCTTCTGTCGCATGCGTTGTCCTCTCACAATTTTTCACTCAGCTTTCAGTGTTCTCATGTTATGAGCAAAATACATATATGTCGGTGCGTGAGTGTGAGAGTGTGTGTTTGTGTTTTCGGGTATTTCACAATAATAGTAATTTCATCATTTGTGGTTTAAGAAGAACCGTTTTAGCGGGGCGCCAGCGTTCTGTCGCTGTCGCCGAGTGTGGTTCGGTGGAAGGCGCGCACAAGAATTGTGCGTCTCGAGTTCAGTCGTTGTTACAACTCGAGTGCGACCGAACTCGCTGCGCTAATTATTGATCAAGAAAATAATACACGTTATACACCAATCAGTTTTCCAACTTGATTTATTACAACAATGCCACGAACACGCAGGGGGGCTAATTTGAGTCGTCAAACAAACAGATCTAGAGGCATGCAAGATAGAAGAGCAATAAGATCAGATGCAGAAAGGCAACAAAGTAATGCAGATGTCCGTGTAAGAATGGCGCAGTTACGTGCATCACAATTACAAGAGGTACGAGATGAGCGAAACCAACAAAGACAATTAGAACGAAGAGAAGCGCGCAGATTCGTAGCCAACAGACGTAGAGGGATTGACCAACATCAACTAGTACTTCGAGCATTTACATCACATTCATTTCTTCGTCTAGCATTTCAGTATGAGCCTGATGTTGAATATTACGCTCATTCCAAAGTGGTAATTGGTACATTGGACAAGGATGCCCGCACTGTCAAGCCCTTAAATTTAAAAATGAGCCAATTGGGATGTGTTGCTCATCAGGAAAAGTGAAACTTCCAGAAATTGAAACACCGCCGGAACCATTGCACGGCCTCCTTATTGGTACTGATCCAAATTCTTCGCTGTTCTTGCGTTCAATTCGGCAATTCAATTCATGTTTTCAAATGACATCGTTCGGAGCAACGGAAATAGTTAAAAATACTGCTGCAAATGGTCAACAATTTAATTCCACATTCAAAATCAAAGGCCAAATTTACCACAAAGTCGGCAAGTACTCTATCAAAGCATTTCATGCAAAATATTCATAGTTACAACAGTGTGTTCCAAATGACGTCATTTGGTGCATATATAATTAAAGAACGTGGTTTCAATCCAACTTTTAAGGTACCTATCTCTTTATTTCAAGACTCACAGCACACAATATACTCCAAAGACTGAAAAATTGATCAATTGAAAATATTTTATTGTCCTAACAACTAAAATTTGCCCAACCCTGATATACATGTAAAATGCAACATAAAAGAAAATTGTTTTATAACAGATTCAAGGACAAATTCACCACCGTTCAGGATCATTATTGCCTACAGTTGATGGTGAATATAAATTTCTTTAAATTTATTTTCTGGGAAATTCTCTAGATGAAGTAAATCGACGCTGTGCTATCAATCGTTCACCGAGGAGAGATATGTATTATCATGGAGCTGCAACAACTCTTACATGAACGTAATCAGTTGTTCAAAACAGCCTTGGAAATGATGCCATCGGACGATCATAAAATAGTGATCAGAGCAGACAAAAGATCTGCAGGAGAACATGAGCGACGTTTCAACACACCAATGTTAAACGAAGTTGCCTTTGTGATTGTTGGAGAGTATATGGAGTCTCGCGATATTGTCTTTAAACAACGTGATGGTGGCAACCTTAAGCGTATTAGCGAAACGCATCGGTCCTATGATGCATTACAATACCCTTTAATATTTTGCCGAGGAGAGGATGGGTATCATTTTTTGATCAACATGATTAATCCAACAACTGGTATATATAAAATGCAACTAATGACAAAAATAACGCACTACTCTTGAATTATTTGAAAATTGTTTTACATTTCGATATCACAATAAAGTCAATAATCCTTTTATATGTCAAGAATCAACCAAAAAGGTGAGCTCGATGAAGTTTTATGCATATCGATTCATGGTTCCGCTAAACGAGGATAACCACATTTTGAAATGTCGCAGAACGAAGTCTGTCGGGGTAGCTTGTATATATATATAATTGAATATACATGTCAATTTACGATAGTAACTAGTGTTGATGGTGCGCAGAGTTGCGTGTACAATTTAGAAGAGTCTTATGTACTTGAGCCGAGAGCAAGCTTAGCTCTTACATGGAGACGGAAAGGTCGCTCTCAGCGTCTGGTCAGATCAGCTGATCTGGCTGATCAGCTGGGCGTCGCTGACGCGAACAATTATCGACCATGTAAAAATCAACTATATAGTTTTCAGTTGGGTTACAAATTTCTGGAGTTAATTCAAATGCTAACTTATTATCTCGCATTCGTTGATTATATTTTGAATAAGATTTTTATAATCTGGGTAGTAGCATTTTTCTTTATATATATATATATAATTTCTCTATCCTGGATGTAATAATTTTCTATGTGTTTTAACAAATTCTGCATATGATTGAAGATCTAAAATTTTATTTTTTATTTATCATTAAATAATGTTATTGGGACTAACTATTTTAACAAAAGATTTTTGAAAATGAATTAACGCTTTTCTTTGAACATAAATGTACTTTAACTATTTTTTTGACATAATCATTTGACATTTCGATGTAATTTATTGAAATTCGTGTTTTATGGAAATAGTATGGAAAAATAAACTTAACATTATTTGAAATGCTTCTTTTAAATTCTATTTGTCGTTTATAGTAGTTAATTGGTCTTTCGTTACCTGAAATGTAATTTTCCTTGTCTTCTTCAGCGCTGTGGTACAGTGGCTGCTGTGGTATTATAAGTTTCTCCAAATAAATTTTCTTCTAACTTAATTCTGGATAAAACATCTGCAACTTAGTTTTCTTTCCCTGGTACATATTTTATTTTATAGTCAAATTCATTTAATTTTATCATTGAATGTTCTACTTGCATAACAAATTGGATTTTTGATTTTCGAATTTATGACATTACAGCTCCTATTGCTGTATGACTTGCATTCGTTGAAAAAGAAAATTTTTTAAAATTCGATAAAATTAATATTGGGTTATTTTTTTTTTGATAATTATTTTGAATTTTAAAGTGCGGATATATAATATCTATCATTAATATTAATTGTTACTCCTTTCTTTAATTTTATCTCACTGGCTTTACAGAGTGTTTTTTAAAATTCGAATATATTAATATTGGGTTATTTTTTTTTGGTTAATTATTTTGAATTTTAAAGTGCGGATATATAATATCTATCATTATTAATTATTATTATAATTAATTGTTACTCCTTTCTTTAATTTTATCTCACTGGCTTTACAAAGTGTGCAAATGTAGGAAAAACTTTCTATAAAATCGACAAAGTCCTAAAAATAATTTAAATTTTGTTTTAAGAAATCGAAAATTTTTTCTAATAGTGAATTTTGTTGTGTGTGTTATGATTCTTTCTATTGTTATAACATGACCTTAGAATTAAGTTTATATTTTAATTAATTCAGATTTCTATGTTGTAATTTCAAATTCGCTTCTCTGAGTTTACGGAATACTCTTTTTAATGATAATAAGTGTGCTTCCAATGAAGTGGAATATACAATTTTATCATCCATGTACACTAATCATATATAATCTTTACAGATGAGATCTTCTAATAGATTGTTCATACAACTTTGAAACGTTGCAGGAGCATTTTTCAGACCAAAAGCCGAGTATATTCGAATATGTCCGTTTTTGGTTGAAAACGCTGTTCATGGATGAACTTTTTCACAAACTTGCAAAATGTCAATTCCATTGGTTTTCACTTCCAGTCATGGATGAACTATTTCACAAACTTGCAAAATGTATGCTATCGGAATCCATTTGAATCTAAAAGCCTTTGACATTTTGCAAGTTTGTGAAATAGTTCATCCATGACTGGAAGTGAAAACCAATGGAATTGACATTTTGCAAGTTTGTGAAAAAGTTCATCCATGACTGGAATAGAATATTTATCATCGATTGTAATTTCATTTAAGTTTCTATAGTCAATGATTATAAGGAATTTTTACCTGATATTGTATATCACTCTTCTGTGGCACAATCCAAATAGGTGAGACATAAGGTGAAATTTGATTTTCGGATTATTCCTTAATCAAACATTTCTTTTTGTTTTGTTGACTTCTTCGTCAAAAGGTTAATGGTATTTTGTAAGGACGCTTACTCGTATATTTTAATTAGATTTACGGCTAGAAGAATAATTAAAGCAATAACAGCTTTATTTAAAACCTTGTTTGTAATTTTTATACCCTGAAATCCCATTTTCAATGGGCTCACCCATAGAAAACAGAATAAGTTTACCGGTCAACTGAAGGGAAATCGATGTAAATATTCAAATATAATTAAAGTTCTGTAGTGTAGGTTTTGGGCAAGGCTAAGTGAATGCCCAGGCCTACAGAGGGAATGAGCACCTCAATTTTTATAATCGTTCCCAAAGGGAAATATATTGGATTTGTGCAATGCCCATCTTGCTGTCTGTCTGTATATACGAACAGCATTTGGACACCATAGAAGCTAGAGACTTGTAATTTGGAATAAATACCTATGTGTATCCGCCAAAGGGGGCGTGCCAAATCGGGAAATTCTATATCTATTAAGACTTAAACTCTGTTTTTGTCATTATTGCAGTCTGAGAACTCGTGTACACCATGCGGACGTAAAAAATATCGTTTATATATCTACGCCCATTGTGGGCATGGCAAATCGAATAAAACTTTATATCCTACAGTTTTGGAGCTAGAGCATCCAACCTCGGCATGTGGATTACTGTTGACCTCTCCTTAAGATAAATCACAAAGTTATATACCCAGAATGTTGGGGAGTGGCAAATCGGGAATTACTATATCTTTTACTAAAACCGTGTTAATTTTTGGCAATTTTGCCGCCTAAGAGTTGGGATATGATTTGCCTTGCTACCAAAATGCAAATATATGTATATGTAATCTTTGTATACATGCATATGTAACTCCAATGATTAGCTGTTTGGACGGTGATGCCACATATCGATAAAGACGAAGAACTATCGAATAAGGAAGATTAGCTGATTGTAAATAAAATAAAGAGCTGTGTCAATTGGAGCAAAACATATTAAAGTAGAATTTCAATTATTAAAAGCGTATATTATTGTTAAGCTATATTGGATATTGTTCAACAAGTTACATAATAAGTGAAGTATCGATTGGGAAAAGAAAAGGAGCATGAACATTTTTATTGTTGAATCATATTTTTAATTAGTAAAAAAATTAATCTAATTTATAATAAAAAACTCTTATTTTAGAAGTATAAAATGGTGTATTGCTTCAAGAACCCTTATAATATTATATATAGTGATATATTCATTTTGACTATGTCCACAACACACAGAATAGTCGAAACTAGCTCATTCTGGATTTTCTTTAATTCACGAACATCCGAAATGAAGCAGATTAAAAATACCCAAATCATAAATATTGGCGCTGGCTTGACAGAATGCCGTTGCATATCGCAGCTGCATAACAACAACGTAGCAAGCGAAGGTTCTGAGAATGTCGCGTCTGATTGTCGCCACTGCATAATTTCAATAGCATATAAAAGAAGCCTACAATGAAATATATAAATAGAAATAGATATAGTTTTTTCCGATTTGCCGCGTATTACTTACTTATTGTGCTCGAAGCAAATAAATAAATAGTTATGAATCCGTCGCCGAGAAACACCCGACATCAGAAGATACAGTTTTTCCGATTTGCCACGCCCCTAATCGTCGTAAATATATATTGTATATGTTTATTTCTAGGCGTGGTTGATACAAATATATGTTGAGCCTTCAAGCCTCTGGCTCTATCAGTATCAAAAATATTTGAGGATTTATGTTAAGCACTATATGGACTATGGGTAGCTCAAATGTATATTACTTTCTAAATTTGGATGTTCTATCTATAAAACTGTAGACGTTATAGTTTTACCCGATTTTCCACGCCCCCAAAGGGCTTAGCTATATACTCTATATCTTTTTGTGTGGGTGTGCGATTTATGAGTAATATTCTAAATTTCAAGTCTTAGACTTAAATAGCACCGAAGCTATCCCACTAAAACCTTTCTTAAAACCGATCTGTCCTATTGGAGCTATAGAATATAGTCATCCGATCCGGATGATTCCGAGATATACAATGTCTGCAGCAGATTGGAGCCTATGGCAAAATTTCCGCTCTGTAGCTCTAAAACTCTAGGAGGAGACTGCGTTGATCCAGACAGACGGACAGACAGACGGACAGACAGACAGACAGACAAACAGACAAACAGACAGACAGACAGACAGACAGACAGACAGACAGACAGGCAGGACAGGCAGGACAGGCAGGACAGGCAGGACAGGCAGGACAGGCAGTACAGGCAGTACAGGCAGGACAGGCAGGACAGGCAGGACAGGCAGGACTGGCAGGACAGGCAGGACAGACAAGACAGACCAGACAGACAAGACAGACAAGACAGACAAGACAGACAAGACAGACAAGACAGACAAGACAGACAAGACAGACAAGACAGACAAGACAGACAAGACAGACAAGACAGACAAGACAGACAAGACAGACAAGACAGACAAGACAGACAAGACAGACAAGACAGACAAGGCAGACAAGACAGACAAGACAGACAAGACAGACAAGACAGACAAGACAGACAAGACAGACAAGACAGACAAGACAGACAAGACAGACAAGACAGACAAGACAGACAAGACAGACAAGACAGACAAGACAGACAAGACAGACAAGACAGACAAGACAGACAAGACAGACAAGACAGACAAGACAGACAAGACAGACAAGACAGACAAGACAGACAAGACAGACAAGACAGACAAGACAGACAAGACAGACAAGACAGACAAGACAGACAAGACAGACAAGACAGACAAGACAGACAAGACAGACAAGACAGACAAGACAGACAAGACAGACAAGACAGACAAGACAGACAAGACAGACAAGACAGACAAGACAGACAAGACAGACAAGACAGACAAGACAGACAAGACAGACAAGACAGACAAGACAGACAAGACAGACAAGACAGACAAGACAGACAAGACAGACAAGACAGACAAGACAGACAAGACAGACAGACAAACAGACAAACATACAATGGTATGTAACATGGTTTGTGACACCCCCTCAACACATTTAATATGTATGTATGTATGTATGTTTGTATGATATGTAAACCACCACACTCTTTTGCTAGTCGACAAAATGTTTTAACTTCTATTTACAAAGAGCTAAATGCTTAATTTAGTAACTTTAGCTTAAAAGATGTTAAAGATAGCTCAAAAAGCTGAGTCTCGAAAACGTTTTTAATCGACAACATAAAATCGGAAAAAGTTATCTATTATCTGATGCGAACTCGATATGCGCGCTGTATACAGGGACCTTCGTGCTTATATAGTTTTATAGGTTCTGAGATCGACGGGTTCGTACATACGGACTGACGGACAACCAGATAGGTGGACAGAATCAGCTATATATATATTATATATGTATACTTAATGGGGTCTGCCACACCCCCTTCTGCCGGTTACATACTTTTTTAATGGGTTCAGGGTATAATTAAAGGCAGTGTTTTGTGTGTGGTAAATATGGACTGGACATTCGTATGAAACGAAACTCTACATGCCGACCTGAACTATAACTGAGCTCATTGGGCGAAATGCAAATGCACAGTTTCGGATCTTTAAAATATGGTAAATATGTAAACATTTCCTGAACTATCTAAATGCACATCTAAACTTTTGGGAAACAAATTTATAGAGTGCTCATATTTATAAGATGCATTGAATTTATTGAATTTACAATATATTGTCATACGTAAGAATGCGGTAACCTAACGCGAAGTGGTTAGGAACAATAGACGATTCATTCTACAATAAAAACATTTATCCAATTATTATTTGGAAAAAATGTATTTAAATATTTATCACCAATAATAACGAATTATTTAAAAAAAAAATAATAATACATTTTTATAATATTTTCCAGATGGCAATTGAATGGTACAATTATATAAATGTAATTGATGATATGTTGGCTACTGCTTTCTTAACGAGTGCTAGGAATTCCCTTAGTATGGTATGCTCAGCTCTACACCGTGAAACTGATATTGCAGCTTCTCCTGTTCTTGTTATGGAGTCTGATATTAAAGATCGACGAATTGAGTTAACCCCTACAATGGATACTGTAGCCGAGTTGATAAAGGGTATTATTTATAGAATACAAAGTATTCTTCAACAGTTTCCCAGAGTAGGAAATAAAATGAAATTGCCCAAAGAACAGCAATCAAGCCCATTTCCAAAAGTATTCCGTGAGGACACAGAATGTATTGAACTGATTTTTAATGTTGAAGCTGAAGTGAAACACCAACGGGAGGAAGTTGACAGATACATTTCGTTTTGGAACTGTCACCAAGCATTATGGGAAACAACAGAGAGTACATTTATTAAACGAGTAAAAGCAACCGATCTCACAGCTGATGTTTTTGAATCGTTCATTAAGTACTATAGTACTTTAGCTGACGATATTTCATTTGTGGATGCTATATCGCATGTTTATTTCATTTTGATGAATCAAAACTATATTAAAAATTCAATTCTGGACTATATAGAGAAGTGGCAAACCTTAAATATTAAAATTCTGCTGAGCCATTCATTTTACTTAATTCGAGGTAAGCATATTTTTTTAATTGCACCCCTTAAAACATGAGATATCTCACACAATAATCGTACACACGCATATGACTATATACTGAGGCCATTTTTATCCTGCTGAGGCCATTTGTATTGTGGGCACTACCGGAATCATAAGAGAATCCTACATATTGCTGAATTGGGTCTCGTTAAGTGAGAATAGCGTGGTTCAAGAACTGAATTAAGTAGGTACCTTCTTAGTTATTAATGTGGTCATCCAGCTTACAGCTCCATTGAAATTATTTAGTACGGTGAAGCCGTCACGACTACTTCTATCTTTGGAATATGATCTGCGTCTAAAGTTATAAATTGTTACCTCTTATTACCTAAAATTTTGTAATCAGTCTAACTAACAATAACATTAACATTATTAACAATATTGCATATCCTAATGTTCTTTATAGTTATATGTAATTTCATAAAATTCGGAAATAAATTGGAGTATTTCTTTATTTTCAACATGATCTTTAAAATTATTTCTTATTACTGGTTTTAGCATATACATTTTGAAAATCGTTTTGAGAGAGCTTCGGTATTTTTACAATTAAAATCAGTGTGGTCTTATTATGAAATATAGCAACTTCATTTAAAAAAATTTAATTAACCAAGATCAATTTTAGCCATTTCATTCTGGCATGAAGTAAAATTTTTCTTTTTTTTATAATTTTTTTATAATTATGTATACACGAGGTAAGAAATCAAAATATTTTTGAAATTATTTTTTTAAATTGGCGCGCAGTTAAAGTCAACTCTTTGAATGCACGCTTGCGGTTTCGATAAATAACCGTGAGTTTAACTGAATTTTTAAATTTTTTTGGGTGATTGATCACAGAGATAGTGAATTCTAAACATGGAAAATCTTCACATAGGTATTTAAAATAATTGTGCAGTGTTACTTTCTCATGATTGTGAATGTTTAGGTGTGTATGTGCAACTATTGTTGGTGTCTTTTTGTAGTAGAAATTTAACAAATACTGCCGTGGCTCGAGGAGTATTACTTGATCTGCGCACGCTATCGCATGCAACTAAAAACGCTATGTTCTTCATACAAGTATAATGATACGGATCTAATTTACATGTTGCAGCTAAATGTGAGTGTCGCCGTTTAATGTTGCTGGAAGTTTGGGACAACAAGTGCGATTATTCTGTATAAGCTGTACTGTGTCGCACAGCTTGATCGATTAAAAGATCAAATTCGAATTTTAATCAGACACATTAATAAATATTTGCCAAACTTATTTTATTGCATTCCGCGTAAGTTTCTGCGAAGAAAGCGAAAGAAGATGAATTGGTGAAGGTATTAAAACTTGTGACAGAAGGACAGTTATCATTGATCATTGATCCCAAATGAATAGCTCTCCCTTACCACGGAAGAAGCATTGGCATTTTTATTGGGAAGTGGACTAAAACGTTCCACAAGAAGTGATAAGACTTTTACGAGGCAACATTTCCGCCGAAGCACCAACCAATCGTATTAGAGTTGGAAAACACTGATTCCGATTCGACTTGCGAGTTTGATTATGACGAGCAAAGAATAAACACGTAATTTACAACATTTAAAACTGTGCTGTTTATCGGTACTGGGAGAGGAGGGTGAAGGCGTAATCTTTTGAAAAAATAAAAAATTTGAATTTCAAGAATAAAGTGTCAAAAATGTGTGCAAAAATGGCACTAGCTTGGAGTGTGTCAGTACTATTTGCGACGTAGCCGTGTCTAATTCGCACCGCGTTGAAGCGCTGTCGTCGCGCTATAACGGACTTTTTAAAGCGACTAATCTTTTGTCAATCAATTTTTCATTTCTTGTGACCAAAATTTCAAACCTAATTCATTATTTCAATCATCATCTTGGACGGATAAACATCGTCTTATTTGGACGGTTCACTTTCAGTCTACACTTGGCCCTTTGACGAGCATGAATCATCACTGTCAATATCCAACTCTTGAGGAACACTTCCTTCTGGAAGTTTTCTAATATCTTCACGAAAATTTTTATATATTCGCTTGCTTGATAACGACTGCAATCTGTATCTGTCACCATCTAAAACCTCTATTACCAAAAATGGTCCCTTAGATTTTGGGTCTAGTTTATTTTGGTGTCTCTCCTCGTTTTTAATCACCAACACTGTGTCTTACAACAGCTGCCTTGGACTTGTCGAATCGATTTTTATCGTAAGAGGCTAAAGATTTTATGGGGCTACTGGCTCTAACTCGCGTAGAGTCTAATTCCACTTCTAGCTCTGTTTCAAATGGAGGAAACAATCCGAGAGGTCGAGCTTCTTTCCTTATCAACATTTCTAAGTTACTTGCATCAGTTGCCCAATTAGTTGTGTAGTTTAACGCTAACTGCACTTCACCAAGAGCTTCTTGCCAGGATCTGAGACTTAATTCAACTGCGGTTTATAGATTTTTGAGCGTACTCATTACGCGCTCAACTTGCACGACTTGCCTCAGTCGCAATTAAATGAAGTTTTATATTGTTTGAACAACAAAATTCTGAGAACTGTGTGCTTGGAAACCATCTACACTGGTCAGCTATAATGCGCGTTGGTACACCAAATAATGACATTGAAGACTTCATGGCCTTGATACAGCTCTCTATATCTGTCTTGAGAGTATGATAGAGATGTACGAATTTTGTGGTGTCCTCAATTTGGACAATCAAATAGTCCTTTAAATCAGAATACTGACCCCTGGGATTGGGTGTAGCTCTGCTATTTTGAATTTTTGAAAGAGTTTGACTTGGCTGTTCTACAGGTTATTCAAATGTTGGCAAATTTATGGACATATTTATTCATTTTGTCAAACCACTAGTATTGATGTACCTTGTCAAGGGTCTTTTGCCATCATAGGTGCATAATGGACTGATTCACCACTGACCATTTGAAAGTTCGGGGCACAACTGTTTACCAGTCGTGTTTTACCCATTTTCTGTATTTTGCGAAACAACTTTTCTTAAATCGTATGTTTTACTTATATCGTCTGGTAACTCGTTGGAATTAAGTTTACCAACAATGTTAACGATATCTGGATCCAGTTGCTGTTCGGCCAACAGCCAATTACTTGATATTTCTGCTATGTTTATTTGCTTTTCAGGTATTTTATCCAAAACTAACTGTGGAGTTTAATGAGCTGGGTTTCTAGATAGAAAATCTACATATGCCATGCGTTTCCCTTCTTCGGTGAACTCTAGGAGTTAGGTCTATTGTTGCAATCAGTATAAATCATAAATTCATTTCCAAGTATGCAAATGGAGTGGCATCTATTGAAATAATTTATTGGGTCGTTCACTAAGTTTCGCTTTTTTTAGTGCAATTCAAACATAATTTTTTTTTTTTTTTACCTTTTGCCATCTTTCGGCCAAGAGATTGATTCCACGCTTATAAAATTTTTGATTCATGCTGGCAAAAAACTGGTTTAAGTGGTTTTTGACGTCCTGATTTGAGGTTAAGGTTATACCATCGAAAAAATTCTGCAGAGACCAGAACAAGTAATAGTCCGAAGGTGAAAAGTCTGGAGAATATGGTGGGTGTGGTAGCACATCCCATTCAAGCTGAAATAGGCTTTGGCGACTCATCAAACTTGTTTGAGGGTTCGCATTATCCTGGTGGAACACTACACCTTTTGAATTTACCAATTCTGGTCTCTTTTCTTTGAGTGCGTCACTTAATATGTTCAGCTGATTGCAATAAACTTCAGAATTAATCGTTGTCTGCAATCTCTCGAGTTGTTATTCGACGATTTGCATCGACCATTGACTTTATTTTGTCCACGTCGGCTTCAAGAGGCCTTCCTGGACGTGGTGCATCCTCAAGATTGAAATTCTCGGAACGAAATTTTGAAAACCAATTTTGACATTGGCGTTCGGTCAATACATGTTCTTCGTACACATCGTATAATTTTCGCCTTCTTTGAACTGAATTTTTGCCCTTTTGATAGTAAAACAGTAAAATATTCCGAATATGTTGTTTTTGATCTTCCATCTTCGATAGGGCTCCAAATGAAAACTATTTCACAAAATCCAACAAAATTTTTTACAAATAATCTGTACTACATCAGCTGTTGAAATTTTAAAATTTAAAGCGGTTATCATGAAACTAAATTACTTAAAGAATGACCCAATACAATATGAAGCTGGTTGTTGATACAATGTTAAGTCGTGGCACCAAATCCGATCGAGCTAGCATAAGTGTGCAATTCTTTAGGCTGTTGTGAGTCACAAATTACTAGAACCAGATCATTTGTAAGGATGCCTACAATTTTCTTTCGAATACTTTCGAAATCAGTATTCCAAGCAAAACTTTCCTTTCCTGTTGTTAGAGCGCATAATGGCTTCATTATTTGGGAGTAGCTAGGTACAAACTGGCGGAAATAAGTTGCTAGACTAATGAACAGTCGCACACTAAAAACTGTCTGTGGTGGTAGCAAAGAAATCACAAAAGAATTTTTCGTATGTTTGGTCGTATTTCTTGTGCCTATATCTCGTATCCCAGATACTGAAAGGTTGTTTTCAGAAAACTACATTTGTTGATATTAAAATTAAATCCTTGTCCAGCACTGTTTTTAAACTTTCTAAGCCTAACTCAATTGTGGGTGACACAATCATAATATCGTCTACGTAAACAATCACATACGAATAGGCCAAGTCACCCAGATCTTGCATAATCGCCCGTTAGAACAAGGATGGCGTATTGTTCAGTCCGAACGGCATAGTTAAGAATTCATAGTGGCCATCCAGAGTAACAAATGATTCAATGTAAGAGAATGGGATCTAATGAAAGCCACTTGCCATGTCAAAACATGTGAAGTAATTCTCACAGCGCAACCTAGCAATCTGGTCATTTATTAGCGGCAAAGGATACCTTTCTGCTATTGTATTAGAATTCAGCTCTTTATATATTATTTATAATCGACACAAACGCGATCTGTCCCATCTTTCTTTTTGACGAGCAGCAAGTAAGAGAACAACTAGGTCGAATAATATTACGCTTATCAGCTCACTCAAATTTTCTCTACCAATATCTCTTTCTTCAGGGCTAAGCCTATACGGCCGGCGTTGTACAGTTTTGCTATGGTCAATCTACCGAATTTTCAGTACTAACACGTGTAGATGATATTCCCTTAAGAAGTGCAGTGGAATAATTCTCAAGTAATTTAATTAACTTATTTTTATCAGATTCGTCAACTGGTTCCACATCTACTGAACAAATATTTACAGAATTGGCTTTTAGAATTTCATACTTGTTTGGAGATATAATAACATAAAATTCTTTATTAAGGATTTCACGACCAATAACAATGTTGCTTTTTAAATGTTTATCTAACACAACATGAAACAATATTTGAAGTGAGTTTTCGCTTATATTAACCTGACTTAAAATCTGTAATATGCTATATATACCAGCATCGCCAATGCCTTTTAACACAGATAGATAACTTACTTAATTTTCTCTTTTATAGTTATTTTTTTAGTGAACACTCTGCACCGGAATCAAACGAAATTTTTAGATCTCACCTCACTGCGTTATAGTTCCTGTTGGCTCTGGCACGTAACACTGGTTCACGGTCTTCTGTTGAAACAATCCCTTTTTGCTTGTTGATCCTCCTTTTGAACATTGATTTGCAAAGTGTCCAGGCTCGCAGCACTTAAAGCGGGTAACTAACGCTGAGATGTCGCATCGGCTTTTGACACACTACTCACATTCTCCTCTTCTTGATGTCAGGTCGAGAATCGTTATCACGGTCAACATTACTCTGTTTTTAAAATATGAATGCACCAAGATGAACCAGATAGTAGCTCGCTTCTAGTTTGCAATTTTGATGTAAAAACAATTCGTTGCAACCAGTTGTCCACGTTTGACAAAATCCGCGAGCACAATTAGCAGTTAGAGTTGTCACCAAACGACTAGCGTAAACCGCGAGGTATTCGCCGTTAGTTGGGCGGCTGTTCAGCAAATTTTAAAACATTGCAGACGGCGTCTCGTTCCTCTTATAACGGTGAAGAAATAATTCCTTAAATTCATTCCACTTAATGCCGGGATATGAAATTTGGGTTAGCCAAACGTCACGTATTTGCTGCTATTCGTGTGTTGATGTTTGCATATTTTTTACAAGCTCCAACAGGTTTTGAATTTGCATCTCTAGAATAATGTGCCATTGATCCTCTGAGAAAGCAGGTGGAGAAGACAGCTCACTTTCCATTTTTCTGTAAAGCGCAGTGAGTTTCGATGCGCAGGCTTTGTGATTTCCAATTCGACTGACTCTTTTCTGTTTGTCTACCTCGCACCGAACCACACTCGACGACAGCGCTGCAACGCTGTTGTTGCTCTATAAGGGACTTCTTAAGGCGACAAAATTGCAAATGACCAATCACCAATCCATTACTTATATGATGAAATTATGATTCAGGTCAAATACCCAAAACAGAATACCCTAACACTTACACATACAGTACGCAGCAACAAGCGCATACAGTACTCTCCGACACATACATCATTTTTGGGTAGGAGCGATGCATATTTTGTAGATATATATTTTTGGATTGGTGTCAATTGGCGCATATGCATGTGCACTGCATCAAATTCAAGGAATCGAAAATGATTGCGGGGAGCCCTTGCTATAACAAAAATAAGTTTTTTGTGATTGTTGATTGTGGTTAGAGCTGATGACTAGTGGTTAGAGCTGCGATGTGGTCTGCCCATATTTTAGTATATTTTATTGGTTTCAAGTTGCGTATCCGGCTTAAGCACGTCATATGCACATTACTTATATGTACATATTTGTGTTGATTGTCAAGTGGCAAGCGCACGTGTTTGAATCTTTATGCAAGATCAATGTAGATGTCAATTTCGTGGGAACTGGGTCAAGTGAGGGTAGAGTGAGGGGTAAGCTTATAGGGATGTGTGTTGGGGTGTCATATTTTACAAAGATATTTATCCATACATAGAAACATAGATACATAGATACATACATATTAAATGTGTTGAGGGAGTGTCATATTTCATATACATGCATGCATATTTTCATAATTTTTGGGTATGTTTTGGTGGAGGAGTAATTTTTGAGTGGTGAGGGTGATCGTGTTGCATCAAATTCTAGGATGTGTGAATGATCCCTGTCAGCTCGCTGCATCAGAATAAAATTTTGGGCTGATCTTTGCATATTTTGTACATATATATTTTTAGATTGAGTGTCAAATGGCGCATGTGCATGTGTACTGCATCAAATTCAAGGAAACGAAAATGATTGCGGGGAGCCCTTGCTACAACAAAAATAAGTTTTGGGTGATCGTTGTATGCATGACTAGTGGTTAGAGCTGCTATGTGGTATACCCATATTTTAGTAATTTTTATTGGTTTCAAGTTATGTAGCCGTCTTAAGGACGGGATATGTCCATTTAAATATATATATCAATGTAGATACTCCACGAAACACAACAGTAATTGTTAAATTTCTGCTGCTAAACATTTACAATCATGAGAACCTACCATTAAACATTAATTTTAATTACCATTTTTTTCATTTTTACAATTTTCGTTATTTGTGATCAATCACCGACAACACAATTAGAAAGTTTGATTAAATTGACGGTTGTATATCGGTTACTCAAGCTTGGATTCAAAGACCTAACCTTAATTGCTCGACAATTTTAAAAACAAAATTTGAAAAATATTTCGATAACGTTTTTTTCTTATCTCTTGTACACAAAGTTGTAAAACAAATTTTGATATTTGAAACGAATAAAAAATTTGACTTTATGCCAAAATTTCTGACATTTTTTTTGAATACAGAGCTCTGTAAGCTGGATATAAATTGTTTGTAATGAAGTGTATTCATTAAGTTATTTTTACTTTAACCTAATAAAAGTATCTATACTTTTACTAGAAATGCATTGTTAATAGATAGTATCGAGATGATGGTATTGCAACCAACTTAAAAGATATCTTTTTCCTTGGATCTCTATCCCTTAATTTATCAGCAGAAAATGTAATCAAATTTAAAAACTCTAATATTAAAATATCATTGTAATTAAAAATAAACAACGTTTTAAAAGATTGTAAATTTCAAGGTATGCAGGAAACCTACGTAAATTTTGTAGTAAGCTAAAAGAAAAAATGTTTGTATCAGCTAGAAAGAAAAACAGTTAAAACTTTTATTCAGCAGAAATTACCAGATAGGATGTTTATAATACTAGCTAGGCATGACATATCTACTGTTTCAAAAATTAAGAGAGCAGCGCAGAAAGAAAATATTTTTGAAGATAGATTTAATAATCCAGCAACTAGTTCCAGAAGTAACTATACTTAAAATCAAAATTACTCCGACAGGACAGATCAGTCCTTTCAAAACAAATACAAGGGTAATCATTGTTACCAAACTTACCAACCTTACCAACAATATGGATAACCAAAGAGTCAAAGCAAACTGTAATTCTAAAACGACGGAAATAGCGTACAAGATAAAATTGAAGTAAATAAATATTTTCAAGTTACAGCCTAACAGGAAGACAATACATAATGATATCATTTAATAAAATTAAATGTAAATTTCTAGTTGACACAGAATCAACTATCAACATAATAAAAGAATATTTGTTTAACTTACCAGTACACATAAAATCAATAACAGTACATACAATGGAATAAAAATACATTTGAAAAAATTTATTAAAGTACAAAATTATGAAATACTACTAGCACGACAGCTATTAGTTGATTGTGAAGCAAATATTGTTTACAAAAATGTATAACAGTATATCAATATAGCTTTAACAATTACATTGAACAAAATACAACATTTGAACTTTGATTACAACGAAAATTCACAAGAAACAATTGAACTTATTCTGAAACAAATTAAATGCAAGACATCCAACGAAATTATTTACGCTTTACAAAATAATATTGAGGAAATAACGAGTATAGACAAGATCATTAAATAACGAAGAAAAATGACATTTAAAAAAGGAAACGAAAAGCTAAATTTTACAAATGAACTCAAAAAATTAAAATACAAACATGACTTGAAAGAAATTAATGAAATATTGGAACAAGACATAATTAGATATAGTAATTGTCCTTATTTTATCCCAATTTGAGTGGTATCAAAAAAATCTGATGCATTAAGAAAATTAATAAAGAAATTTACGATTGTGATTGATTACAGATCACTAAATGAAGGAACCACCAATGATAAATTTCCTATTCTAAATGTGGCCAATGTGCCAATACTTTACAACAATCGATTTAGGTAAAGTTTTCCATCATATAGTAATGAACTAAGCAGCAATTTGTAAAAAGCTTTTTTGACATACACCGGCTGTTACGCATACACCCGTATACATTTTAGACTAAAAAATGCCCCAGCAACTTTCCAAAGATGTATGAATAGTGTACTAGTTAACAAGTAACCCTCGCGCTTATGTATCCCTCGCCGCGCTGCAACGGTCAACGGCTGAAACTAGATACTCTTGGTAAGTCGCAAGAATGCCTCGTTATCGCTTATATATCTTTCATTTCCTTGTGGAGCCACAAGGCCAACAATAAAGGAGAGTATTAGCTACCCCAACCTAATCAACAGCAGGACACCTGTATCAACACCCCCCATCAACCCACAGCGAGACGACTGTAAGGACGCGACGCACTGGAATACATAATTGGCGCCCAACGCATATTGAACATAAGTTAGGAGCCCCACCCTAACAAAACATGTAAGTTCAAATAGAGATTTCAATGAAAAATTGAAATAAAAAAATATATAAATTAAATGCTTTTTACCGACTTCCGTAGTTAGCCAGAGTGAAATATAAGAAGTGTCAGTCAATACTTTTCAACACACTTCTATGAGTGTGAAGACAATTGGGAAGTAGATTCCATAAACGATTACCAGACTCAGACCCACACAGACTTAGCCATGGATTTGAACCAAGTTCAAGCCCTAATAGAAAACACTATTAGCCAATCTTTAGCTTAGCAAGAAGAGAGTTTTCAATCAAATGAAAAGTTTAAATTTAGAAACGCCTCAAATCGAGACGTACCAAAGAATTTCGGCAAACCCAGCCATTAGATGTGATATGCCATTAGATATCATAAAATCAGTCCCCGACTTTGACGGAACGCAAGATCAGTACGTTTCATGGCGGCAAGCAGCCCATAACGCATACGAATTGTTCAAGCCATACAATGGCAGCTGCGGGCAATACCAGGCAGTAGCAATTCTACAAAACAAAAGGTTCTGCAAGCGCTCTGTTTGTTTCGCACAACACTGTGCTTAATTTTGATGCTATTATAGCACGTAAATATTACGTCTCCTGAGGCAGGGGCTAGAGATGATTAGGCAGGGCGAACTAAACTTAATGGATTACTACGATTTAGTCGAAAAAAAATTGTCTCTAGTAACCAATAAAATCGTCATGTCCCATGACCAGACAAGCGCTGACTTGCTTAATAGAGAAGTCAGATGCGATGCATTGCATGCATTTATTTCAGGCCTTAATAAATCCCTAAAATTGGTTGTATTCCAAGCTCAACCAAAAGATCTGCCATCCACACTGGCACTAGCCAGAGAGGCAGAAGCGAGTATTGAGCGGAGCATTTTTTCGACTCCGTATGCCAAAGCTATCAAACAGAGAACTCAAGCTTCAGAGTCAAATAAAAATCGCTCACAGTCTAAACAGCAAAAACATCCACACTATTTCAAGCGTCAGCAGAACAATGCTAACCAAGAACAAAACAAACAGCAAACTCAAGGCCCAGAGCCTATGGATGTTGACACATCTGCAAAATTCAAGCAGCATACAGAAATTGGGAAAGCTCAGACCAATATAGTATCAGCTCAGAAAAGGCAGAACACGTCTGAACGCGTGTCAGGTCAAAGGCGTCAGCAATGTACAATAATGTAGTAGTCAGTAGTAGCAGTCAGGAAGAAAGTTATGAATGATAGCGAACCTGTATGGAGTAGCGAATCAGTATATTTTTTATGGAACGCTCCCGGTTGCCAGTCATCGAAAGACAGTTAGCTGGGAGAAGATTAAAAATTCTCATAGACACCGGCGCGGCAAAAAATTATGTGAAGCCCGTAAAGGAGCTACGCAACATAATTCCCATCGACAGCCCTTTCACTGTGAGCTTAATACATGGCTCCAGTTAAATCCAAAGTAAATGCCTAATGAACATTTTTCGAAAGGTCTCGCCTTTCTTCATATTAGAAACGTTAAGTACATTTGATGCCATCATAGGCTTCGACCTGCTAGCACAGGCAGGAGTGACATTAAATCTGCCTAACAGCACTCTAGAATACCAAAATAAGTCTGAAAAATTGCGTTACCAATATTGTGAAAGCATAAATTTCACGGATGTAAACGACATAGTGGTACCGAATTCTGTCAAAAAAGAGTTCAAGAAAGTTATACTGGACAGAGTAAACGTATTTTCGACCTCTAACGAGGCATTGCCTTTTAACACCTCAGTCACCGCCACTATCCGTACAATTGATAACGAGCCGGTATATTCAAAACTATACCCTCACCCTATGGGAGTCGCAGATTTCGTAAATGACGAAATCAAGCAGCTACGGAAAGATGGCATAATTAGGCCATGAAGGTCCCCGATGTTATCGACTTCAGCAAACTGAACGAGTCCACTATTGCCGATCGATGCCATGAATACCCATGATTCTAGCAAACCTGGGAAAGGCAAAGTTTTTCACAACCCTAGACTTAACAACCCTAGACTTAAAGTCGGGGTATCACCAAATTTACTTAGCGGAGCAATACTGCGAAAAAACTTCATTTCAGTAAATGGCGGGAAATATGAATTCTGCCGCTTACCATTTGGCATAAAAAATGCTGGATGGATTTTTCAAAGAGCGATAGACGACGTTCTAAGAGAACAAATTGGGAAAATATGTTACGTCTATGTAGATGATTTAAAGAAACTGACCATGTTAGGCACATCAATGCAGTAATAAAGTGCCTAAGCGACGCTAACATGAGAGTCTCCCAAGAAAAAACCAAGTTTTTTACAGAAAGCATAGAGTACTTGGGATTTATAGTAACTAGGGGCGGTGCAAAAACTGATCCCGAAAAGTAAGAGCTATACAAGAATATAAGCAGCCAAAGAACTTGTACAGCCTTATATCGTTTCTCTTCCTAGCTAGCTATTAGGAGATTTGTTAAAGATTTTGCATCCATTGCAAAACCACTGACAGACATACTGAAAGGCGAAAACGGCTCAGTCAGTAAATTCAGGTCCAAAAATGTTACAGTTGAGTATAATGAAATTCAACGCGAATCATTCGATCGTCTACGGGATATTTTGGCATCCGAAGATGTTATCCTAATGTACCCAGATTTCAAACAACCCTTTGACCTAACCACCGATGCATCCGCAAATGGTATAGGTGCAGTACTATCCCAAGGGGGTCGACCAATAATGATGATTTATAGAACGCTAATACAATGCGAACTGAACTATGCCACAAACGAAAGGGAGTTTCTAATGGGCCCTGGGCAAATTACAGAATTTTCTATAAGGTACAAAGGAAATAAGAAATTTTTACTGACCACCACCCACTTATCTTTGCAGTTTCGGACAGAAATACCAACGCAAAGACTTAGAGATGAAAAGCATACATTGACGAACACGACGCAAAAATGTTCTGTAAACCAGGGAAAGAAAATTTCGTGGCAGTTGCCCTCTCCCGACAGAACATAAATTCACTTCAAAACGATGTACACTCGTGTGCCGCAACCATCCACAGCGAAACTTCGCTGACCTATCCGGTCGAAACAACAGACAAACCCTTAAATTACTTCAGGAACCAAATCATCCTAGAAGAAGCACGATACCCATCAAAACGAAACTTCATTCTTTTCGGCAACAAAACTCGATATATAATAAACTTCACTGACAAAAACAAGATATTCGAGACACTTAAAGAATCCATAAACCCAGAAGTTGTAAATGCAAAACACTGCGATTTACCAACCCTGGCTAATTTCCAACACAATCTAGTGTTAAATTTTACTGCAACCAAATTCTGGCACTGCAAGAATGTCGTAACAGACATCACAGACAAAAACGAACAGTTAGAAATAATAACTGCCGAACACAATCGTGCACACCGAACCGCCAAAGAAAATACCAAACAAATCATACGTGATTATTATTTCCCAAAAATGGCGAAAATATCTAATGAAGTCGTCATAAATAATAAGATGTCGTAAATGCACCCCGCTCCACAGCATATCGAACGGTCAAGTGGAACGTTTCCACAGCACTTTAACAGAAATTGCTAGGTGCCTAAAAATTGACAAAAATATTGACGACACTACCGAATTAATCATGAGGGAGGCAGTAGAATATAACAGGACAATGCACTCAGTCAAAAACCAAAAGCCGATCGAAATCATTCACTCAGCTCCAAAAGAACTCCAGCAAGAAATAGAGGAGAAATTAACAAAGGCACAGCTTACTTCCGTTAACAGATGTAACCCGTCTAGTCAGAATAGGATGTTAGAGGTGGGTGAAAAGGTTTTCTTAAAGAACATCAGAAGGCTAGGCAATAAACTAACCCCACTATGCTCGGAAGAGAAGATACAAGCAGACATGGGAACGTCTGTCCTCATTAAGGGGAGGGTGGTCCACAAGCACAATCTGAAGTAAAGCTGGAACCTCACGCCTCACTTTTCTATTACAGGTTTTTGGGCGTGATTTGCTTAACAATAACAACGGCCATCGTTATTACGACAAATTCTCGGATTACGGACTATTCACACTTTAACTATATCGCCGTAATAGACGGAAATGCAATGGTATGGGAACAGCGAGATTACTTAAGACACTCTAGCAACTTGACGGAACTTACGAAAATCGCTGATGACACAGACAAATTGTCCGAATTATTCCCACAATCGCACATGCGAAAGCTATTAGACGTTGACACAGACCATATTAGAAGCCTTTTATCAGCATTAAAAATACTCCATAGGATTGCCAGAAGTTTAGATTTTTTAGGCACTGCCCTCAAGTTAGTTGCAGGTACCCCAGACGCCTCAGATTTGGAAAGAATAAAATTGTCCAAATCACAATCACAGACGCAATTAATAAAATAATTAAAGAAAAAAAGAGTCGACACTCTTCATTTGTACGAAGCGTTACTAGCAAGAAATAGAATGTTAATATTGGAAATCGAAAATTTAATGTTTACAATCACTCGCCAAATCTAACAATGTAAATCCAACAATTTTCAATCACAACGACTTGAACTCTCTAATTGAAAAAAACTACAGATGTCCCTATAGTAAGTCTTCTAAAAGCGTCCTGTATAAAGTTTCTCCAGTCTGAAAATATAATACACATACTAATCGCCTACACACCAACACACCGTACTATAACTACAAGATGACATCGTGGCTGAATGTGATGACGATATTCTAGCAGTAACGGAATGTACCACGACAACTTACACTACATTCTGCAAACTGGCAAGACATGAGACTTGTGCACGAGCCCTACACGCAGGAGGCACAGCGCGATGCCACACGCAGCCCAGCCAATTAAGGGACATTACGCTCGTGGATGATGGCATCATAATCATCAACGAAAGCCCAGCAATGATCAGTACAGACGGCGGCCCAGAAATATCCACACACCTCGTCACCTTTGAACGATCAGCTGTCATAAATGGCACTAAATACGTGAATTAACGTGAAGCCCTAAGCAAAACTCCGGGCATAGCGGGATCACCACTTTTAAATATCATCGGCCACGATCCAGTCCTGGATCGAAGGAGATACAGAAGGCTATCGACGAATTTAGTACGACCGAGGACGGTCATAACATTTAGGGGGAGTAGTTAACAAGTAACCCTCGCGCTTATGTATTAAGTATCCCTCGCCGCTCTGTAACGGTCAACGGCTGTAACTAGATACTCTTGGTATGTCTGAAGAGTGCCTCGTTATCGCTCATGATTATGCTGAGTCGGCTTGCCGAACATGACTTTGTGCGTGTTCTTTCTTTTAAGCTTTGCATATTCTTTGTCTTTAGCTTTAAGTGAACAATTATTGTACTTTAAATTCAGTTCTGTAAAAGTATCAAGAGAGTATAGTCTCCGAAATACAAGCTCCGGCACAGCCGTTAACGCATATATCTTTCATTTCTTTGTTGAGCCACAAGGCCAACAGTAAAGGAGATCATTAGCTACCCCAACCTAATCAACAGCAGGATAACACCTGACTCAACACCCCCATCAACCCACAGCGAGACGACTGTAAGGACGCAATGCACGGGAATACATAATTTACTAACATACTCAATAAACATTGTTAAGTCTACTTAGATTAGAGATGGGCGTCGGGATCGGGAATCGGGAATCCCCCGGGTCCCGAAAAAAGTTTCGGGATCAGGCGGGATGGGAAAGATTTTGAAAAAGTTCGGGACGGTCGGGATAAGTCCCTAATCCCGAAATTCCCGCGGGTCCCGATAGTAAAATTATAGGTTGGTTTTTTTTTTATTTATCGAAATTAATTACTCACCGATTGCATTTTTTGTAACTTTTTAATGTATTTTTAACTTAACAAAATTTGGTCACTCTTTTCAATACCGGCAAATGCAACTATTGCGTCGCGTCAAGATATTTTAAAAAAGCTTGCGGAAAAGTCAAAAGACCAGTGAGAGGGTCTTCTCTACTTCCAGTAGAATTCTGGAAGAAAGAAGAACACGCCTCATTGGAGAACACTTTGAAAAAATTTTATTTCTAAATAAAAATGTTAATATATTGTAAAAGCTGAAATGTTGAAAATAATTTCGGGAAATGTCGAGTCCCGGGGGAAAAATGAAAATTTTGTCGGGACAATCGGGCGGGAAAATCAAAAATTATTTCGGGACGGGATGGGACGGGAACGAATTTCTTTCCCGATCCCATCTCTAACTTAGATGACATAATAATATTCTCAATAAATACAGAAGGTATTAAGCCAACTCCAAATAAAATATCGGCTATTGATTAACTTCCGATACCTACAACCAAAACACAAATTAATCCATTCACAGCCTTATGTGGGTTGTTCAACAGTTCGTAGTATACAAGAAGATAGTTACAACGAATAACCGAAAAACCACTCAACTATTTTGACAAAGAAATAAAATACATTAAACATGATAGGGATCACGAATATTGTAGAATTTCGTACTTCACTAAAACTCAAATAAATATAGAATATCAAGAAATGACCCCTCAATTAGCAGCGAAAATAATAACCGCTTTTGTAAACAAAACAAGGTATTTAATTTAGAAGACAAAAATGACTTCTAAAGAGAATAAACGATTAATTAACTTCAAAACAAAAGCCATGAAAACTTCAAGCATTCTTCAAGACATTCAAACTTATGCGAAGTCAAAGAAATATTTTTAGATTTCTTAGACCGAGTGCAGACTTGTTTTTTTGTGCTCAGCAATTATTGCTTTTATTTTTTGATATAAACGTGCATTAGTTTTATTTGCTTGTGTTTTAATTTTGCTTGATATACCAAGTTTTGAGTTTTATTTAATTATAATTATAATTATCTGTTAGACAGAGAGTGCTTTGTGATTTGATTTTGAAAAATTTACATCGTCTGTTGCTGCATTTTAAGTAATTGTTTTGTTTCGAATTCCTTTACTATTTTATATTTTAGTATTCGTGTTGTTGTGTTTAGTGCTTTGTCGCTCCGCATATGAAATATCTCTCTTGAGTTTCACTGATTTGAATCTCTGGCACTGGCCGATTCCGATTCTTACGCTTAAATTCATGAACAATAATAAGAAATGGCCAAAATTATTATTGGAAACATTTTCACCGGCACATTGATTTTAAAAGAAGCAATTTTTCGTGAAATTAAACTTTGAAATATACACAGTGCCTGAGGATTTGCTTGAAATATAAGCAGATATTGATTCCACAGTCGTATCTGCTGAGAGTCTAGAAACAAAAACTTGTTTGCGCGGAGAAACAACCGTTAATGTTGGAACAGCAGGCGATAGCTGAGATTCAGCTGTGGACCACACAACTTTCGTTGGAGCCTTAAGTTTGCGACTCGACCCAAGTCGAAGTTTCACAGCATTACTCTTTTCGCTAGGGCCTGGTAAAGATTCAGGCACAATGGCTCCATCAATAGACGATGGAACAGAAGTACCGTCGAGATTATTTGGTGGAACCATTGACACGACTGGCTGATCAACCAAAGGCAAAGGAACTGGAATAGGTAGTAAAAAAGATTGGACAGGTATTGACTGCATCTCCAATTGTGCCATTGGAGCACAGTGGAAATTGGAATCGCTAAGTCTACCGCTGCTTGCTTCGAAATCACAAGTCAGCTGCTTAGCAACAGTTTTTAACTTAAGGAAATCATTTCTCAAAATGTTATACATTTTCGAGAAAGAAAATTGTTTTTCCAAACAATTAGGGCAAGACCAATTCAAACCACCACTCCCAACTTTGGGAGTTGCTGTTATCCGGTCGCAATCACGTCCTGTGAGACCAGCACACTTAGCATGCATAATATTTTCACACAGCCAGCAACTAATGAGTTGAGGCTGTGCGGAATCAGCAGCTTGGCGAAATGTACAAGACTTCTTGCAGCAAAAGCAAAACAAATTGCCGAAAATGCAGCGACAGACGCCGTAAAAAAGTAAAATCAAGATAACAAGTTACTCACAGTCCAACAGACGAATCTTTGCACAAAAACAAGCACTTGTTATATCAAGCAAAATAAATAAACAAGCAATAAAATTTAATGCACTTTTAGAAAAAGGTAAATGAAAAAATTGAAAAATTCTTGATTCTTAAGCAGGACATGATCTCCTTACTTAAACTTTACGATCTTAGCCTTATTATTGTCATATCTAGATCGATATGATAACGATCATTACGTTCCATAATATCGAGCTTGATCTAAATTAACGTTATATTCCTCTTCATCAATTAATAATTCTAGCGGGCTAAAGTTAGTGACTCGGTTGTTAGTACAGTTTTAAGCTAATTGTATCTCACCTAAAGCGTCCTGCCAAGAACGCTGTCTGGTCTCAACCGCCGTCAGCATATTTTTAAGCATAGTCATGAGCTTTACTTGCCCATTAGCTTGATTAGCGCCTGTTGCTAATAAATTCAAATTTACTTTCTGGGCATTACAAAACTCACGAAAGTTAGAGCTTATAAAGCATCGGCCCTGATCTGCTATCAAGCGACTTGGCACGCCAAACAATGAGATCTCCAATTTCATGGCTTTAATACAATATTCCATGTCATTATGTGTGGTGTGGTATAATTTAGTATTTAGTGAACGTATCGATTAACACGTATTCACGTATTCTTTAACATCACTTTTTCCGCTTAACTTGCCAGTTATATCGATGTGTAGTGTATGCCAAGGAATTTCACTTTTAGGTATCGAATGCAATTCTGACTGAACTTTGCCGGACTTTGATTTAGTTATTTTGGATGTACTGCAATGTTGTCAAACCAGTAATGACAATAAGTCTTTTCCATTGTCGTTTGCCACCCTAAATACATTACGGACTCGTGAACGTGGTTTATGACCGACCGTCTAAATGCTCTAGGTATTATTGACAAATATAGATTCCTTCCCTTTATTTGAATCCTTCTAAACAAGACACCCGCTCTAATCTCATAAGATTTATCGTCATCAAGGCTAGAGTCTTTCTCGCGTAGTTTTGCGACAATGACGGACAACTCTCCGTCCAGCTGTTCAGTAATCTAAATGTTCAGTAATCTAAGACAGATTTATACGTATTTCAGGAGCTATGGGGAATTAAATTTCGACAGAAGTCTGATTGCGACATTCGTTCACCTTTTCTATATTCAATTTTGAACTGGAAGTTTGAATAGTTTGAATTTGTTAAAACTTGCTTTTAGCGAATTACAATTGGTGAATAACACGAAATCATTTCCGAGTAAGTAATGACGAAAATGCTCACAGCGTTGAAACCGCCAACGTCTCTAACTCGTAGGAGTTATACTTTGACTCAGGTGGAGATGCCAGCGTAACTTATTTGCGCTACCCACTGTGAAGCTCTGCCCTCTAAGGAGCGGCGCGCTGCCTTGAAGAGGATTTTCTCCAATGATTAGGTTGACGGGGGTGCACCAGGAAAAGGTATCCGAATGAGGTATGTCTGGGTTGAATTTTGGCAAACAAATTTTATTGGCGTTTGTCTGAACCCTCACTGGCGTACTCAACTGTGCGACCAGTTTCTTAGGATTTTCGATCTGGCTTTCAAGGTTAGCGCAACGTGCGTCAGCATTCGTGATTGGCTGGACCAATCCCACTTCTGATGTCGGGTTGGGGTCGATATTCTCAATCTCTGCACATTGAGTTTCGCAACTCAACGCAGTCCGTGTCACATGCAATGAGGTATCGGCCACCATCTTGTTTCTGGCTCTGGAGCTTTGTGAATTCCGAGTACGTGTGTTCATCTGGACGGCTAATCCAAGAAGAAGGCTTTTCTATTCATTAGTCTTATTGTCTGGTCACAATACGAGTTGCCACATTTTTTAAACACTACGTACACGAACTACACTCAGCAGCTAGGGCTCTTTTTAGCAACCCTAGTTGCCATTCACAGCTGGGAACATTCGATATTGCATACCGAATACGATACCTTTTAATAACTCTACGACACGGCCATACTGTCAACTACATGTCCTCGTGTCCGGTTTTGCTTCCATTCTATATATATATTGCATATCGAATACTATACTTTTTAATAACTATACGACATATATATATTCATTTTACTCTTCGGCACACGTTAAATAAACATTTTTGCAATAAATAAATAAAAATAAAAAAAAAACTTCATTCACTACTTTCAGGAATTAATAAAGTAGAAGCAGAATTTAAACAGAAGTTTTATTATCTAAGGTTTTTAGACATAATATAAAATATTATAAATGAATGTGAAATTTGTAATATTAGCAAACAGAAAATATTTCCACAAATCTGCCATTATACGTTACACCAGAATTATTAAACATAACAAAGTTTTATATAACAATAAACAAAACTTTTTTATCTAATATGCATAGATGTATATTTAAAATGTGTAACGCTAGAAAAAGTAAAAAGTGAAAACTGGTTCAAAAAGAAAAAAACTACTGCGTAGTTGATTTGAATGTATGTGTGCACACGTACACGCTGGTGCTGCGTTCTTTTACAATGTTTCCTTTAATAACTTCTGTATTACTTAACTGATTTGAATGCAATTTTCTGCATTGAATGCTATTAATTAATAATTAATTAATAATTAATTATTGAAAATACGGTTTACACTAAAACATTTTTTTTGTGAAGTGTGGACCCGGTATCCAAAATATGAAAAAGTAGAATATGCATTTTATTTACAAAAAGCTAAAAACAAAATTTGGTAGCTGTAGCTAAAAATATGAAAAAGATATGGTCCAAGAACAGAATCTCGATAACGTTTTAAATCGATATCATTGAAACGGGAAAATTTATCGCATATCTAAAACAAACTCGATATGCGCGCTGTATACATACGGACAGACGGACAGACGGAAAGACAGACGGACAGACGGACAGGGCCAAATCGACTCAGCTCGTCGCCCTGATCAAGAATATGTATACTTTATGGGGTCTGCCACGCCTCCTTCTGCCTGTTACATACTTTTTGCAAAACCATTATACCCTGATTTCCCATTTTCAATGGGTTCAGGGTATAATTAATGAAAATAAATAAATCTCCTAGTATGTCGCGATTAAAAATTGTAAAGTTGAAGTGTTAGATATGTCATGTCTAATTACCAGGCGGATTACACTATAAATACACATAATAATATTGGGAACTGGGTTAAGTGGAATATGTTCTCTAGAATAAACGAGTAAGTTGTTAATGCTTTGGGGCTTAGGCGAGTGCGACAAAACACTGCTTATTTTTCGGTTTATGTAAGGCGAAGTGTATTTTGAAAGCAAAGATAAAAAGAAAAGATTGTTTGTTTTTGTGGTATCTTGTTTCATTTATTAATTTTGTAAGCATTGGTAATTTAAGTGATATTTATGAATTTAGTGAGTGTAAATTGGCATGTTTATTGGTATAATTTTTTTGCTTTTGTATACCCTTGCAAAAAGTATATATTCATTTAGGCCAGAAGTTTGCAACGCATAGAAGGAAGCATCTCCGACTATATAAAGTATATATATTTTTGATAAACACGGCGAACTTAGTTTAAATAGCCGTGTCCGTACGTGTTTGAGTGGTAGAGTGGAGGAGGGGTAAGCTTAGAGGGATGTGTATGTGTGTTGGGGTGTCATATTTTACAAATATATATGCATACATACAAACATACTTACATACATACTTATTAAATGTGTTGAGGGAGTGTCATATTTCATTACATGCATGCATATTTGCATTTTTGGGTATGTTTTGGTGGGGGAGTAATTTTTGACTTTTGAGGGTGATCGTGTTGCATCAAATTCTAGAATGTGTGAATGATCCATGTCAGCTAGCTGCTTCAGAATGAAATTTTGGGGTGACCTTTGCATATTTTGTACATATATATTTTTAGATTGAGTGTCAATTGGCGCACTGCATCAAATTCAAGGAATCGAAAGTGATTACGGGGAGTCCTTGCTACAGCAAAGAAAAGTTATGAGTGATCGTTGTATGACTAGTGGTTAGAGCTGCAATATGGTATGACCATATTTTACTAATTTTTATTGGTTTTTGGTTCAAGCTGTGTAGCCGTCTTAAGGACGGGATATGCACATTTAAATATATATGTGTGTTGATTTTCAAGTGGCACACGCACGTGTTTGAATTTTTACGCAAGATCAATGTAGATGTCAATTTCGTGGGAACTGGGTCGAGTGGAATATGTCTTAGAGGGTAAAAGAGCGAGAGCTATTTCTGTTTTAGCGTTTAGACGAGTGTGACTTGATTCCCATTATTTATTTGTATATATGAAAAGTGCTGTATGTTTTAAAAGCGAACATCAACTGCAATGTTCTACGTCACTAACAACGCGATTCCGACGCCGTCCTCAACTTCAGCATCACCTACCACAAAACTCAATTGCAACAACGAGTGTAAGCTCCAGTGCTAATTTCGGCAAAAACAAAAAACAAAAAAACGGGTTTGGCTGTGCAGACAGGTATTGATCGCTACATTCATATCAAGCGAAAACTCAACCGAGAAAATATTAAATCTGGTAACAAACTTAAAATTAACTGGCAATAATAGTGCCGAAACCATTGAGGAGCCGAACCCAAAGCAAAAGCTCCAAAGGACTTCAAGTTATACTGAAGGGATTTGAATCAACAGTGTGCTTCCAGCAGTGTGCTCATAAATATTTGTATTGTGCTTCGTGCTTATTCGTTTTGCTGCTTTACGAAATCCGCACTTCAGTTTTGCTTATTGTAATCACTATGCTTCTTCTTCTTCTATGCTTCGCAAATCTCATGCATGCTAAATGTGCTGGTCTCACAGGACGCGATTGCGAACGAATAACCGCAACTCCCAAAGTTGGAAGTGGTGGCTTAAATTGGTCTTGCCCTAATTGTTTGGAAAAAACAAATTTCTTTCACGATGATAACTCTTTCCCATCGTCTATTGATGGAGCCATTATAGAGCCAGAATATTTACCAGGCCCTAGAGAAAAGAATAATGCTATTGAAATCTGACTTCTGTCGATTTGCAAAGTTGACAGTTGAATGTCAGCAAGCTCCTGCTATTCCCGAATTAACGGTTGTTGCTCCGCGCAAAAAAGATTACATTTGTAGACTCTTGACAGATACGACAGTGGAATCAATATCTTCTTATATTTCAAACAAGTCCTCAGGCACTGTGTTTATTTCAAAGTTTGATTTCACGGGAAATTCCTTTTTTTAAATCAATGTGCCGGTGGAATAATTTCCAATAGTATGTGACCCCAAATTTGTCCACCACATTATTGTGCATGAATTTAAGCCTAAGAATCTCAATCGGCTTTTGCGCTTTTCGCTCAACACAGTGTTATCAACTGCCCCAAATAAAGTATAAAAACTAAATCTTACTCCTAATCAGTTCTCCATCATGTATCAAAATGTCTTAGTAGTAAAATGAATAGCCTTATTTTAAAGAGCTTTTCTTGTCATAATGACATTATAGCCTTTACTGAAGCATGGTGAAATCCCTCAATCTGTAACAGTTAAATTTTTTTAAGTAACTTTACTCTGGAACATGTATCTTCCTTCATATTTGGTGACAAATCAGATATTTCCAATTAAAAGGGTATAGCAAAATTGTCTGCTGTACCAACTTTATTTGAAAAAATAATTACCTCGACAAAATAATTTACCTCTTTGATAATAATTAATTAATAATAATTAATAATCTGTATTATTTGCTGCACACCCCAAAACCTAAGAGAGCTGTGCCCCCACGCCACAAACACTGGTCCTCGAGCCGGATCTTTTCAGCCCCGATCTGCTCCCCCCAGCTACGCAACGGTGGACATAGTCTCATCCAAGTCAAGATAAGTGCATGCCAATCTGAATGAGGATATGTGTCTATATGTAAATGCAGTGACATTTTTCCTTTGGTTTGCGCGGTAACTGCTTACATATTTACAAATCGGAGCTCCATCCATCGAATATACTGTAGTATGTTTGATACTGTACTGACATATGCCGAACCTAAAGTTGTGAATTCTGCAATATAACATAGTATCACTTTGGGAATCATGCCCCTGATGGGCGTAGATAGATATTCGTTATCTTTTTATTAGGAGTGGTTGATACAAATATATGTTTTAAGTTTCAAGTCTCTGATTTCACAGCGTAATAAATATTGGAGGATTTATGTTAAGCACTATATAAACTTTCCCGATTTGCCATGCCCCAAGAAGGCGTGGATATGTAACTCTTTGATCAATCTAAAGGGGAGGCCAAAAGTTATATAACTTTCCGAATTTCGATGCTCTAGTTTGAAAACTGTAGAAGATATAGTTTTATCCGATTTGCCACGCCCCCAAAGGGCGTAGATATATAATCTATATCTCTGACTTTAATAACGTCGAAGTTATCCCACTAAAACATTTCTTAAAACCGATCTGTCCTATGGGAGCTATAGGATGTAGTCATTCGATCCGGGTGATTCCGGGATATGCAAAAAAACATATATTTGTATCTAACAGCCACCTACGCAGACGACACCGCATTCCTGGCAAATGATGTCTCGGCTCAAACAGCCTCTGAACTAATACAACTGCAGCTGAACTCCTTAAACTCATGGCTTAAGAGGTGGAATATCATGGTTAACCCGGAAAAATCTACTTATACAACTTTCGCTTGAACTTGAACTTGAACGGCTCAGCCATCCCCAGCAGCGTCACAGCCAAATATTTGGGACTGAGGCTGGATAGAAGACTCACCTGGAGACCCCACTTAGACATCAAAAGAAAACAGCTTGACAATAAACTAAAGAAGCATCTGTGGATATTGGGTAGGAGATCTACAATGAAGCTACGTGTCAAGCTGCTAGTCTACAAAGTAATTTTTAAACCCATCTGGACCTATGGTATATCCCTCTGGGGCACCGCTAGCTATAGTAACCGCAACATTATCCAAAAGTTCCAGAGCAAAGCTCTTAGAACAATATGCAATGCTCACATCTACCACACAAACAAGGATATCCACAACGAGTTAGCGATACCTTGGGTACACGACGAGATTGCCAGGCTTAGTAAAGCCTATTTCGATCGACTGGATAGGCACGTCAACCCCGTCGCTATCAACCTACTTGACAACAGCTCCACCACCCGCCGACTAGGTAGACAGCACCCTCTGGACCTGCCTCTCTGCAGGAACTAAGTTCCTGCTTTCCTTCTCTATTACCCCCTTTTCCCACCTTTCCCAAACACACAACCAAGCTATAAATGATTCACGTTATAAATGATTCTCTTTACTATGCTAAAGTATTTGTAATGTAAACTTGCTGATTGTTCAATAGGACAGATTGCAAATATAAAATGAGAAAAAAAAAATAAATAAAACTAGAGGGATGGGCTAACTTCTGCCATGCCGAAGTTTGGTAATACCCTTGCAATTGTAAAGGATATAGATATAGTTTTCTCTGATTTGCCACGCTCCCAACAAATTGGATATATATAATTTTTGGGCAATCTATTAAGCATGCCAACAGTAACCTATATATCAAATTTTGAAGCTGTATCTATAAGACTTTGGAAGATATAGTTTTCTCCGATTTGCCACGGGCCCAAGAGGTGTATATATATAATTTTTCATAATTTTGTCGAAACAGTCAAGCCTAACGTCTGCGTCAATTTTTGGAACTCTAGGTATAAAATTGTAGAAGATATAGTTTTTTCTGGTTTGCCACGCTCCTAATGGGCGTAGATATATATTCTTTGTTTTTTTTTTGGGGTGGTTGATACAAATATATGTTTTAAGTTTCAAGTCTCTGGCTTAAACAGCGTCCAAAATATTGGAGAATTTATGTTAAGCTCTATATAGACTTTCCCGATTTGCCACGCCCCCATCAATTGGATATATATCATTTTTGGGCAATCTATTGAGCAGGCCAACAGTAACCTATATATCAAATTTTGAAGCTGTACCTATAAGACTTTGGAAGATATAGTTTTCTCCGATTTGCCACGCCCCTAAGATGCGGATATATATCGTTTTTCATAATTTTGTCAAAACGGTCAAGCCTAACGTCTGTGCCAATTTTTGGAACTCTAGGTATAAAATTGTAGAAGATATAGTTTTTTCCGATTTGCCACGCCCCTAATGGGCGTAGATATATTCTTTATCTTTTTTTTCTAGGGGTGGTTGATACAAATATATGCTAAAGTTTCAAATCTCTGGCTTTAACAGCATCCAAAATATTGGAAGATTTATGTTAAGCACTATATAGACTTTCCCGATTTGTAACGCCCCAAGTAGGCGTGGATATATAATTTCTTGATCAATCTGAAGGGAAGGCCAAAAGTATATATCTTTCCAAATTTGGATGCTCTAGCTTCAAAACTGTAGAAGATATAGTTTTATCCGATTTGACACGCCCCCAAAGGGCGTAGCTATATAATCTATATCTTTTTGTATTTGGGTGCATATCAGGAGTATATATTCCAAACTTCAAGTCTCTGACTTTAATAACGTCGAAGTTATCCCACTAAAACATTTCTTAAAACCGATCTGTCCTTTGGGAGCTATAGGATATAGTCATCCGATCCGGATGATTCCGAGATATACAATGCTTGCAGCACATTCCAGCCTATGTGCAAAATTTCAGTTCTGTAGCTTCAATAGTCTCGGAGGAGATTGCGTTGATCCAGACAGACGGACAGACGGACGGACAGACAGACAGACGGACAGACGGACATGGCTATATCAACTCAGCTCGTCTTGCTGATCAAGAATATATTTTTACTTTATATGGTCGGAGATGCTTCCTTCTCTGCGTTTCAAACTCCTGACCAAAATTAATATACCCGTTTTGCAAGGGTATAAAAATAACCCCTAGAAAAAAAGAAAGAATATATATCTACTCCCATTAGGGGCGTGGCAAATCGCAAAAAAACTATCTTCTTCCAAAAATTGACAATAACGTTAATCTTTGCCGCTTCGACAAAAATATGAAAAATTATATATATCCGCCTCTTGGCGGCGTGGCAAATCGCAGAAAACTATATCTTCCAAAGTCTTATTGGTACAGCTTCAAAATGATATATAGGTTACTGTTGCCCTGTTCAATAGATTAACTAAAAATAATATATATCTATTTGTTGGGGGCGTGGCAAATCAGAGAAAACTATATCTATATCCTTTACAATTGCAAGGGTATTACCAAACTTCGGCATGACCGAAGTTAGCCCATCCCTCTAATTTTATAAAAATTTTCTTCGTTCTTTCTTAAAATTGTTTAATTTGTTAATTTGGAAAATTTCATTAAATTTTTTTTTGTTTTACTTTTTTTTTGTGGTTGATCAGACTTGATTTATAAAACGTTCAATTATTAAATTTCTTTAATCTATCCTTATGTATTTTTTGTCTTTAGTTCTTATTATCTATGTTTATTATATTGTCATTATCTTCTATTTTTACTACTTCGAAAGGTCCTAAATATACTGGGTCTAGTTTATGACCTGCCTCGTTTCGTAACAATATCTTATCTTCTATTTCTATATTTATATCTTTAGTTTTTCTATCATAATATTTCGTATTTTTAGACTTATGTGTCTCTAACATTATTCTAGCTCTTTTATATGCTATTTCTAGTCTAAATTTTAATTCTTTTGAATAATCATATACATTATATATGGGATCTACTCTATCTATTTTCTTAAAATCTATGAACTGGTAATCTTCCAAATACTAGTTCGTATGGACAAAATCATGCAGTGACGAGGGTGTTGTGTTGTAACAATAAGTGAAATATTGTATCCATACATCTCAGTTGGATTTGTCTGATGATATGTATGAACGAATATATTCATTGAATGTTTATGACTTTATTCTATTGTCCCTAAGGTCTGGTGGTTGTAGATGGCTGTAGATGTTAGATTTTTGATCTTCATGTACTTGCATATATCAGCTATTATATGGTTTTTATACTCGGTACCCATGTCCGAAATGAACGTCTTCATTAAACCGTATTTTAGTATAAAATTTTCGAAAATAGCTTTTGCGACATTATTTGCACTCTTAGTTGCAATTGGAATGGCTACTATGTATTTTGTTAGATCACATATCAATGTGACAATATACTCGTTGGCATTATCTGATTTGGGTAATGGACCTACTGTGTCTACTACAACTATGTCGAAAGCATTCATTGATTTTCGCTATGTTATGCCTGAATGACCTCCTTGTATGGGATCGTCATGCAATGTAGACAGTATTGCTTTTTTTTCTTTGTCATCTTAGATGACGGTCACCAGCTTGAGTAGCGCTGCTCTTAATCAATTTAATATTTTATTGCCTATGTTTTTAAAAGTATCTATTGAAATTACTTTAAAGATCTTTTCGCTCGGTGCCACTTTGAGTTGGCTGATCTCAAACATACCGGCTTGCATTTCCTTCTCCAGTTGGCGTTGCTAGAGTAGACGCTTACGTTTTCATCCACGTTTGTTTGTGGTTTAGTCTTCTTCTTTTGCCGTGTCTGGTACTCAGCTATTGTGCATTGGTGCATCGCTTTGCTCAACAGGAGCAGATTCCACTAGCTGAGTTTCCTTAGTGCTTGTTCGCGTCAGCAACGCCCAGCTGATCAGCCACATCAGCTGAGCTGAGCCTATGCCTGAGCGAGCTTTCCGTCTCCGAAAGAGAGTAAGCTTGCATGAGCAACACAAGCTTGCGCTCCGCTCCGCCATAGAATAGTTCGTAACTTCACTTTAACTTTACTTTAACTTTGTTAACGCAACTCTGCGCACGCGGACTTAGTCGCTATTCAACCTTTTTAAGCCCACTAAGCTGAAAATATAACCAAGTCTGTGCATCAAACAACCCAATACATCCAAGAAAACGTTGAAGCCCCACTACGGAAACATTGGTCCTTCGAGCCGGAGTTTTTAAAATCTACTCGCCCAGCTACGCATCGGTGGATAACGTAACCCAAGCTTGATAAGTACATTTTTAAAGACTTATGTGTATATGTGGATATCTTAATCAAATTTACCCAAACCGTGTCATTTTCCGAGCACCTTCCAATACATATACATATATACACATAAACGGTACACTCCATCCTATATGTATGCCTCTGTACATATGTAAATAAGTGCAATCGCTCCAGCCGCCATTAGAGTTTAGCGTCTCTTGAGTTTTTTCGGCGATTTCACTATGTTCCATATTTGTTTATTCCATATATATATGTGCATAATTGTGAGTTGCCACTCTTCATTAATTTGACTCCAGCCTCTCTCTCTGTCTGAATGTTAACTCCATAATAAACATTCAATTCCAAAACCTACTTATAAAACACACATACACCTAAATATGTACATAACTCCATGCACCCTACCTCACAGTCAATAGGTAATATTGACTTTGCTAAAACTTGACACGTAGCAAATAATAAAAAAAAAAAAAAAAAATTTCTATTATTTTTTTTATAATTGAGTAAATATATAAATATTTCGGGTCCATCCACTACTATATTGATAAATTAAATAAAAAAAAAAATTGTTTACAAATATTATTGAAAAAAAAGTAATAAAATAATAATAAAATAAAATAAATCGGTTATTGTTATTTATAAAAAAAAAATTAAATAAAAAAAAATTAAATAAAAAAAAAATAAAACATCGACTAAAATAATAAAAAAAAAAAAATTTCTATAATTAATTATTATTATTATTAACAACAGAAAACCCATATACATTGTCCCATTAACTTGTTTCTTTGCCGGTTCATTAGTGTCTTAAGTGCTAATTCCGCACACTAAAAAAGGCTTCAGTCCCCAGACTCCACTATCGTAGTTGTCAGCATACCCACATCCGCACGGGGATTAACTGCTGTATTAGCGTATTATGCCAATTAGGGGCGAAGCAAAACCTAAGAGTTTGTCACTCCCAGTCCCAAGCAAGACTCCATCGTCTCTACTTCCGAATCCTGGGTATAGAGTCTCAGCTTCATCTGCATCCCCTACTTTCGGTCGCAAGCCTGTGGCCCTCAAGCCTTCCCCTCGCATCACGCCATCCGGTTCTGTAGTCACGGCATCGTCCAAGTGCCATTCCGCCGGCTCCCGAAATCTTCCAATTTCGCCTCCTAAAGGGCTATTACGGTCCTCGGTGAAGCAGCAACTTCAGAAATCCAAAATGTCCATGTAGGAATTTATTGCCACATCCGATAAATTTAGCCAGCTTGAAGCTAGGCTGGGTGCAGAGGCGACTGGAGAAGCGTCTTTTCATGTCGTCAGAATTCATCTTGACCATGTCAACCAACACCATGTGGGCCAAGGTGGAAGAGGAGTGTGATCGTTGTACAAAGGTTCTCTTAGCCAGCGATCAGGAAGACAGCAGGGTTGATCAGAGCACCGTGCAGTCAAAGTGTGGTAACTGCTACACGGTTCATGTACGGTGGGCAGCACACTTCGGAGAGCGCATCGAGCAGCTCTCGGCTGCCCCGGTAGAGCCCATAATCCTTCACTCCTCCGCTCCACGAGGCTGCCACCCTGTGACATAGAAGTGTTCACGGTCAGCTGAAGATCCTATTCCTCCATGCTCCACGAGACCTGGGCAGCCCTCAAGGGTCTGCAAGGCAGCATTTAAGGGTGTTTGACCGCTCTGGAGCATTCCGATGTGAATACGGAGAACTGGGATGCCATTCTCGTATTCATTTGTTCGTCGAAGCTACCTAAACTAACTCTGTCCCTCTGGGAGCAGTCCATCAGCGGAAGGAGAGAGTTACCTTCCTAGGAGTTGATGAACAGGTTCCTTGTCGATAGACATCGAACGCTAGAGGCCATTGAAGACCTCAAGCCCCCTCCAAATTCGATCACCCAGTCTCGGGTCGTTAAAAAGGACACACCGACGACTAGGATCCACACCCCTCACCAATGAGGGTTTCCAATCCGCTTAGGTTAACTTAAAAGCTCAAAGCGCTTTGAGAATAAGCGGCTGTTAGTGGACAGTCAGCTGAATATCCTATTCAGCTTGAACTCCATGCTCCAAGAGACCGGGGCAGGCCTAAGGATCTGCCAAGCAGCATTCAAGTGTGTTTGTTCCAATCCGATTATGCCCTCGTTTTCTGAACATGTCAGTCAGCGAGAGAGCATCCACTATAAAACCTCATAGACTATGTCTGAACTGATTTGCCCGAGGGCATCAGCTCAAAGATTGCAGGAGTGCTCTCAATTGCTACACGTGCAAGGAACTTCACAACACGCTTCTCCATCGAGACGTCCCCTCCTCATCGCCTTCTTCCATTACGGACGCAAGTCTCCCCATATTACAGTCCACTCCTTCAACCTCGACAGCGCAAGTGCAAAACTACTTTGGCTCCAATACTCAAGGCGTCCTATTAGGGACCGCCATAGTCCATATCTCCCATTTTTGGGCAGTTTCCAGCACGAGCTTTCATCGACTCCGGTTCGGAAGTATCGTTTATTTCCGAACGTATGTTTCACACCATCAACCCGCCTTTCAGCTTAATCTCAGCCCATGTAACTGGGCTCAACCAAACAATCGCTGTCCAGTCCCAGAAGTTGTGCCATCTTCGCTTCACACCTCCTACTAAACCTATGCTGAATATGGAGACTTCGTCTTATGTACTCCCAAACCTAGCAGGCAATCTCCCGTCGTGCTCAATCCATCGAGACCGACTCAGAGATTTGCCTAATATACCATTGGCCGATCCCCAATTCCACCAAAGTTCGCAAGTAGACGTCCTACTTGGAGCGGATATCCTTCCGTGTATCCGTCGGGGGGCGTCAAAGCGAATTTATGTGGCACACTTCTTGGACAAGAGAGCATTTTCGGCTGGATTCTCACTGGACCCCTTTCTAGAGGTAGCGCGAAAGCAATATCCTCCTTTTCGACGCGTGTCTCCATTACTCAGAATATGACCCTCGACAAACTGCTCACAAAGTTTTGCGAGGTGAAGATATCCCAGTCAAGCTGGTTAAAAAGGAAGACCAAGTTTGCAAGGAACTATTCGTCCGAACGACCAAACGGGATTTCAGATCCTTAACCCTAGCTCAATTCCTAAAAACGAGCAGCGGCTAAAAAGGAATCTCCCTCTAAAGGAACAGTACGATGCTGTGCTCCGAGATTACCTCGATCTGGGACACATGGTCCCGGTTCCGCAAGATAAGCGCCCAAGTTTTTATTTGCCGCACCATGTTCAACGCCTCCAGTCCATCCGTTAACGGCAACAGTCTTCATGACGTGTTGCAATGTGGACCCACGCTCCAGTCTGACCTGACAAAGCAGATCCTCAACTGGCGTTTCTTCCGTTATGTCTTTAATGCGGATATAACGAAAAGGTATCGACAAATCCTGGTCGATCCACAGTTTACCCCATTCCAGCGGATACTCTATCGAGATAGTAACGATGAGCTCTGTGATTATGAGCTCAAGACCGTTACGTTTGGAGTGAACTGTGCTCCGTTCGTTGCCATTCGAGTGCGATTAGAGTTGGCTCAGGACATAAAAAATGCTTTCCCTTGGCCAGCGACATACTCCGTACGTCGATGTACGTGGATGATGTCCTCGCGGGGGCACATTCCAAGGACCATGCCCTGCTGGCTATTCGCCAGCTTCAAAGTGCCCTCAAATCGGCTGGCTTCCCTCTACGGAAGTGGACTTCTAACCGCAAAGGAGTATTAATGGGGATTCCGAGAGACCATCGGCTTCACGCCGATTTCCTAGAGCTTGATGACGCAAGCACCACCAAGACGTTGGGCGTGCGTTGGAAGGCTATGTCCGACGACTTCTGGCTTTCGGCCACATTCGCCAGTGTCAAAACGACTTACACCAAGCGTGAAGTCCTAGCACAGATTGCCAGATTGTTTGACCCGGCAGGCTGGCTGGCCCCATTTGTAGTCCGAGCCAAGATTTTCATACAGCAAATTTGGCTGACTGAACTTGGCTGGGATGATCCACTGTTCACAAATCCTGGCAAACGTTCATCCACGACCGTCCGGGTCTGGAGAGGATAAGGGTGCCTCGGTGGCTGGGAACGACTCCTAAAGCGCGTTGGCAACTGCATGGATTTATGGTGCAGCGCTCTATGTGCGTGTTGAGCAGCACCAGGAAGTAACCGTCCATCTTCTCACTGCTAAGACAAGGGTGGCTCCGGTAAAACCGTGTCGTTGCCTCGCCTTAAATTATACGGAGCGGCACTCTTCGCCGACTTGTGCGCCAATATCTGTCCATCATTACCGATCCCAAGTTGCGACAGTTACTATTGGACCAACTTCACCATCGCCCTCGCCTGACTTAGCAAGCCTCCCTGCACATGGACGACCTTTATTGCCAATCGTGTATCTGGCATCGGCAAGTCCACAAGAGTCGAACGATGGGGGTGTGGGGGAACGTGGGGTCTCAGCGGACGAACTCCTAAAAAGTAACCTGTGGTGGCATGGTCCCGAATGGCTCCAACAACCTCCAGAGACGTGGCCAGTTTCCAACGAGCAAGTGCATAACACTGAAGTGGAGCAACGGCCCCCAAACGCCTCTCTACCTGCCTCCATCCCGTCGACGATCATATGGGCCAATTTTCGGATTCAGGAAGGGCATTAGGAGTCACGGCATATATGCAGTGTTTTGTACAACGCGGCCGCTACAACTCACTTGCTAAGGACTTGAGCCCGGTCGAATTAGAAACAGCCCAGAGGCTGCTGATCCTTGTCACCCAAAGAACGGCATTCTCCAAGGAGCTGCCATGGCTGGATGAAAAACAACCTATCGCAGCATCCAGTCCGATCCGCTACCTCAATCCCTTCATCGACCGACACGGCATCCTTCGTTCCTGCGGCCGGCTAAGAACATCCGAGTCTCTCAGCTATGATGAATGCCATCCAGTTATCCTTCCGTATAACTGCCTCTTATTGAGCCTACTTGTGCTATTCACCCATCACATTTCCCTCCACGGAGGCAACCAGCTGACGATGCGGCTAATCCGTTCCCGGTTTTGGATTCCCAAGTTGAAAAACTTGGTGAAATTCACAATCCGTTCCTGCAAGCAATGCTTGCTTTTCAAGAAGCATCTCCAGGTCCAACTGATGGGTGATCTCCCAAAGGAGCGCATTACGCTCTCCAAGCCCTGTACCCACACCGGTATAGATTTCGCAGGGCCATTCGAAATAAAAAACTATACCGGCCGCGCTTGCCTTACCATTACCAAAGGATATGTGTGTGTCTTTGTGTGTTTGTTCACGAAAGCGATCCATCTCGAAGCAACCTCCGATCTAACCACTGAAAAGTTCCTGGCTGCCTTTTTACGATTCGCTTCGAGACGATGCTGTCCATCACACATATACTAATGGCTCATAACGATTCACGCGAGTACCATTTGGCATAAAATAATCACAAAAGTAATTTCAGAGGATGATGACAATATCATTCTCAGGACTAGATCCTTCACAAGCATTCCTTTATATGGACAATTTAATCGTTATTGGATGTTCAGAAAAACAAGATAAAACAAAACAAATATGTTTGAACTTTGCAGAAAAGACAATCTTAAATTATATTATTATTTCAATCGAATCTTTCAAAAATATAATATATATATATATATAATATATATATATAACAAAAACTTTGGCCAAAGTAAAAAGATATTATTATTGGAATAATATGACACGTCAGCTACGAAATTATCTTTTCCCTTCAGATATTCTACTGTGAAGTCGTATTCTAGTTAATTTTGAACTGGGATTTATCATAGAGACTAAATATGTTAATGGTCTATAATCTGTTTTTAATGTGAAGTGTTGGCCATATATATATGGTTAGATATGAGTGATTGCCC
>JAWNOY010000286.1:0-310000 GCA_035045545.1 Drosophila gaucha
CAATTAAAAGCGTTGCATTATCACTAGCAGGTGGTCCAGTGGTGGGTGCAGTTTATGCTGGTGGTAAAATTAAAAGGAATTTTTATCTATTTATTTATAAATTAAATTATACACGTATCGAAAACTTACCCGCGCTTTTGTCCTTATAAAGCTTATTAATGATCTTCCATGGATCTGGCCGATAAATAATATATAGTTCACATTTTTGGGTGGATCCCCTTTTCTTCTTCTTGTCCTAGTTCCTAGTCCTAGTCCTAGTCCTAGTCCTACTCCTAGTCCTATATGTTTAATGTTTATATTTAACTAACACTATCTATCCTCCTCTAATTGGGCGCCCCCCTTTTTTTCCTTTTTCTTTGCATATTATTTTTTCTATTTTTTCATTTTCACACTCTACACCTGGCCGATAAATAACATAGTTCACATTGGGGGGTGGATCTCTGCTTGTAGTGGTGAGCCAACTTCTTCAAAAAGTTGTGGAGGTTGTTATATTAACTGAAATAAGAGAAGAATCGATAGTTAACATTTTACTGTAGAGTTGAGTTTGAGTGTGTTAGTGTTCTTACCAATATTGTGCTATTTAACATCATTGCTCCACAAGTATATCGATTAAAAGCTGTATGTGTGTTATGGGTAAGTAGTTGTGTTGGGTAATAATATCGCGAACTGCTGCTCCTCTCTGCTAATGCTAACATTAATCGTTCTTCTTTAAATTGCAACTCCTGTATATGCGCGCCATACAAAAGTCTTCTTCTATGGCTGCTGCTGTTGTTGCTGCTGCTGTGAATTGAATTGGTGTTATATTATATTATTTCTGTCCTTATTCAATCTATATTTTAACTAAGGGAATAGCTTGTGCGAGATGTCAATGGTATTAAATGTTATCTCTCTCTCTCTCTCGTGTTTATAAATTAAATAGAAATACACGTATAGAAAACTTACCCGCGCTTGTCCTTATAAAGCCAACTTTCAAAAGAGCCATCGGCATTGTACCAATTAAAAGCGTTGCATTATCACTAGCAGGTGGTCCAGTGGTGGGTGCAGTTTATGCTGGTGGTAAAATTAAAAGGAATTTTTATCTATTATTTATAAATTAAATTATACACGTATCGAAAATCCACCCGCGCTTGTCCTTATAAAGCTTATTAATGATTTTCCATGGATCTGGCCGATAAATAATATATAGTTCACATTTTTGGGTGGATCCCCTTTTCTTCTTCTTGTCCTAGTTCCTAGTCCTAGTCCTAGTCCTAGTCCTACTCCTAGTCCTATATGTTTAATGTTTATATTTAACTAACACTATCTATCCTCCTCTAATTCAGCGCCCCCCCTTTTTTCCTTTTTCTTTGCATATTTTCTATTCATTCACACTCTACACCTGGCCGATAAATAAGATAGTTCACATTTTTGGGTGGATTCCTGCTTGTAGTGGTGAGCCAACTTTCAAAAAGCTGTGGAGGTTGTTATATTAACTGAAATAAGAGAAGAATCGATAGTTAACATTTTACTGTAGAGTTGAGTTTGAGTGTGTTAGTGTTCTTACCAATATTGTGCTATTTAACATCATTGCTCCACAAGTATATCGATTAAAAGCTGTATGTGTGTTATGGGTAAGTAGTTGTGTTGGGTAATAATATCGCGAACTGCTGCTCCTCTCTGCTAATGCTAACATTAATCGTTCTTCTTTAAATTGCAACCCTGTATATGCGCGCCATACAAAAGTCTTCTTCTATGGCTGCTGCTGTTGTTGCTGCTGCTGTGAATTGAATTGGTGTTATATTATATTATTTCTGTCCTTATTCAATTCATATTTTAACTAAGGGAATAGCTTGTGCGAGATGTCAATGGTATTAAATGTTATCTCTCTCTCTCTCTCTCGTATTTATAAATTAAATAGAAATACACGTATAGAAAACTTACCCGCGCTTGTCCTTATAAAGCCAACTTTCAAAAGAGCCATCGGCATTGTACCAATTAAAAGCGTTGCATTATCACTAGCAGGTGGTCCAGTGGTGGGTGCAGCTTATGCTGGTGGTAAAATTAAAAAGGAATTTTTATCTATTATTTATAAATTAAATAGATATACACGTATCGAAAACTTACCCGCGCTTGTCCTTATAAAGCTTATTAATGATCTTCCATGGATCTGGCCGATAAATAATATATAGTTCACATTTTTGGGTGGATCCCCTTTTCTTCTTCTTGTCCTAGTTCCTAGTCCTAGTTCTAGTCCTAGTCCTACTCCTAGTCCTATATGTTTAATGTTTATATTTAACTAACACTAACTATCCTCCTCTAATTGGGCGCCCCCCCTTTTTTCCTTTTTCTTTGCATATTTTTTTTCTATTCTTTTTTATTTCTTATCACTCACCTACACCTGGCCGATAAATAACATAGTTCACATTTTTGGGTGGATTCCTGCTTGTAGTGGTGAGCCAACTTTCAAAAAAGCTGTGGAGGTTGTTATATTAACTGAAATAAGAGAAGAATCGATAGTTAACATTTTACTGTAGAGTTGAGTTTGAGTGTGTTAGTGTTCTTACCAATATTGTGCTATTTAACATCATAGCTCCACAAGTATATCGATTAAAAGCTGTATTTGTGTTATGGGTAAGTAGTTGTGTTGGGTAATAATATCGCGAACTGTTGCTCCTCTCTGCTAATGCTAACATTAATTGCTCTTCTTTAAATTGCAACCCTGTATATGCGCGCCATACAAAAGTCTTCTTCTATGGCTGCTGCTGTTGTTGCTGCTACTGTGAATTGAATTGGTGTTATATTATATTATTTCTGTCCTTATTCAATTCATATTTTAACTAAGGGAATAGCTTGTGCGAGATGTCAATGGTATTAAATGTTATCTCTCTCTCTCTCTCGTATTTATAAATTAAATAGAAATACACGTATAGAAAACTTACCCGCGCTTGTCCTTATAAAGCCAACTTTCAAAAGAGCCATCGGCATTGTACCAATTAAAAGCGTTGCATTATCACTAGCAGGTGGTCCAGTGGTGGGTGCAGTTTATGCTGGTGGTAAATTTAAAAAGAATTATTATCTATTATTCATAAATTAAATTATACACGTATTGAAAACTTACCCGCGCTTGTCCTTATAAAGCTTATTAATGATCTTCCATGGATCTGGCCGATAAATAATATATAGTTCACATTTTTGGGTGGATCCCCTTTTCTTCTTCTTGTCCTAGTTCCTAGTCCTAGTCCTAGTCCTAGTCCTACTCCTAGTCCTATATGTTTAATGTTTATATTTAACTAACACTATCTATCCTCCTCTAATTGGGCGCCCCCCCTTTTTCCTTTTTCTTTGCATATTTTTCTATTCATTCACACTCTACACCTGGCCGATAAATAACATAGTTCACATTTTTGGGTGGATTCCTGCTTGTAGTGGTGAGCCAACTTTCAAAAAAGCTGTGGAGGTTGTTATATTAACTGAAATAAGAGAAGAATCGATAGTTAACATTTTACTGTAGAGTTGAGTTTGAGTGTGTTAGTGTTCTTACCAATATTGTGCTATTTAACATCATTGCTCCACAAGTATATCGATTAAAAGCTGTATGTGTGTTATGGGTAAGTAGTTGTGTTGGGTAATAATATCGCGAACTGCTGCTCCTCTCTGCTAATGCTAACATTAATCGTTCTTCTTTAAATTGCAACCTCTGTATATGCGCGCCATACAAAAAAGTCTTCTTCTATGGCTGCTGCTGTTGTTGCTGCTGCTGTGAATTGAATTAGTGTTATATTATATTATTTCTGTCCTTATTCAATTCATATTTTAACTAAGGGAATAGCTTGTGCGAGATGTCAATGGTATTAAATGTTATCTCTCTCTCTCTCTCGTATTTATAAATTAAATAGAAATACACGTATAGAAAACTTACCCGCGCTTGTCCTTATAAAGCCAACTTTCAAAAGAGCCATCGGCATTGTACCAATTAAAAGCGTTGCATTATCACTAGCAGGTGGTCCAGTGGTGGGTGCAGTTTATGCTGGTGGTAAAATTAAAAGGAATTTTTATCTATTATTTATAAATTAAATTATATTCACGTATCGAAAACTTACCCGCGCTTGTCCTTATAAAGCTTATTAATGATCTTCCATGGATCTGGCCGATAAATAATATATAGTTCACATTTTTTGGTGGATCCCCTTTTCTTCTTCTTGTCCTAGTTCCTAGTCCTAGTCCTAGTCCTAGTCCTACTCCTAGTCCTATATGTTTAATGTTTATATTTAACTAACACTATCTATCCTCCTCTAATTGGGCGTCCCCCCCCCTTTTTCCTTTTTCTTTGCATATTTTCTATTCATTCACACTCTGCCAATCTCTTGGCCGATAAATAACATAGTTCACATTTTTGGGTGGATTCCTGCTTGTAGTGGTGAGCCAACTTTCAAAAAAGCTGTGGAGGTTGTTATATTAACTGAAATAAGAGAAGAACCGATAGTTAACATTTTACTGTAGAGTTGAGTTTGAGTGTGTTAGTGTTCTTACCAATATTGTGCTATTTAACATCATTGCTCCACAAGTATATCGATTAAAAGCTGTATGTGTATGTGGGTAAGTAGTTGTGCTGAGTAATAATATCGCGAACTGCTGCTCCTCTCTGCTAATGCTAACATTAATCGTTCTTCTTTAAATTGCAATCCTGTATATGCGCGCCATACAAAAGTCTTCTTCTATGGCTGCTGCTGTTGTTGCTGCTGCTGTGAATTGAATTGGTGTTATATTATATTATTTCTGTCCTTATTCAATTCATATTTTAACTAAGGGAATAGCTTGTGCGAGATGTCAATGGTATTAAATGTTATCTCTCTCTCTCTCTCGTATTTATAAATTAAATAGAAATACACGTATAGAAAACTTACCCGCGCTTGTCCTTATAAAGCCAACTTTCAAAAGAGCCATCGGCATTGTACCAATTAAAAGCGTTGCATTATCACTAGCAGGTGGTCCAGTGGTGGGTGCAGTTTATGCTGGTGGTAAAATTAAAAGGGAATTTTTATCTATTATTTATAAATTAAATTATACACGTATCGAAAACTTACCCGCGCTTGTCCTTATAAAGCTTATTAATGATCTTCCATGGATCTGGCCGATAAATAATATATAGTTCACATTTTTTGGGTGGATCCCCTTTTCTTCTTCTTGTCCTAGTTCCTAGTCCTAGTCCTAGTCCTAGTCCTACTCCTAGTCCTATATGTTTAATGTTTATATTTAACTAACACTATCTATCCTCCTCTAATTGGGCGCCCCCCCTTTTTCCTTTTTCTTTGCATATTTTTCTATTCATTCACACTCTACACCCTGGCCGATAAATAACATAGTTCACATTTTTGGGTGGATTCCTGCTTGTAGTGGTGAGCCAACTTTCAAAAAAGCTGTGGAGGTTGTTATATTAACTGAAATAAGAGAAGAATCGATAGTTAACATTTTACTGTAGAGTTGAGTTTGAGTGTGTTAGTGTTCTTACCAATATTGTGCTATTTAACATCATTGCTCCACAAGTATATCGATTAAAAGCTGTATGTGTGTTATGGGTAAGTAGTTGTGTTGGGTAATAATATCGCGAACTGCTGCTCCTCTCTGCTAATGCTAACATTAATCGTTCTTCTTTAAATTGCAACCCTGTATATGCGCGCCATACAAAAGTCTTCTTCTATGGCTGCTGCTGTTGTTGCTGCTGCTGTGAATTGAATTGGTGTTATATTATATTATTTCTGTCCTTATTCAATTCATATTTTAACTAAGGGAATAGCTTGTGCGAGATGTCAATGGTATTAAATGTTATCTCTCTCTCTCTCTCGTATTTATAAATTAAATAGAAATACACGTATAGAAAACTTACCCGCGCTTGTCCTTATAAAGCCAACTTTCAAAAGAGCCATCGGCATTGTACCAATTAAAAGCGTTGCATTATCACTAGCAGGTGGTCCAGTGGTGGGTGCAGTTTATGCTGGTGGTAAAATTAAAAGGAATTTTTATCTATTATTTATAAATTAAATTATACACGTATCGAAAACTTACCCGCGCTTGTCCTTATAAAGCTTATTAATGATCTTCCATGGATCTGGCCGATAAATAATATATAGTTCACATTTTTGGGTGGATCCCCTTTTCTTCTTCTTGTCCTAGTTCCTAGTCCTAGTCCTAGTCCTAGTCCTACTCCTAGTCCTATATGTTTAATGTTTATATTTAACTAACACTATCTATCCTCCTCTAATTGGGCGCCCCCCCTTTTTTCCTTTTTCTTTGCATATTTTCTATTCATTCACACTCTACACCTGGCCGATAAATAACATAGTTCACATTTTTGGGTGGATTCCTGCTTGTAGTGGTGAGCCAACTTTCAAAAAAGCTGTGGAGGTTGTTATATTAACTGAAATAAGAGAAGAATCGATAGTTAACATTTTACTGTAGAGTTGAGTTTGAGTGTGTTAGTGTTCTTACCAATATTGTGCTATTTAACATCATTGCTCCACAAGTATATCGATTAAAAGCTGTATGTGTGTTATGGGTAAGTAGTTGTGTTGGGTAATAATATCGCGAACTGCTGCTCCTCTCTGCTAATGCTAACATTAATCGTTCTTCTTTAAATTGCAACCCTGTATATGCGCGCCATACAAAAGTCTTCTTCTATGGCTGCTGCTGTTGTTGCTGCTGCTGTGAATTGAATTGGTGTTATATTATATTATTTCTGTCCTTATTCAATTCATATTTTAACTAAGGGAATAGCTTGTGCGAGATGTCAATGGTATTAAATGTTATCTCTCTCTCTCTCGTATTTATAAATTAAATAGAAATACACGTATAGAAAACTTACCCGCGCTTGTCCTTATAAAGCCAACTTTCAAAAGAGCCATCGGCATTGTACCAATTAAAAGCGTTGCATTATCACTAGCAGGTGGTCCAGTGGTGGGTGCAGTTTATGCTGGTGGTAAAATTAAAAGGAATTTTTATCTATTATTTATAAATTAAATTATACACGTATCGAAAACTTACCCGCGCTTGTCCTTATAAAGCTTATTAATGATCTTCCATGGATCTGGCCGATAAATAATATATAGTTCACATTTTTGGGTGGATCCCCTTTCTTCTTCTTGTCCTAGTTCCTAGTCCTAGTCCTAGTCCTAGTCCTACTCCTAGTCCTATATGTTTAATGTTTATATTTAACTAACACTATCTATCCTCCTCTAACTGGGCGCCCCCCCTTTTTTCCTTTTTCTTTGCATATTTTCTATTCATTCAGCACTCTATTCAACCTGGTCGATAAATAACATAGTTCACATTTTTGGGTGGATTCCTGCTTGTAGTGGTGAGCCAACTTTCAAAAAAGCTGTGGAGGTTGTTATATTAACTGAAATAAGAGAAGAACCGATAGTTAACATTTTACTGTAGAGTTGAGTTTGAGTGTGTTAGTGTTCTTACCAATATTGTGCTATTTAACATCATTGCTCCACAAGTATATCGATTAAAAGCTGTATGTGTGTTATGGGTAAGTAGTTGTGTTGGGTAATAATATCGCGAACTGCTGCTCCTCTCTGCTAATGCTAACATTAATCGTTCTTCTTTAAATTGCAACCCTGTATATGCGCGCCATACAAAAGTCTTCTTCTATGGCTGCTGCTGTTGTTGCTGCTGCTGTGAATTGAATTGGTGTTGTATTATATTATTTCTGTCCTTATTCAATTCATATTTTAACTAAGGGAATAGCTTGTGCGGAGATGTCAATGGTATTAAATGTTATCTCTCTCTCTCTCTCGTATTTATAAATTAAATAGAAATACACGTATAGAAAACTTACCCGCGCTTGTCCTTATAAAGCCAACTTTCAAAAGAGCCATCGGCATTGTACCAATTAAAAGCGTTGCATTATCACTAGCAGGTGGTCCAGTGGTGGGTGCAGTTTATGCTGGTGGTAAAATTAAAAGGAATTTTTATCTATTATTTATAAATTAAGTTATACACGTATCGAAAACTTCACCCGCGCTTGTCCTTATAAAGCCCAATCACGATCTTCCATGGATCTAACCGATAAATAATATATAGTTCGTACATTTTTGGGTGGATCCCCTTTTCTTCTTCTTGTCCTAGTTCCTAGTCCTAGTCCTAGTCCTAGTCCTACTCCTAGTCCTATATGTTTAATGTTTATATTTAATTAACACTATCTATCCTCCTCTACATTCCGCGCCCCCCTTTTTTCCTTTTTCTTTGCATATTTTCTATTCATTGAAAAAAAAAAAAAAAAAAAAAAAAAAAAATTTCACACTCTACACCTGGCCGATAAACAACATAGTTCACATTTTTGGGTGGATTCCTGCTTGTAGTGGTGAGCCAACTTTCAAAAAAGCTGTGGAGGTTGTTATATTAACTGAAATAAGAGAAGAATCGATAGTTAACATTTTACTGTAGAGTTGAGTTTGAGTGTGTTAGTGTTCTTACCAATATTGTGCTATTTAACATCATTGCTCCACAAGTATATCGATTTAAAAGCTGTATGTGTGTTATGGGTAAGTAGTTGTGTTGGGTAATAATATCGCGAACTGCTGCTCCTCTCTGCTAATGGCAACATTAATCGTTCTTCTTTAAATTGCAACCCTGTATATGCGCGCCATACAAAAGTCTTCTTCTATGGCTGCTGCTGTTGTTGCTGCTGCTGTGAATTGAATTGTTCGTTATATTATATTATTTCTGCTCTTATTCAATTCATATTTTTAACTAAGGGAATAGCTTGTGCGAGATGTCAATGGTATTAAATGTTATCTCTCTCTCTCTCGTATTTATAAATTAAATAGAAATACACGTATAGAAAACTTACCCGCGCTTGTCCTTATAAAGCCAACTTTCAAAAGAGCCATCGGCATTGTACCAATTAAATGCGTTGCATTATCACTAGCAGGTGGTCCAGTGGTGGGTGCAGTTTATGCTGGTGGTAAAATTAAAAGGAATTTTTATCTATTATTTATAAATTAAATTATTTACGTATCGAAAACTTACCCGCGCTTGTCCTTATAAAGCTTATTAATGATCTTCCATGGATCTGGCCGATAAATAATATATAGTTCACATTTTTGGGTGGATCCCTTTTCTTCTTCTTGTCCTAGTTCCTAGTCCTAGTCCTAGTCCTAGTCCTACTCCTAGTCCTATATGTTTAATGTTTATATTTAACTAACACTATCTATCCTCCTCTAATTGGGCGTTCCCCCCCTTTTTTCCTTTTTCTTTGCATATTTTTCATTCATTTATTTTTTTTTTTTTTTTTAAAAAAAAAAAAAAAAAATTTCACACTCTACACCTGGCCGATAAATAACATAGTTCACATTTTTGGGTGATTCCTGCTTGTAGTGGTGAGCCAACTTTCAAAAAAAGCTGTGGAGGTTGTTATATTAACTGAAATAAGAGAAGAATCGATAGTTAACATTTTACTGTAGAGTTGAGTTTGAGTGTGTTAGTGTTCTTACCAATATTGTGCTATTTTAACATCATTGCTCCACAAGTATATCGATTAAAAGCTGTATGTGTGTTATGGGTAAGTAGTTGTGTTGGGTAATAATATCGCGAACTGCTGCTCTTCTCTGCTAATGCTAACATTAATCGTTCTTCTTTAAATTGCAACCCTGTATATGCGCGCCATACAAAAGTCTTCTCTTCTATGGCTGCTGCTGTTGTTGCTGCTGCTGTGAATTGAATTGGTGTTATATTATATTACTTGTGCCCTTATTCAATTCATATTTTAACTAAGGGAATAGCTTGTGCGAGATGTCAATGGTATTAAATGTTATTTTTCTCTCTCTCTCTCTCGTATTTATAAATTAAATAGAAATACACGTATAGAAAACTTACCCGCGCTTGTCCTTATAAAGCCAACTTTCAAAAAGGAGCCATCGGCATTGTACCAATTAAAAGCGTTGCATTATCACTAGCAGGTGGTCCAGTGGTGGGTGCAGTTTATGCTGGTGGTAAAATTAAAAGGAATTTTTATCTATTATTTATAAATTAAATTATACACGTATCGAAAACTTACCCGCGCTTGTCCTTATAAAGCTTATTAATGATCTTCCATGGATCTGGCCGATAAATAATATATAGTTCACATTTTTGGGTGGATCCCCTTTTCTTCTTCTTGTCCCTAGTTCCTAGTCCTAGTCCTAGTCCTAGTCCTACTCCTAGTCCTATATGTTTAATGTTTATATTTAACTAACACTATCTATCCTCATCTAATTGGGCGCCCCCCTTTTTTCCTTTTTCTTTGCATATTTTCACATTCATTGATTTTTTTTTTTTTTTTTTTTTTTTTTTTTTTTTTTTTTTCACACTCTACACCTGGCCGATAAATAACATAGTTCACATTTTTGGGTGGATTCCTGCTTGTAGTGGTGAGCCAACTTTCAAAAAAGCTGTGGAGGTTGTTATATTAACTGAAATAAGAGAAGAATCGATATTTAACATTTTACTGTAGAGTTGAGTTTGAGTGTGTTAGTGTTCTTACCAATATTGTGCTATTTAACATCATTGCTCTTCAAGTATATCGATTAAAAGCTGTATTTGTGTTATGGGTAAGTAGTTGTGTTAAAAAATAATATCGCGAACTGCTGCTCCTTTAGTTATCGCTAACATTGAATTGTTCTTCTTTAAATTGCAAATCCTGTATATGCGCGCCATACAAAAGTTTTCTTCTATGGCTGCTGCTGTTGTTGCTACAAAAGAATTGAATCTGCGTTATATTATATTATTTCTGTCCTTATTCAACTCTTGTTTTAACTAAGGGAATAGCTTGTGCGAGATGTCAATGGTATTAAATGTTATCTCTCTCTCTCTCTCTCGTATTTATAAATTAAATAGAAATACACGTATAGAAAACTTACCCGCGCTTGTCCTTATAAAGCCAACTTTCAAAAGAGCCATCGGCATTGTACCAATTAAAAGCGTTGCATTATCACTAGCAGGTGGTCCAGTGGTCGGCGCAGTTTATGCTGGTGGTAAAATTAAAAGGAATTTTTATCTATTATTTATAAATTAAATTATACACGTATCGAAAACTTACCCGCGCTTGTCCTTATAAAGCTTATTAATGATCTTCCATGGATCTGGCCGATAAATAATATATAGTTCACATTTTTGGGGTGGATCCCCTTTTCTTCTTCTGGTGTGGTTCCTATGTCCTAGTCCTAGTCCTAGTCCTACTCCTAGTCCTATATGTTTAATGTTTATATTTAACTAACACTATCTTATCCTCCTCTAATTGGGCGCCCTCTTTTTTCCTTTTTCTTTGTTTATTTTCTATTAAAAAAAAAAAAAAAAAAAAAAAAAAAAACATTCAAACAACTCTACACCTGGCCGATAAATAACATAGTTCACATTTTTGGGTGGATTCCTGCTTGTAGTGGTGAGCCAACTTTCAAAAAAGCTGTGGAGGTTGTTATATTAACTGAAATAAGTAGAAGAATCGATAGTTAACATTTTACTGTAGAGTTGAGTTTGAGTGTGTTAGTGCTCTTACCAATATTGTGCTATTTAACATCATTGCTCCACAAGCATATCGATTAAAAGCTGTATGTGTGTTATGGGTAAGAAGCAGCGGTAATAATATCGCGAACTGCTGCTCCTCTCTGCTAATGCTAACATTAATCGTTCTTTAAATTGCAAATCCTGTATATGCGCGCCATACAAAGTCTTCTTCTATGGCTGCTGCTGTTGTTGCTGCTGCTGTGAATTGAATTGGTGTTATATTATATTATTTCTGTCCTTATTCAATTCATATTTTAATTATGGGAATAGCTTGTGCGAGATGTCAATGGTATTAAATGTTATCTCTCTCTCTCTCGTATTTATAAATTAAATAGAAATACACGTATAGAAAAGTACTCCGCGCTTGTCCTTATAAAGCCAACTTTCAAAAGAGCCATCGGCATTGTACCAATTAAAAGCGTTGCATTATCACTAGCAGGTGGTCCAGTGGTGGGTGCAGTTTATGCTGGTGGTAAAATTAAAAGGAATTTTTATCTATTATTTATAAATTAAATTATACACGTATCGAAATCTACCCGCGCTTGTCCTTATAAAGCTATTACGATCTTCCATGGATCTGGCCGATAAATAATATATAGTTCACATTTTTGGGTGGATCCCCTTTTCTTCTTCTTGTCCTAGTGTTTTTTTTTTTTCCTAGTCCTAGTCCTAGCCTAGTCCTACTCCTAGTCCTATGTTTAATGTTTATATTTAACTAACACTATCTATCCTCCTCTAATTGGGCGTTCCCCCCCCTTTTTTCCTTTTTCTTTGCATATTTTCTATTCATTCACACTCTACACCTGGCCGATAAATATAGTTCACATTTTTGGGTGGATTCCTGCTTGTAGTGGTGAGCCAACTTTCAAAAAAGCTGTGGAGGTTGTTATATTAATCCGGAATAAGAGAAGAATCGATAGTTAACATTTTACTGTAGAGTTGAGTTTGAGTGTGTTAGTGTTCTTACCAATATTGTGCTATTTTAACATCATTGCTCCACAAGTATATCGATTAAAAGCTGTATGTGTGTTATGGGTAAGTAGTTGTGTTGGGTAATAATATCGCGAACTGCTGCTCCTCTCTGCTAATGCTAACATTAATCGTTCTTCTTTAAATTGCAACTCTGTATATGCGCGCCATACAAAAGTCTTCTTCTATGGCTGCTGCTGTTGTTTTTGCTGCTGTGAATTGAATTGGTGTTATATTATATTATTTCTGTCCTTATTCAATTCATATTTTAACTAAGGGAACAGCTTGTGCGAGATGTCAATGGTATTAAATGTTATCTCTCTCTCTCTCGTATTTATAAATTAAATAGAAATACACGTATAGAAAACTTACCCGCGCTTGTCCTTATAAAGCCAACTTTCAAAAGAGCCATCGGCATTGTACCAATTAAAAGCGTTGCATTATCACTAGCAGGTGGTCCAGTGGTGGGTGCAGTTTATGCTTGTGGTAAAATTAAAAGGAATTTTTATCTATTATTTATAAATTAAATTATACACGTATCGAAAACTTACCCGCGCTTGTCCTTTATAAAGCTTATTAATGATCTTCCATTGATCTGGCCGATAAATAATATATAGTTCACATTTCGGGTGGATCCCCTTTCTTCTTCTTGTCCTAGTGATTAATTTTTTCCTAGTCCTAGTCCTAGTCCTAGTCCTACTCCTAGTCCTATATGTTTAATGTTTATATTTAACTAACACTATCTATCCTCCTCTAATTGGGCGCCCCCCCTTTTTCCTTTTTCTTTGCATATTTTGTCTATTCATTCACACTCTACACCTGGACGATAAATAACATAGTTCACATTTTTGGGTGGATTCCTGCTTGTAGTGGTGAGCCAACTTTCAAAAAAGCTGTGGAGGTTGTTATATTAACTGAAATAAGAGAAGAATCGATAGTTAACATTTTACTGTAGAGTTGAGTTTGAGGGTGCTAGTGTTCTTACCAATATTGTGCTATTTAACATCATTGCTCCACAAGTATATCGATTAAAAAGCTGTATGTGTGTTATGGGTAAGTAGTTGTGTTGGGTAATAATATCGCGAACTGCTGCTCCTCTCTGCTAATGCTAACATTAATCGTTCTTCTTTAAAGTGCAACCCTGTATATGCGCGCCATACAAAGTCTTCTTCTATGGCTGCTGCTGTTGTTACTGCTGCTGTGAATTGAATTGGTGTTATATTATATTATTTCTGTCCTTATTCAATTCATATTTTAACTAAGGGAATAGCTTGTGCGAGATGTCAATGGTATTAAATGTTATCTCTCTCTCTCTCGTATTTATAATTCAAACAGAAATACACGTATAGAAAACTTACCCGCGCTTGTCCTTATAAAGCCAACTTTCAAAAGAGCCATCGGCATTGTACCAATTAAAAGCGTTGCATTATCACTAGCAGGTGGTCCAGTGGTGGGTGCAGTTTATGCTGGTGGTAAAATTAAAAGGAATTTTTATCTATTATTTATAAATTAAATTATACACGTATCGAAAACTTACCCGCGCTTGTCCTTATAAAGCTTATTAATGATCTTCCATGGATCTGGCCGATAAATAATATATAGTTCACATTTTTGGGTGGATCCCCTTTTCTTCTTCTTGTCCTAGTTCCTAGTCCTAGTCCTAGTCCTAGTCCTACTCCTAGTCCTATATGTTTAATGTTTATATTTAACTAACACTATCTATCCTCCTCTAATTGGGCGCCCCCCCTTTTTTCCTTTTTCTTTGCATATTTTCTATTCATTCACACTCTACACCTGGCCGATAAATAACATAGTTCACATTTTTGGGTGGATTCCTGCTTGTAGTGGTGAGCCAACTTTCAAAAAAGCTGTGGAGGTTGTTATATTAACTGAAATAAGAGAAGAATCGATAGTTAACATTTTACTGTAGAGTTGAGTTTGAGTGTGTTAGTGTTCTTACCAATATTGTGCTATTTAACATCATTGCTCCACAAGTATATCGATTAAAAGCTGTATGTGTGTTATGGGTAAGTAGTTGTGTTGGGTAATAATATCGCGAACTGCTGCTCCTCTCTGCTAATGCTAACATTAATCGTTCTTCTTTAAATTGCAACCCTGTATATGCGCGCCATACAAAAGTCTTCTTCTATGGCTGCTGCTGTTGTTGCTGCTGCTGTGAATTGAATTGGTGTTATATTATAGGTTATTTCTGTCCTTATTCAATTCATATTTTAACTAAGGGAATAGCTTGTGCGAGATGTCAATGGTATTAAATGTTATCTCTCTCTCTCTCTCGTATTTGTAAATTAAATAGAAATACACGTATAGAAAACTTACCCGCGCTTGTCCTTATAAAGCCAACTTTCAAAAGAGCCATCGGCATTGTACCAATTAAAAGCGTTGCATTATCACTAGCAGGTGGTCCAGTGGTGGGTGCAGTTTATGCTGGTGGTAAAATTAAAAGGAATTTTTATCTATTATTTATAAATTAAATTATACACGTATCGAAAACTTACCCGCGCTTGTCCTTATAAAGCTTATTAATGATCTTCCATGGATCTGGCCGATAAATAATATATAGTTCACATTTTTGGGTGGATCCCCTTTTTCTTCTTCTTGTCCTAGTTCCTAGTCCTAGTCCTAGTCCTAGTCCTACTCCTAGTCCTATATGTTTAATGTTTATATTTAACTAACACTATCTATCCTCCTCTAATTGGGCGCCCCCCTTTTTTCTTTTTTCTTTGCATATTTTCTATTCATTCACACTCTACACCTGGCCGATAAATAACATATGTCTACATTTTTGGGTGGATTCCCGCTTGTAGTGAGCCAACTTTCAAAAAAGCTGTGGAGGTTGTTATATTAACTGAAATAAGAGAAGAATCGATAGTTAACATTTTACTGTAGAGTTGAGTTTGAGTGTGTTAGTGTTCTTACCAATATTGTGCTATTTAACATCATTGCTCCACAAGTATATCGATTAAAAGCTGTATGTGTGTTATGGGTAAGTAGTTGTGTTGGGTAATAATATCGCGAACTGCTGCTCCTCTCTGCTAATGCTAACATTAATCGTTCTTCTTTAAATTGCAACTCCTGTATATGGCGCCATACAAAAGTCTTCTTCTATGGCTGCTGCTGTTGTGCTGCTGCTGTGAATTGAATTGGTGTTATATTATATTATTTCTGTCCTTATTCAATTCATATTTTAACTAAGGGAATAGCTTGTGCGAGATGTCAATGGTATTAAATGTTATCTCTCTCTCTCTCGTATTTATAAATTAAATAGAAATACACGTATAGAAAACTTACCCGCGCTTGTCCTTATAAAGCCAACTTTCAAAAGAGCCATCGGCATTGTACCAATTAAAAGCGTTGCATTATCACTAGCAGGTGGTCCAGTGGTGGGTGCAGTTTATGCTGGTGGTAAAATTAAAAGGAATTTTTATCTATTATTTATAAATTAAATTATACACGTATCGAAAACTTACCCGCGCTTGTCCTTATAAAGCTTATTAATGATCTTCCATGGATCTGGCCGATAAATAATATATAGTTCACATTTTTGGGTGGATCCCCTTTTCTTCTTCTTGTCCTAGTTCCTAGTCCTAGTCCTAGTCCTAGTCCTACTCCTAGTCCTATATGTTTAATGTTTATATTTAACTAACACTATCTATCCTCCTCTAATTGGGCGCCCCCCTTTTTTCCTTTTTCTTTGCATATTTTCTATTCATTCACACTCTACACCTGGCCGATAAATAACATAGTTCACATTTTTGGGTGGATTCCTGCTTGTAGTGGTGAGCCAACTTTCAAAAAAAGCTGTGGAGGTTGTTATATTAACTGAAATAAGAGAAGAATCGATAGTTAACATTTTACTGTAGAGTTGAGTTTGAGTGTGTTAGTGTTCTTACCAATATTGTGCTATTTAACATCATTGCTCCACAAGTATATCGATTAAAAGCTGTATGTGTGTTATGGGTAAGTAGTTGTGTTGGGTAATAATATCGCGAACTGCTGCTCCTCTCTGCTAATGCTAACATTAATCGTTCTTCTTTAAATTGCAACCCTGTATATGCGCGCCATACAAAAGTCTTCTTCTATGGCTGCTGCTGTTGTTGCTGCTGCTGTGAATTGAATTGGTGTTATATTATATTATTTCTGTCCTTATTCAATTCATATTTTAACTAAGGGAATAGCTTGTGCGAGATGTCAATGGTATTAAATGTTATCTCTCTCTCTCTCGTATTTATAAATTAAATAGAAATACACGTATAGAAAACTTACCCGCGCTTGTCCTTATAAAGCCAACTTTCAAAAGAGCCATCGGCATTGTACCAATTAAAAGCGTTGCATTATCACTAGCAGGTGGTCCAGTGGTGGGTGCAGTTTATGCTGGTGGTAAAATTAAAAGGAATTTTTATCTATTATTTATAAATTAAATTATACACGTATCGAAAACTTACCCGCGCTTGTCCTTATAAAGCTTATTAATGATCTTCCATGGATCTGGCCGATAAATAATATATAGTTCACATTTTTGGGTGGATCCCCTTTCTTCTTCTTGTCCTAGTTCCTAGTCCTAGTCCTAGTCCTAGTCCTACTCCTAGTCCTATATGTTTAATGTTTATATTTAACTAACACTATCTATCCTCCTCTAATTGGGCGCCCCCTTTTTCCTTTTTCTTTGCATATTTTCTATTCATTCACACTCTACACCTGGCCGATAAATAACATAGTTCACATTTTTGGTGGATTCCTGCTTGTAGTGGTGAGCCAACTTTCAAAAAAGCTGTGGAGGTTGTTATATTAACTGAAATAAGAGAAGAATCGAGTAGTTAACATTTTACTGTAGAGTTGAGTTTGAGTGTGTTAGTGTTCTTACCAATATTGTGCTATTTAACATCATTGCTCCACAAGTATATCGATTAAAAGCTGTATGTGTGTTATGGGTAAGTAGTTGTGTTGGAGTAATAATATCGCGAACTGCTGCTCCTCTGCTAATGCTAACATTAATCGTTCTTCTTTAAATTGCAACCCTGTATATGCGCGCCATACAAAGTCTTCTTCTATGGCTGCTGCTGTTGTTGCTGCTGCTGTGAATTGAATTGGTGTTATATTATATTATTTCTGTCCTTATTCAATTCATATTTTAACTAAGGGAATAGCTTGTGCGAGATGTCAATGGTATTAAATGTTATCTCTCTCTCTCTCGTATTTATAAATTAAATAGAAATACACGTATAGAAAACTTACCCGCGCTTGTCCTTATAAAGCCAACTTTCAAAAGAGCCATCGGCATTGTACCAATTAAAAGCGTTGCATTATCACTAGCAGGTGGTCCAGTGGTGGGTGCAGTTTATGCTGGTGGTAAAATTAAAAGGAATTTTTATCTATTATTTATAAATTAAATTATACACGTATCGAAAACTTACCCGCGCTTGTCCTTATAAAGCTTATTAATGATCTTCCATGGATCTGGCCGATAAATAATATATAGTTCACATTTTTGGGTGGATCCCCTTTTCTTCTTCTTGTCCTAGTTCCTAGTCCTAGTCCTAGTCCTAGTCCTACTCCTAGTCCTATATGTTTAATGTTTATATTTAACTAACACTATCTATCCTCCTCTAATTGGGCGACCCCCCTTTTTTCCTTTTTCTTTGCATATTTTCTATTCATTCACACTCTACACCTGGCCGATAAATAACATAGTTCACATTTTTGGGTGGATTCCTGCTTGTAGTGGTGAGCCAACTTTCAAAAAAGCTGTGGAGGTTGTTATATTAACTGAAATAAGAGAAGAATCGATAGTTAACATTTTACTGTAGAGTTGAGTTTGAGTGTGTTAGTGTTCTTACCAATATTGTGCTATTTAACATCATTGCTCCACAAGTATATCGATTAAAAGCTGTATGTGTGTTATGGGTAAGTAGTTGTGTTGGGTAATAATATCGCGAACTGCTGCTCCTCTCTGCTAATGCTAACATTAATCGTTCTTCTTTAAATTGCAACCCTGTATATGCGCGCCATACAAAGTCTTCTTCTATGGCTGCTGCTGTTGTTGCTGCTGCTGTGAATTGAATTGGTGTTATATTATATTATTTCTGTCCTTATTCAATTCATATTTTAACTAAGGGAATAGCTTGTGCGAGATGTCAATGGTATTAAATGTTATCTCTCTCTCTCTCTCGTATTTATAAATTAAATAGAAATACACGTATAGAAAACTTACCCGCGCTTGTCCTTATAAAGCCAACTTTCAAAAGAGCCATCGGCATTGTACCAATTAAAAGCGTTGCATTATCACTAGCAGGTGGTCCAGTGGTGGGTGCAGTTTATGCTGGTGGTAAAATTAAAAGGAATTTTTATCTATTATTTATAAATTAAATTATACACGTATCGAAAACTTACCCGCGCTTGTCCTTATAAAGCTTATTAATGATCTTCCATGGATCTGGCCGATAAATAATATATAGTTCACATTTTTTGGGTGGATCCCCTTTTCTTCTTCTTGTCCTAGTTCCTAGTCCTAGTCCTAGTCCTAGTCCTACTCCTAGTCCTATATGTTTAATGTTTATATTTAACTAACACTATCTATCCTCCTCTAATTGGGCGCCCCCCCTTTTTTCCTTTTTCTTTGCATATTTTCTATTCATTCACACTCTACACCTGGCCGATAAATAACATAGTTCACATTTTTGGGTGGATTCCTGCTTGTAGTGGTGAGCCAACTTTCAAAAAAGCTGTGGAGGTTGTTATATTAACTGAAATAAGAGAAGAATCGATAGTTAACATTTTACTGTAGAGTTGAGTTTGAGTGTGTTAGTGTTCTTACCAATATTGTGCTATTTAACATCATTGCTCCACAAGTATATCGATTAAAAGCTGTATGTGTGTTATGGGTAAGTAGTTGTGTTGGGTAATAATATCGCGAACTGCTGCTCCTCTCTGCTAATGCTAACATTAATCGTTCTTCTTTAAATTGCAACCCTGTATATGCGCGCCATACAAAAGTCTTCTTCTATGGCTGCTGCTGTTGTTGCTGCTGCTGTGAATTGAATTGGTGTTATATTATATTATTTCTGTCCTTATTCAATTCATATTTTAACTAAGGGAATAGCTTGTGCGAGATGTCAATGGTATTAAATGTTATCTCTCTCTCTCTCTCGTATTTATAAATTAAATAGAAATACACGTATAGAAAACTTACCCGCGCTTGTCCTTATAAAGCCAACTTTCAAAAGAGCCATCGGCATTGTACCAATTAAAAGCGTTGCATTATCACTAGCAGGTGGTCCAGTGGTGGGTGCAGTTTATGCTGGTGGTAAAATTAAAAGGAATTTTTATCTATTATTTATAAATTAAATTATACACGTATCGAAAACTTATCCGCGCTTGTCCTTATAAAGACGCTTATTAATGATCTTCCATGGATCTGGCCGATAAATAATATAAGGGGTAGTTCACATTTTTGGGTGGATCCCCTTTTCTTCTTCTTGTCCTAGTTCCTAGTCCTAGTCCTAGTCCTACTCCTAGTCCTATATGTTTAATGTTTATATTTAACTAACACTATCTATCCTCCTCTAATTGGGCGCCAAAACACCCCTTTTTTCCTTTTTCTTTGCATATTTTCTATTCATTTATGCTTTAATTATCTGCTACAATATTGCTTTGCCACCATACCCCTCCCCACACGGACATCTGATAGTGATAATGCAAGCGTTTAATTAGTACATGCCGATGGCTATTGAAAGGTCTACACCTGGCCGATAAATAACATAGTTCACATTTTTGGGTGGATTCCCGCTTGTAGTGAGCCAACTTTCAAAAAAGCTGTGGAGGTTGTTATATTAACGGTAAAATAAGAAGAGATAATGCTAGTTCACGACATTAAATATTATTACCATACGCACCATTGGCTATATATGTTTTAGAGAAAGAAACACACAATAAAACCCATGCCAGTTACACTCTGAACTTTTTCGAGACAAGACGCGTTAGAAAGAGGTGCCGAATGAGCCATCGCGACTTAACAGCTAATAACCGAAAAACAAACAAGTGCACAAAACAAAATATGAACTAGTAAGAACGTATTTAAACAACTTAGCTAACAAATTTTATCTATAAGACGCGTTAGAACGAGATGCCGAATGAGCAATCTCAATACGTTAACAGCTAATAACCGAAAAACAAACAAGTGCACAAAACAAAAGATGAACAAGTAAGAACGCTTTTAAACAACCTAGCTTACACATTTTAATAACTATTTATTTATTCGTTTCGAGCACGGTACGTTCTGCTCGTCTCGATTTCACTTTCTGAACTGAACTCTCCGCAAGACACAGCTTTTATAGACAAAGTGCCTTACGGATTCCTGTCTCTCTCAGTTCGCAGAATACGATCAGACTCACTCAATAATAGTATTTTCATTTCTGCTCATTTAATCATAATTGCGCATTTGAAAACCAAAGTACCGCAATACATGCCGCCTATACGTCGCCTACTTTGTACGATGATCTGACACTACACTTGCCTACAAAGCATTAGAGCTCTGACACAGGGATGTACACTGACCTACAAAATACATGTCCTAGTGCTCCGACATATTGGGAACTCCATCACCACCATCGTAAGATCTCGCATATTTCGTTGGACTGATGGCATATAGACCAGTGTTGCTAGCTACGGGACACAAAAAAAGGACAAACGGCTGAGTAAAAAGGGGGAAAATTGGACAAACATTTTTTATAAAAGGATAGAAAACTGCACAGCAATTTTTAAGGCTCAAAACTAAACTTTTACTATATATAAATGGATATTCAAGTAATTTCAACGCGTTATCAATAGTTTCGTCGTCAGTGACACTTGATTCCACATGAACTTGATATGTGACCACTTGTTTTAAGTATTTTTCTGGCATCTCGTAATTATGGCAGCAGGCGCCATATATCTCTAAAGCTGATATATCGAGCTCGAGTCGGTAGCCTACGATCAGAATTCTTATACATTTCAAGTGGTGGTACGATGATTGTTGGGCCGATTCAACTACATTCATCGTTAAAATAAAAAAGGACAGATATCCAGACCATGGGTGTTCAATATTTTTTCCGGCTAGACTAAAACAAGAAAAAGGACAGATCTGTCCGGAAAAAGGCTGAAGTGGCGTATTTCCTTCTTTTCACTCAGAGTGCCTAACGGATTCCTGTCTCTCTCAGTTCGCAGAATATGATCAGACCTCACTCAGCACTGTTGCCAAATCAGCTTTTTTCCCGTCAAATCGGGCTTTTATGAAAGTGCAATTGCGGGAAATATTCCAAAACAGCGGATAGCGGGAAATATAGCTTTTTCAAAACCGATTTAGCTGTTTTTAATTTGACTTAATATTTGCATGATTTCTTATAAAATTGCATACAAAATGGAGAAAATTTCAGTAAAAATTTTTGTGGCAAGCAAAAAAAAGGTTGTCAAATTAATATGACTGCATTATTAAAAACATTTTTTTTTTATTAAGAAAAATGTTGCAGAAAAATTGATGAATTCAATACATTTTCCTACAAATCATAAAAAATTTGCTTCGAAAATTAAGCTTTCTTCCCAGCTTTTTTCTCCGAAAACTTGATCTAGCTTTTTTTGCTCAACAAAAGTTGGCATCACTGTCACTCAGTAACGTATTTCCAATTCTGCTACTATGCTCATTTGCTTATAATTGCGCATTTGAAAACCAAAGTTCTGCAATACATGCGCCTATGCGTCGCCTACTTTATTTTATTCTTTTCACTCAGAGTGCCTAACGGATTCCTGTCTCTCTCAGTTCGGAGAATATGACCAGACCTCACTCAGTAACGTATTTCCAATTCTGCTTCTATGTTCATTTACTTACAATTGCGCATTTGAAAACCAAAGTTCTGCAATACATGCGCCTATGCGTCGCCTACTTTATTTTATTCTTTTCACTCAGAGTGCCTAACGGATTCCTGTCTCTCTCAGTTCGCAGAATATGACCAGACCTCACTCAGTAACGTATTTCGAATTCTGCTTCTATGTTCATTTACTTACAATTGCGCATTTGAAAACCAAAGTTTTGCAATACATGCGCCTATGCGTCGCCTACTTTATTTTATTCTTTTCACTCAGAGTGCCTAACGGATTCCTGTCTCTCTCAGTTCGCAGAATATGACCAGACCTCACTCAGTAACGTATTTCCAATTCTGCTTCTATGTTCATTTACTTACAATTGCGCATTTGAAAACCAAAGTTTTGCAATACATGCGCCTATGCGTCGCCTACTTTATTTTATTCTTTTCACTCAGAGTGCCTAACGGATTCCTGTCTCTCTCAGTTCGCAGAATATGACCAGACCTCACTCAGTAACGTATTTCCAATTCTGCTTCTATGTTCATTTACTTACAATTGCGCATTTCAAAACCAAAGTTCTGCAATACATGCGCCTATGCGTCGCCTACTTTATTTTATTCTTTTCACTCAGCGTGCCTAACGGATTCCTGTCTCTCTCAGTTCGCTGAATATGACCAGACCTCACTCAGTAACGTATTTCCAATTCTGCTTCTATGTTCATTTACTTACAATTGCGCATTTGAAAACCAAAGTTCTGCAATACATGCGTCTATGCGTCGCCTACTTTATACGATTCTCTGACACTACACTCGCCTACAAAGCACTAGAGCTCTGACTTTATACGCATGAACACTGACCTACAAAATACATGTACTGGCACGGATTCCTGTCTCTCTCAGTTCGCTGAATATGACCAGACCTCACTCAGTAACGTATTTCCAATTCTGCTTCTATGTTCATTTACTTACAATTGCGCATTTGAAAACCAAAGTTCTGCAATACATGCGTCTATGCGTCGCCTACTTTATACGATTCTCTGACACTACACTCGCCTACAAAGCACTAGAGCTCTGACTTTATACGCATGAACACTGACCTACAAAATACATGTACTAGCACTCCGACATAATGGTAACTCCATCACCACCATCGTAAGATCTCGCGTCGATCTCAGAACATACATATGTATAAGAACTAGAGACTTCAAATTATGCACGATGGTCTCGCATATCGAGTTTGCTTAAGATATTCGATAAATTTTCCCGTTTCAATGATATCGACTTAAAACGCTATCGAGATTCAGTTTTTTAAACATATCTTTTACATCTTTTTAGCTACAGTTAGCAAACTTTGTATTTAACTTTTTGTAAGTAAAATACATTTTCAATATTTTTATATTTTGTATAACGGCTTCACATTTAACAAAATCAATTTTTTCAACAAAAAAAATTATCAAAGCCACAGTTTAATTTTTTTATATTTTTTAGCCAAACCCGTATTTTATATAAAATAAAAGCATTCAATGCTGAAAATTGCATTTGAATATATGATATATGACGTTTTTGCAGTTTATGCAGATGATAAATTGAAAAAGAATACCGAAACGGTACTGTCATTTTCGCAAGACACAACATTTGGGTGGATATATTATCAGAAATAAGAAGAGATAATGGTGGTTCACGGTATCAAATATTATTGCCATACACACCATTGGCTTTATAGGTTTCAGAGTAAGCAACGCACAATAGAATCCATATCTGTCTCTTAATTGCACGCGCTTCCAACTGTAACAAGTAAGAAAGCTCTAGTCGGGTTTGCCCGACTACGAGATCCCCAGAACCAAGTCCGAGCTGATGTTTTAAACAACCTAGCTTATATCTTTTATCTATACATATTACCTCTGCGCGCATATACACATGCACACATACACACAGGCACGCGTAAACACATGCACACATATACACATTCACACATATACACATGCACACATATACACGTGCACACTTATTCACATGCACACATACATATACACATGCACCCATTTGTATACACATGCACATATATACATGCCATGCACACAGAAGCACGCTCGCCGATTACTGCGTAGTTGATTTGAATGTATGTGTGCACACGTACAGGCTGCTGCTGCGTGCTTTTACAATGTTTCCTTTAATAACTTCTGTATTACTTAACGGATTTGAATGCAATTTTCTGCATTGAATGCTATAAATTTATTGAAAATTCGTTTTCACTAAAAAATTTAAAAAAATTAAATTGTGGCTTTGATAATTTTTTTTTTTAATAAATTTTTTTGTGAAATGTGGAGCCGGTATCTAAAATATGAAAAAATAGAAAATGTATTTTATTTACAAAAAGCTAAAAACAAAATTTTGTAGCTGTACCTAAAAATCTTGATAACGTTTTAAATCGATATCATTGAAACGAAAAAATGTATCGAATATCTAAAACAAACTCGATATGCGCGCTGTATACACAGACCATCATGCAAAATTTGAAGTCTCTAGCTCTTATATGTTCTGAGATCGACGCGTTCATACATACGGACAGACGGACAGACGGACGGACAGGGCCAAATCGACTCAGCTCGTCGCCCTGATCAAGAATATTTATACTTTGTGGGGTCTGCCACGCCTCCTTCTCCCTGTTACATACTTTTTGCAAAACCATTATACCCTGATTTCCCATTTTCAATGGGTTCAGGGGTATAAAAACGTCATAATATAACTTTGATCTCTGTAGTTGACACCTGATTGCTGGGCTTATTGTTTGTCGCAAGACACAAAATTTGGGAGGTTACATTAACTGAAATAAGAAGAGAAAAATGGTGGTTCCCGGTACCAAATATTATTACCTTACGCATGGTTAAGCTGGTCAACATGGCTTCCAAACTTGTCAAATATAGAAATTCCCATGATCGGCGCTCAGTACTTCAATTGAATTTCTTTGGCTAGTTGTGCAGATATGCGACACGGTGTCTGAGGCGTTTCATAACCATTAGCAGGTGGTCCAGTGTTGGGTGCAGTTTATGCTGGCGGTAAATTTAAAAGGAATACCGAAATGGTACTGCCGTTTGTCGCAAACAACAAAGTTGGGGAGGTAACATTAACTAAAATAAGAAGAGATAACTGTGACCAATTAAATTCTGTACCAGCTAATTAACATACAAGCCAAAACTTTACTATGACCGAAAGCAATGTATGTACATACATACATATGTATGTACGTTCAACAGCCGACGTGTCTAAGTTCCACAATACGCAAAGTCCCCGATTGTAAGCAATTACTAATTTCGTTTGTTAAGTGCGTTTGGCTGTTGGCGTACTCACGTAAATATTGAGTACACGGCTTATAAAAAAGCTTAACACTTTATAGAACGATGTACATATACGAGTATATATTCAAAATTTCAAGTCTCTGCAAATTGTGGTGAGTGGTTTACCTGTATGTGGATAGACGGACGTTGCACAAAACCAATATCTCTTATAAATTTGTGAACGAGTATAAAAAGTATATAGCTCTTAAAGTGTAAAAGATATAGTTTTACGCGGTTTGCCACGCCCCCAATTGACATAGCTCTATATACTATATATTTTTGTATGGAGGTGGGATACACAAGTATATGGTCCACATTTCAAGTCTCCGACTTTAATAACGTCGAAATTTTCCCACTAAAAGATTTCTTAAAACCGATCTGTCCAATAGGAGCTATAGGATATAGTTGTCTGATTCGGATGATTCCGGGATATACAATGCCTACAGCAGAATGCAAAATTTCAGCACTCTAGCCTCAATACTCTAGGAGGAGACTGTCCGATCCGGATGACTCCGAGATACATACATATGAAATGCCTGCAGCGGAAAGACGCCTTTGTGCAAAAGTTCAGCACTGTAGCTTTAATAATGTCGGAGGAGATTGCGTTGATCCAGACTGAGGGACAGTGCTACACCAACTCATCTCGTCGTGCTGATCAAGAATATACATATATGTACTTTGTATGGTCGGAGATGCTTCCTTCTTCTGACCAAAATTAATTTACCCTTTTTACGAGGGTATAATAAATTAAAAGTTTCGGAACTGTTACAAGTGCAATCTTATTTTGCAGAAATAGTATTTAATAGTATGAGTATAGTTTGTCATGGCAATTGGTTCAATTTTAATGAAGGGTATGCGCCTTAAATGCTGCCGGAATAAGTTAAAGTTATCGTCTTGTAATAACCAGCAAGTAAATGCGCTCTAATTAATTTATTTAAGAACGTTACACATGTTTGCTCTAAATTTGAAATTAAAAACAGGTAAGAAAGCTCTAGTCGGGTTTGCCCGACTACGAGATCCCCTGAACCAAGTCCGAGCTGATGTTTTAAACAACCTAGCTTATATCTTTTATCTATACATATTACCTCTGCGCGCATATACACATGCACACATACACACAGGCACGCGTAAACACATGCACACATATACACATTCACACATATACACATGCACACATATACACGTGCACACTTATTCACATGCACACATACATATACACATGCACCCATTTGTATACACATGCACATATATACATGCCATGCACACAGAAGCACGCTCGCCGATTACTGCGTAGTTGATTTGAATGTATGTGTGCACACGTACAGGCTGCTGCTGCGTGCTTTTACAATGTTTCCTTTAATAACTTCTGTATTACTTAACGGATTTGAATGCAATTTTCTGCATTGAATGCTATAAATTTATTGAAAATTCGTTTTCACTAAAAAATTTGAAAAAATTAAATTGTGGCTTTGATAATTTTTTTTTTTTAATAAATTTTTTTTGTGAAATGTGGAGCCGGTATCTAAAATATGAAAAAATAGAAAATGTATTTTATTTAGAAAAAGCTAAAAACAAAATTTTGTAGCTGTACCTAAAAATCTTGATAACGTTTTAAATCGATATCATTGAAACGAAAAAATGTATCGAATATCTAAAACAAACTCGATATGCGCGCTGTATACACAGACCATCATGCAAAATTTGAAGTCTCTAGCTCTTATATGTTCTGAGATCGACGCGTTCATACATACGGACAGACGGACAGACGGACAGACGGACGGACAGGGCCAAATCGACTCAGCTCGTCGCCCTGATCAAGAATATTTATACTTTGTGGGGTCTGCCACGCCTCCTTCTCCCTGTTACATACTTTTTGCAAAACCATTATACCCTGATTTCCCATTTTCAATGGGTTCAGGGTATAAAAACGTCATAATATAACTTTGATCTCTGTAGTTGACACCTGATTGCTGGGCTTATTGTTTGTCGCAAGACACAAAATTTGGGAGGTTACATTAACTGAAATAAGAAGAGAAAATGGTGGTTCCCGGTACCAAATATTATTACCTTACGCATGGTTAAGCTGGTCAACATGGCTTCCAAACTTGTCAAATATAGAAATTCCCATGATCGGCGCTCAGTACTTCAATTGAATTTCTTTGGCTAGTTGTGCAGATATGCGACACGGTGTCTGAGGCGTTTCATAACCATTAGCAGGTGGTCCAGTGTTGGGTGCAGTTTATGCTGGCGGTAAATTTAAAAGGAATACCGAAATGGTACTGCCGTTTGTCGCAAACAACAAAGTTGGGGAGGTAACATTAACTAAAATAAGAAGAGATAACTGTGACCAATTAAATTCTGTACCAGCTAATTAACATACAAGCCAAAACTTTACTATGACCGAAAGCAATGTATGTACATACATACATATGTATGTACGTTCAACAGCCGACGTGTCTAAGTTCCACAATACGCAAAGTCCCCGATTGTAAGCAATTACTAATTTCGTTTGTTAAGTGCGTTTGGCTGTTGGCGTACTCACGTAAATATTGAGTACACGGCTTATAAAAAGCTTAACACTTTATAGAACGATGTACATATACGAGTATATATTCAAAATTTCAAGTCTCTGCAAATTGTGGTGAGTGGTTTACCTGTATGTGGATAGACGGACGTTGCACAAAACCAATATCTCTTATAAATTTGTGAACGAGTATAAAAAGTATATAGCTCTTAAAGTGTAAAAGATATAGTTTTACGCGGTTTGCCACGCCCCCAATTGACATAGCTCTATATACTATATATTTTTGTATGGAGGTGGGATACACAAGTATATGGTCCACATTTCAAGTCTCCGACTTTAATAACGTCGAAATTTTCCCACTAAAAGATTTCTTAAAACCGATCTGTCCAATAGGAGCTATAGGATATAGTTGTCTGATTCGGATGATTCCGGGATATACAATGCCTACAGCAGAATGCAAAATTTCAGCACTCTAGCCTCAATACTCTAGGAGGAGACTGTCCGATCCGGATGACTCCGAGATACATACATATGAAATGCCTGCAGCGGAAAGACGCCTTTGTGCAAAAGTTCAGCACTGTAGCTTTAATAATGTCGGAGGAGATTGCGTTGATCCAGACTGAGGGACAGTGCTACACCAACTCATCTCGTCGTGCTGATCAAGAATATACATATATGTACTTTGTATGGTCGGAGATGCTTCCTTCTTCTGACCAAAATTAATTTACCCTTTTTACGAGGGTATAATAAATTAAAAGTTTCGGAACTGTTACAAGTGCAATCTTATTTTGCAGAAATAGTATTTAATAGTATGAGTATAGTTTGTCATGGCAATTGGTTCAATTTTAATGAAGGGTATGCGCCTTAAATGCTGCCGGAATAAGTTAAAGTTATCGTCTTGTAATAACCAGCAAGTAAATGCGCTCTAATTAATTTATTTAAGAACGTTACACATGTTTGCTCTAAATTTGAAATTAAAAACAGGTAAGAAAGCTCTAGTCGGGTCTGCCCGACTACGAGATCCCCTGAACCAAGTCCGAGCTGATGTTTTAAACAACCTAGATTACATCTTTTATCAATACATATTACCTCTGCGCTCACGTACACACGCACACACAGTCACATGCACACAGAAGCACTCGAGCCGATTACTGCGTAGTTGATTTGAATGTATGTGTGCACACGTATATGGAAAATGCTATGCTGCAGCCGCGTGCTTTGCCAATTGACAAAATGTTTCCTTTAATAACTTCTGTATAACTAAACGAATTTTGATCAAATTTTAAGCATTGAATGCTTTTATTTTTATTAAAAATACGGGTTTGCTGAAAAATTAAAAAACAATTAAATTGTGGGTTTGATAATTTTTTTTTTTTTGAATAAATTGATTTTGGAAAATGTGGAGCCGGTATCCAAAATATAAAAAAACAGAAAATGCATTTTATTTACAAACAGTTTAATGCAAAATTTAGAGCTGTAGCTAAGAAGATGTATAAGATATGTTCAAAAAACTGAATCTCGATAACGTTTTAAGTCGATATCATTGAAACGTGAAAATTTATCGAATATCTAAAGCAAACTCGATATGAGCGCTGTATACACAGACTAGCATGCAAAATTTGAAGTCTCTAGCTCTTAGATGTTCTGAGATCTACGCGTTCATACATACGGACAGACAAACGGATCGAATCAGCACGTCGTCCTGATCAAGAATATATATACTTTATGGGGTCTGCCACGCCTCCTTCTGCCTGTTACATACATTTACATTTTCAATGGGTTCAGGGTATAACTAGTTGGATGCAAGTAGAGTGGCTGCGCTAATTAAGTCACTGCCACCTCTGTAGTGCTCGATGTCGTTGTTGCAATTGGGGAATAGCGTCCACGGTGTGAGTGTTTTTGCCCCAGGCGCCCGACAGGTTGAGCAATAGGACCAGATTTTTGGGCGGTCTCTGCTTTTGTTTGAAATGAAAGTTAGATGTGCTTTTAAAAAAAGCCAGTTTAAGGCATAAAAACCAAAATTGCGGACCACACTGGGGCATCCGGTGATTAGCCGCATAACCGTAATTATGCCTAGCTAGTAAAGGAACGCACTAAAAAGAAATCATTGTTATCTACATTGCCCAAATTGTAGAAGCTTTACAGTGGCCCCAATATATACATAATTAAAATCTTATCATTGTCGGTCTTACATATCGTATATTCGCTGGTATATCAATCGATCAAATATTAAGTTTCATATAAGTAAAACAATGGCTTGTGGCTATGTACTTTGGAACCCAGCCGATAAACATTTTGTTTGTTTTCGTGTTCAGTACAGAAAGTTAGGAACGGTATCAATATTGTGTCTGCAAAGGTAATTAACGTTCGGCACCTGAAGATAAAAACATATATTGTACTAGTTCACGGAGTGACAATAGTAAGTTTGTGTAATGTTTTTCTCGAAGCATTCCACCGCCATTGAAGCTTAAACTATATCTGCTCGTGTGTACCCTTCCTAATAAAATGTTAACATTTCTGTATATGACCAAAGGGCGTGGTGAATTTACTATACTTTTTACAAAAGTATATATTCATATATATATAACTGGTTTTGGAAACGTAGCACATCGAGGAAAACTAATAAATAAATGTTTTTTGTATTATAATAACTGTTAAAAAAGAACTCAACTTATGTTTTATGTATTTTATTTTTAAATTTAACTTGAGAATTCCGTGCCTGATGTTAACATACATACATATTAAAGCATAGATTATTAAATTAATTCACGGCCGGAATTCAAAACAGTGCTGATTAATCTGGCAGCCAAATACTCTTGATTGGGTGGTCCAGAATTAACATTAGCAAGATTTATATATTATTTTTCACAAAATCTATTAAATAGTAAATTGCTTTTAGAACATTTAACTCAATATTATTTTAATGTCTTTCAACTTATTTTGGTATATACGAGATTTTCTTAAGAAAAATTAAATTCGCTCAGGTTTTGAAAATTTCCGGTATGCAGAATTTTTCAAGGTTTTTGTTTTTGAATAAAAATTACAAGTAACAAATGGATTAAACATACTTGTTTAATAGTTTATCTATATTTTAACTCAATATTACTAGATTTTATTTTAACCTGTTGCTAATTAACGCATATTTAACTGTCTGAGAATATACAAATGGTTATAATATTTTTTAGTTTGTTGCGTTTGTTCTAACTGTGTGTTTTGTTGCCTACACATATATGAGGCAGAAGTTGATATTTTTAATGCAGTGTAATGTTATAACAATATATAGTTATAAACTATTCGTAAAAATAATAGTTTCAAAGTGATTGAAAAGAATAATTTGTATTTTTGATATAAAAATAACAGACTTCGGTTTTAAAAATTCTTTCGGAACAGAATATAAAAATGCACATAAAAAATAAAAGCAACAAATCTGAAATAATTGAATTTTTTAATATTTGTTTTAGTGTCAATATTTTCACAGGCATTATTAAAATACAAATTTTTATAAAAATGTTATATGTTGTATTATGTATACATGTATTGTAGTTTAAATTTTAAAAATAATAAGTAATTATCTATAAATATAATAACTAAACAAAAGAGCTGTCTGCGTCTTGTTGTTCGGCAGCGGCTTTAACCATTTCGATAGCTGCAACACGTGCGGCCGTCAACGTTAAGTCCGCGTCAAAGCCAGGCTTGTGAGTTGGTGACTGACTCGGCGTACAATTTGAACTCTTTGGCTTACGAAACCAGTTGCCAAGTCGGCGACGTCCTAGGGACCCAGTTGATGTTGTTGAAAGCTGCTGTCCGGTCCCGTTGCTGGTACTGGCAATAGCGTCCCGCGATTGTGATTTTTTAGGGAGCGTATCGCAAGAGCGGTACGGGGACTTAGCTGGTGATTGGGGTACAGAACTGTCACCACTTGCTGATGTTGTGCCCTGAGCGTGTTCACAGTCTGGTAACTCATAGTCCGATTGGTCAGAGTAGTAACCTGGCCGCTCCTCGTAATTAAATTCAAAGCCAGTCATTTCGGACACGTATAGTGCCTTGCCACCAAACTGTCGCTCCAAAGCGAGCGTATTGAGCAAGCGATGTTTGCGGTTGGCCGAACGGAAGCTAAAGTCGTACCACTTATCTCGTGACTCGCAGTATATTCTTAATGAATTTCTGATTGAATGACCAAACATTTTTCCATCTCGCACGTTGACTATACGACAGCGATCTAAAAAGATTCGTCCTTTGTAGATGAAATGACTGCGCTTGATGATATCTCGTTTGCAGTAGATCAGTTGGTTATCGAATAGGAACAGGGTGCAGCTGCTGTTCCACAGGTTTTGCTTTTGACGAGTTGCATCAACTTGCAGAAAAAACCGCGTGCTGTGCAAGTGTAGCGGTGGTCCCTTAAAATTTTGAAAACTCGACTGATGTCGGGCAATGGTTTCGCTATGTCGTTTACCTTCATTTACAGCCTCCGTAATTCCCCGCATCTTTTCCAGGGCTCTGTTAATAGTGGTATGTGTATCAGGAACATCACACTGTGAAACATCTATTTGTTCATAGTCTAAACTATCGTTTTGGCCAACAACTTCGTTTATATCTTCAGTAATGTTGCTGTTTAAAGCAGTCTTAATAATTTCGGTGAGGTGCAGTGGATAACGACAGATGCGTTGCACTGGCGCCAGAAGATGCGCAGACAGTGGTAATTCTGCCAGGCTCTCAGATTCCCGACAGCTTTGCAGAAATAAATTAAAAATTGATAATAAGTGAAGAGAATAAATATCCAATTTTAAAATAAACTTACTTTTCCAAAACAGTTCGGGCGTCTTTGATGCGTTCGTAGGATTCGAGTTCGACGAGTGCACGTGGATAAGAATTACAGTATGTGGAGTAGCAGAGGAATCCTTTATGCTAAATGTAAAAAATAAGATCAGAGATGGGGATTTCGAATTATAAAACAATTTGATATTTTTCAAATGTACAAATACATATGTTCGTCTGTCTGTTTTTATGTAACCAGTCCCTCATTTGAAAGCTCCTTTGCCCTGACATTTTCATGATCTGTGTTTTATTTTTACAGATAGTGCATTTGTCAAAGTTGACATGAATGAAAACTTTATATTTAGTCAAATCATTTTGGCATAAAAGCGGATAGGCGATATTGCAGATTTTGTTCAAAAATATTTAAATAATATTCTTCTAAATGTTACTCTCTGCTACTAATATCTCATAATATAAATCAATACTGGACCCAAACGTTACGAGTGCTCCCAATAGCTTTGATTTCATTGCACATTTTTTTTAATCGAAGGTATTTGGTATTTATATGTACATATCAGACTTACCATCTTTAGAAAAACCTTAGATATTTGATTCTGTTTTATACCATGTCGCAATGCTTCCAAAAATTTTCGTTGAAACTTGTAAATCGATGTTATGTTAGAGAATATAAGTCGAATACTATTGGGAGAAAATATATCGATGCGTTTGCTCATGGCAGGTAAATACCTATAAAATTAAAATACGATTAAGTATTTTTGTGATCAAGAGGACAGCAATTATTGCTTACCCATCGCAAATTGAAGCTAGCAGCTTTACGTAGTTGATTTCAGTTTCAAGAAGTTCACGTACAGCACCATGCCGTATTACATCGTAACTGTCCTGTAGTATATTAATGTGAAGTGGCGGCATGAGGACGGCTGATGGTGGTGTTTCAATGACAATGGTTGTAATATTAGTTTGATCCAAATTCATGGTGGCATTGGCATCGTCATTGGTTGGGCTTAATTCATCAGCGGGCACTGGAACTTGGAACTCTGTAACGGGTGCAGCAACTGATGCGTCGCTCAACATAGCCTTTTCGAAATTAAAATAAGTATCTGTTCCGAAAGTATGAATTGTGCGCACAAAATCTTTTGGAAACCAGCCAAGTTCAGGGTCGAGAATTTCTTCTACAATATTAGCATCTTCCTTTTTAATTCGTCCAAACCACCAGGGGCCAACTTCCTTGCGTAATATCTCTATTAGAGTGCCCCTCTCAAGACCCAACTCTTGCGGACCAGCCGCAGTGAAGTTGTAAAGCACTTCCGCGTAAATTGGACAGTAGTTATTTGCTGAAGAATAAGTTTATATACATTAGTAAGTCATGTCGAATCAAAATTTTTAGTCTTTATATTTCTGATTAATCTGGCCGTTCAGATTGCAAGCTAGTCAGAAATTGACCGATTGACACTTAGACCGCGTTCCCCGTACAATGAGAGTTAAATACCTGAATTGTATAAAAAAGTTATATGTTATTACATACAAACTTGCCAACGCCGGTTATATTCAATTGTTGCTTTAGTTTTTACCTGTATTCTGCTTATGAAATGAGAAATATTGCTACATTTTAAGTGTCTACCTCCTATAATTTCTGATATCCAAACGTTTATTCAAAAGAATATAGCTACATCGACAAAGTTGGTTCTGTTGTTAAAGATTTTATAATTTTTTACGATGCCTTTGGTGACAGAGCTCTTTTATATGCTTAGTGCCGTTTTTAAATTACTCTAACGTAATTTAATTTTTAAACACTTTTTTAATTAATTTCTTCTAAGGGCTAAAGCAGATAACAGTGTTTATATAAACTATGAATTATAATTTTGTAGACAACAAAGTTCTGATGTCATATTGCTCTAAAACACTAAAGATCTAATTTGGTTTGAATATACATATACTCTTTCTAATGAAACTTACATTCTTCGTGTGACGCGATACTATCACTATCGCTGTCTTCATTATCGGTCCGGTATTTCCCATACATTTCCAAACCATTAGGTTGACTTAGCGAGCGAATAGGTAACGATTCGGGTGCTTCGGGTTCTCTGATGCAACTGTTTCCTTTATTAAGCTGATCCAAGACCGACGATTTTTCAGCATCCTTTTCAAATAAACTGGTTGCCTTGGCCGAATGACAACGGCGTATGGAGCGTGTCTGTGACTCCATGGCGTTTGGCATGTTGGTTGGCACAGCGGCCGATCCTTGCTGGCCGCTTGCCAGTGACCGCACATACTGATCATCATGTTCTAGTTCAATTTGGATACCAGAGTCACCAGAGTTGCATTTGTCGCGGCGATTAAATTTCGTTTTGCGCCGTTCCTTTGAAGAGCGCCAAATTAACGGTCCAAACCGATATTTTGAGGAGCTTGTATCAATACCACTGTTGCTTGTGGGGTCCTTTGCGTTGCATGCGCCTGGCGCTGCTGCTATATTGGCAACTGTAATAGGTTCAGAGTCCGTGCGACCGAGTGTTGATGTTGGCAACGGCGTGATTTGCAAATGATTTTTATTGTTTAGATTGTGAAATGTGCGTTTAAATTTCTGTAAGACGCCTACGTTGTTGCATCTTTCTCCAACTATGCTGCAATCATTGTTGACTTCATTTATAGCAACCGCATTATGCGCAGGTTTAGTAGTTTCCGTGTATGCATCTCGAGGATTTTTTGACGTTTCTAGAGAGCTGGTTAGCGTTGGACTCGAAATGGCGCGCATCTGTTGTGACTGGAAAAAGGAAAGTACTCGTGGTTTAAACTGATTTAAGACACTTATTGGTAGCTACTGATGTAAATGTAGCTTACGTGGGTGAGGTGACTTTAGTCGGTTCTCTCTTACATGAAACCACAACTATATTATCATATCAATTGCTATTTGTTACAAAGAGAACAAACGATATCTATCTATTATTAAGTGCAAATGTGTAATAGCATTTTTATAATCATTGAAATTTTTATAGATTTTCTGCCTTAAGTTAAATTTTTAAGTAAGAAACGGGTTCCGTTACATTTATAATAAGAAATAGAAACAGCCGCTTCAGGTCAAAACCTTTTGTCGTTTTATCTTGCATTTGTTTTGTGTTAGCATTGATTTCACATCGACATTTTGCTTACTTTGTTGAGTATTTTCGTGCATTTCACAGTAAGATTAATAAATAAATATGAGTTATGCGCTTGAAGTCCAATTCCATTTCATAAGCACAAGGCAGCTACATCTTATCAAAGTAAGTTAAATAATTATGAAAACTGTAGTAAAAAAATATAGAAAACCTGTACGAGCTGACACCACAACTGATAATATTTTGAGTCACAATTATCAAAAGCACTGAGGAAACGCGAAGGAGGAATTACCTGTATCAGGCGGGTTTGCCACTTGTGGTGTCGCTCGCTAGGCATTGAATTGTTTGACAAATGAGTAAAATACAGTCGGTGTTTACTGCTGCCGGGTAGCGCGGGGCTATCCGGCATACCGTCATCAAAGTTCCAAAACTTAATCAGACCATATGTATCCATGAGCGTTGGTATTATCAGCTTCTTCATGGTACCTACTACTCAATTTATCTCTTTTAGAGTGTGACGAGGCATACAAATGCAAAAATCGCCGCCGCTCGGAAGTGTCAACGGTGGACGTGATAAATAATAACTGAGTGCGAGAATTGCAAATGCGACGCTGCGGCAGCGGCCTCAATGTCGATGTCGATGTCAATTTTTACGTCAAATACTTTTGCGTGTATTGTGTCTGTGCCCTTCTGTTGTGGGTAGTGCGCAATGGTGGTGAGGGTGGTTTTGATAAGCCTTGGACAAGGAGGTGGGGCTGGCTGTGAGTGTTATTATTGTGTTGCCTTATTGGTTATTGTCTGCACCAGGCATTCAGAGTTAAGGGTTCGAGTATTCGCTGATTTAGTCTGAAGTCAAGTGCCTTTATTAGATTAGTAGAGGAATTTCATTGATGAGCACGAGCCAACATGTACAATGCAATCATTGTCAATTGTACTCATATTACAATCTCTGGCTTGCTTGCCTGCTTGGTTAGCTGTACATCAGCATCATGTGCAACTAACTACATCACTACACCTATAGTTTTGTCGAACCTGATGAATTTTAAACTTGCATATGCCTTGCTGGATGTAAAGTAAATTAAAGCTTTTTAAGGTATCGATAAACTTAGTTATTCAGATTTCATCTGAAGAAACATACATTTCTATACGGCTAAAAGTATAAATATTATAAAATATTTTTTTAATACTTACCAAGCATTCACTAACTCCGTTACGAATACCAATTTTGCTGACATTATCCTGTCCATGTCTCGCCATTCTGTATTAAAGATAGTCAATAAAATACATTCTGATGAGCAAAATTAATGACATGTTAAATAATGTCAATTTTCGGGAAAAATTAATTAATGCGGTTTCCGCAAATTCGGTATCACCAAGCTTATTCCAATGGACAACATGAAATGACAGGATTTATGCTGCAGGGTAACCCAAACGTGAGTTCCCATACACTTTTATACTGCCTGTAAATCTTCGCCAATATCGATATTTTATTTTAAGAACACCTTTACAGATGGAAAATATGCACATTTTTTATTTACAATGTGCTTGAGGTGCGACATAGGAAAGTGAAGTACACGCAGGTATATTGTAAGAAAAACCCATTGATAACTATAAGATGCAATCTGCTTATAACTCAATTTAAAACAAGTAAGAGCGCTCTAGTCGGGTCTGCCCGACTAGGAGATCCCCTGAACCAAGGCCGAGGTGGTTTTTTAAACAACCTAGGTTACATCTTTTATCTATACATATTACACTCTGCGCGAACACACACACGCACACATATACACATGCACACACAAGCACGAGCGCCGCTTACTGCGTAGATGATTTTGCTATTGCGCTTGGGCTGCATTTTGGGCAGCATTATGAGAAATTGATTGTTCAATAACTTCTGTTCTAGATCTACTTTCTAAATGATATTTACAGGACATAATATTGTAATTCAAAAGCGTATGTATGCGAAGTCTCTCCCTAGTATTTGAAATATGTTTTTTTTTGTTCTTTTGGGGCGAATGGGGGGAGGTATCCCAAATGTTAAATGTTTATTATCTGTATTATCATCACAGAAACCTACATAGTCAATTCGGTGTCTCTAGCTATTATGGTCTTTATGTTATAGCTTAAAAACAAAGTCAAAATATCGATTGTTATCAATATAAAGGAAAAAAGATGAGTCATCGAAAAAAAAATATACTTGTACTGCGTATGGTATACATGACTATATATCTAAAATTTCAAATCTCTAGCTTTTGTGGTTTACGAGATCACTGCGTGTATACGGACTGGCAGACGGACATAGCTACATCGACTCAGCTCGTCGTCCCGATCAAGAATATATACACTTTACAGGGTCTGCCACGCCTCCTTCTGCCTGTTACATACATTGTCACAAAACCATTATACCCTGAATTCCCATTTTCTATGGGTTCAGGGTATAAAAATTCACATACTGGTTATTTAAAGTGTTACATTTGTTAATGATTATTGTGCTCAAGTCCTAAGCATTACATGAATTCCTAGTAAGCAAACAGCTCACATTTGTTAACATTACATGAATTCCTAGTAAGCAAACAGCGCAACCATAACAGTTAATGTAAGTAAAGCATTCACAAATTCTTTGTCATTAGCTATTGACGATGTAAAAGTATATATATATATAAACGATGTCACTGTTCGGCGTAGACTACTAGAGAATAAATTGGTCCAAGAAGTCCAAGGAAAGTCCCTCTCTTGGCTTCCAAACATATGGATTTGGCCAACACCTCTGTACGAAAAATAGACCCAAATCATGATCTTTAAGCCTCAATGCTTAACCGTCTTTAGCGTGTGATTTGGGTGGTATTCAGTGTTCTCTGGGCAACGAACATACTGTCTAGACCCTGCTCCACCAAACAAGATAATTTTGCTTTCGTCAGTCCTGAGAATATTACGCCACTTTGCAATGGGCCAATTCATATGGGTTTTTTGGCGAAATGCAAACGTGTCTTAATATGTGTGGAAGCCAAGAGAGGGACTTTCCTTGGAATTCTTGGACACAATTTATTCTCTAGTAGTCTACGCCGAATAGTGACATCGTTTACCGACAGATTCAGATCTGTTTTGATTCATTTTGATGATGCAAATATGTGTGCAATAATATGTGTGCAATAATATGTGTGGAAGCCAAGAGAGGGACTTTCCTTGGAATTCTTGGATACAATTTATTCTCTAGTAGTCTACGCCGAATAGTGACATCGTTTACCGACAGATTCAGATCTGTTTTGATTAATTTTGATGATGCAAACGGAATGGATCTGCTGTATGGAACAATGAGTCGGTCACCTAAAGGCGCTGCTGTACGTTTTGCGCCACGTGTTTCGGGTTTCTATTGATACTTTAGGGCATTGCAGACCATCTTTGAATAACATCCAACCAAATTTTGGATTTAACTGTAAGTTTTACCTTATTTCCTAAGGTTTTGAATCCACTCCATCTTCTCACTAGAGCAATGCGGGTCTTTACCCTCTAATATGAAAATTTTTCAGTTATATTAGTGCATTTTAATTCAAATAATAGTAAAGAATAATAATTAACTTAAATAAAATTACTATTGACAGATTTGTTAAATTTTTCTTCACTTTTGGCGAAATTATGCCAAAGACTGCTATTTTAGTGAACAGCGAAATTCGAGGGCATAAGCACAAAAGTATGAAAAACGGGCCAAAACGAAGCAAAACTAACGGGACTTTTACGTTTTTCTAATGTTTATATTCCATTTTACAAAAGAAAAGCCCAAGAATTGAATCTATAAAAAGGAATCTGCAAAAAATATTGAAATCTCTGTTATCATCTACTGCACTGCTATTTTCGTGAACACAGCTGTATATATATATATATATATATGTAAAAGCGGAAAACGTCAAGACTAGCAAGTAAGAAAGATGTCGTCAGGGGTGTCCAGCTGTTAACATACTTGTACAGAAACACAAGCACACTCACTTACACATATACACGCACAAATATTTGGTTGTCAATGCTGTTTGCACAAAATTTGAAGTTGGTTCTGTATTTTTAATTTTGCTATATTTACAGGCGCTTTGCACATTTTATGATTTTATTTGTTTAATTTAATAACACCGATTTGAATGTTCAAATTTATTAGTTATGAGTAGGTCAAACACGTTATTTAATTCAAGTAAAAGTTTTCAAACGGAGGCTTCATATTTTTTATATTATTATTTTGAAGCGAAATTGTGAGTTGTGCCTACAACGTTAACCTGAGCAGACTGATCAACATGATATTAAAGCCTCTGCAGCAATGACTCGGAAAACAACCCTCGTACCATGTATAATTTTTAGTTGAGTCCTGGTATTGCTCAAATCTGAAATACAGAGGGATGCGAATTGAGTGAGTTTTTCTTAAGGCTAGTGTTGATTTATGATCAGCGTAAAGCAAGAGAAACCCGAAAACAACCCTTAGACTCTTCCGTTCTACACTAAAACAAGTATGAACGCTCTAGTCGGGTCTGCCCGACTAGCAGATCCGCTGAACGAAGTCCGAGGTGGTATTTTAAACAATATAGTTTACATATTTTATCTATACATATTACACTCTGCGCGCACACACACACGCACACATATACACATGCACAGACAAGAACGAGCGCCCTTACTGCGTAGATGATTTTGCAGTTGCGCTTGGGCTGCATTTTGGGCAGCATTATGAGAAATTGATTGTTAAATAACTTCGGTTCTAGATCTACTTTCTGAATGAAATTTTCAGGACATAATACTGTAATTCAAAGGTGTATATATGCGAAGTCCCTCCCTAGTATTCGAAATACGGTTTTTTTGTTCTTTTGGGCCAATGGAGGGAGGTATCCAAAATGTTAAGTGTTTATTATCTGTATTATCATCACAGAAACCTACATAGTCATTTTGATATCTCTATTATGGTCTTTACGTTATAGCTTAAAAACAAAGTCAAAATGTCGATTGTTATCGATATTAAGGAAATAGGATGAGTCATCGAAAAAAAAACTTGTACTACGTTTGGTATACATGACTATATATCTAAAATATTAAATCTCTAGCTTTTGTGGTTTACGAGATCACTGCGTTTATACGGACTGGCAGACGGACATAGCTACATCGACTTAGCTCGTCGTCCCGATCAAGAATATATATACTTTATAGGGTCTGCCACGCCTCCTTCTGCCTGTTACATACATTGTCACAAAACCATTATACCCTGAATTCCCATTTTCAATGGGTTCAGGGTATAAAAAATATGGATGCGAATAAACTGAGTTAAGGTTTTTTGAATTCAAGTTATTTAAGCTTATCTCACTTTATAACCCTGATTTTTACGAGTTATCTCAGAGACTAGGGCAACATTAGTTTTGTTCTGTATTTAAGAATCTTTGTTTTTGCAATGCTTTGTACCTGTGACCGTTAATTGTCGGAACATGTAATGAAATGTATTCAATCTATTAAGTAATAATACTTGTTTGACAAAGACGTTCCAGTGGGAATACTTAATGAAACAGCTGTTGCGAGTTTCCGGTAGCGTTTACATAAGAGAAACGCAGCTGCAACACTCACTCAAAATACTAACCATTTGCAACGATGATGTACTCAAAAGGATCACAATGAGAGACTGCATACGAATTTCAAGTAACGAAACATCTGCCAGTGCTTAAATGCTATATAACCAGTTTGTGTTAGTGGTCTAGAATAATGTTTGTATGTTTGCTCTCTGTCAGCTACCTTACAAATGCGTGTGTAAACCATATTCATGGTTTATACTCACACTAGGACTGAAAATTGGAGCTCCATTATTAGAAACTATTCTGTTGGTACTGTGTAACACGTGCTATTACAGAAAATTATGCAAAAGAAGACAAACTGAAAATCAGAAAGAAAATATTGACTAGCAAGCTCTACACAACTGCTGCCAAACCATTAAGAAAGGGTGCAACATAATAAAAACGCTCTAGCCGGGACTGACCTACTACGAGATCCCCTGAACCTTTGTTGGAGTTTGCCTTTTTACATACATACAGAACGATATTAATGCAACAGTAAAAAAAAATTTGTTTTTGAACAATAAAATGTTGACGGCAACGGGAATTGAACCTGCGACTCCTCGCTTGCAAGCCGCCATCTCTAACCATAACACCACACTCTTCTTAGTGTTGTCGTTGACAAAGACGCAACTAAAGTAGCAGCGGCGAGAATTACAATGAAACTGAAATTGCGATTGAACAAACAAAATTTTAAGAATAACGCACACATTTGAATGTATGTGTGCACAGTGTGTACTGCACAAGTATTGGCGCTCGCTGCAGCGTGTTTTCGCCGATTGACAAAATGTTCTGTTAAGTAACTTCTATGTTACTAAGCGGATTTAAATAACATTTTCAGCATTAAATTCTTCCATTTTACTAAAAATACGGTTATATTATTTATTATTTACAAGGTGCAAAGTTTGATGACTCTAGCTAAAAAGATGTAAAAGATATGATCCGAAAACTGAATCTTGATACCGTTTTTAGTCGATATCAGTGAAACAAGAAAAGTTATCGAATATCTAAAACAAACTCGATATGTGCGATGTATACATGGACGTTCGTGCAAATTTCAAGTCTCTAGCTCTTATAGGTTCTGAGATCGACGCGTTTATACATACGGACAGGACCAAATCGACTCAGCTCGTCGCCCTGATCAAGAATATATATACTTTGCCTAGTTTTTGCAAAACCATTATACCCTGATTTGCCATTTTCAATGGGTTCATAGTATAAAAATTATACAGAAAATAGAATATTGAATATACCTACATTAAAATAAATAACAACGATAAATACCTTGGGTGACATTCAGTAGATTTATATTAACAGTGTCTCTTAGATTGGATTAAATTATATAATTTGTTTGTGTTACTTTCCATCATGAACGTTATAGCAACACGGATTTAAAAATTTGTTATTGATTTTCAAGCAAAATCAGATTCATTTTTTATTTATATATTTTTGGCAAAATGCCCCGAAAGCATACACAACTTCGAAATAATCATATGTACATATTTATGTACATATTTATGACTATAATTGCGCACCAAATTTTAGAGGCGACCGGCAAGATTGCACTTCAATAAATAAGATTAAATTGTACAGTTAATTTTTGCAGAGATCTGCTTTTTACATAATAAATATTTATAAAAATATTTAAAGATTCTTGTTTTTCGACATCTTTTCAACTATACAAGAATTATTTTGTACCTACTTAGATTTTTATCTTTTCTTTTTTAAATAAAATGCATCCGATGCGCTACTTTTCTTTGATTAAGAACAAGCAACCTACCCTACCCCTTAAATTTACTCACAATGGGAATGCTAAACTCAAAATGAATCTGCTAAGCACAACATGGTCTGTTAACTGAGTGCACCACAACACTTTCTCCATATATTTTAGTACCGATTCAATTACGTTTCTATGTATTCTTTTTAATACTTATCCATCGACTAGTGGCCTCTAAGCAAAAAAATCTACAAAATTTTATGATCCATCTTCAATGGTGTTGATATACATAGGTATTTGCAACTTACAACTTACACGTTAACTTTAAGTTGGTATCCACGAATCTTAACATTTCATCTATTGCGAGTATGCACCTTTATATTATATTTTAGATGTGTACAGGTTTTTATCCAACAGAATTGAACAGAATTAAGAATATATAAACAAAACTTATTTATGGAATGTATCCGGAGTGCAGCTATCATTTAAACAAGTGGAGTTATATTTAAATGTACCTACACAAATAGCACTCAGCATTTCTTCAATGAATTGTAACAAAACTTTGCGAATAATCTTTGTTTTTATTCTTAAGTTGCACAAGACACTTTACAAAAATTGCCATCTTTGAATTGAATTCGAAAGGAAGTGAACATACGACTGCAAAATAAATTCAAATGTATCTGACGACTTACATATGCGCTAAAATTGGGTAACAGTTCGCATCCGTCTAATGGTTGCCTCGCGGCGTTTGCGTTTAATTGATCTGAACCATAAGCATAATACATAATGCACATACTTTCTTATTATTTTGGCGATATACAGACACTATTTGCAGGACAGCTGCCTCTTTCGACAGATACTTCGGGTTTACCTCCATGGATGGAATTCTTAAGGTAATGGCGGCTCGGACAAATTTATTATTATAGACATTTTCAATCAATTGCAGTACTTTCTGAGAGTTTTTTTTATTGATCCTATTGGTTTTCATTTGAAGCCCTAAAAATTTCATTTTATAACCATCTCAATATATTACCCAAAAACGTACACACATATGTGTGTATATTTTTGACAGACTGCACAAACGTACACATTTGAATATGCATGTGTAAATGATTGCGTCGACCGGTGAGAGCGCAGTTTAATAATAAGATAAATGAACACAGACAGCGTTTCGCAATAATTTATCGTTTTCATTAAGAAGATCAACTTATTATTATCTTTATTCACTTAATATTATATTTCTTTCACGTTAGCACGCAGCCGACTCGATGCTCATTCTTTGACCATAATTCAACAACAAACAAAAGCTATGTGTTATCGACTTACGATATATTTAAAAGCATGAAAAATCCAACTCAAATTGGGACTGCTAAACTCAAAATGGTTATGTTAACTAAACAGATAATTCAAATGCATACATTTTAGAGATTTTCATATTTGTCAATGCCAAATGTTTGTCAAATTTATCTAAGTCAGTTTAATTCAAACTCGATAGTCAGGTTTATTTTATAATCTTTTATTAAACTTTAACGTTATGTCATGCGCAGTGACAAAATACTTATCTTGCACTCACCAAATTTAGTATAAAAGTATGACAGAAATGAGTGTATGCCAGTTGTTAAAGGCGGCAGTCATTAAATGCATTGTGTTTACCTGCATCAACAATTTTCTGCCATCAAACATCGAGTCATATTTGGATCGGACTTGTCTCATTCTTAATGTTACACATATCGTGTTAATAATATGATAATAATGTTAGAATAAGAAAGTTCAAGACTAAAATATTGTTCTTTTAATAGCGTGCGTCCTGGGTCAGTGTTTAGAAAATAAAGAAATACTTTAGCGAACTAATGTAATTCCGAGGCATGTATGTATATGTGTGTGCAAGGAACAAGCATTTTATTGTCAAGCACATTCGACCAATTCTTATGTTAACGATTGCAAAGGGCTTTATCAGTCATGGTCAGGTTTACAACGCAAAATCGAGTAAAACTGTATCATCAATAGTTTTAGAGCTAAAACATTCGAATTTGACAAGTAAGTCTCTGTGAATCGATCGATCAAAATTCTATATCTGAAGCATCACTTGGGAAATCATACCATACCATTTATCATAAATCGTCTAATACTTTTGGCGCTATTACAGCCAAAGACTTAAATATTAAAAACTTTTTCTGTATGGACCATAGTCAGAATAATCAAAAATAAGCAAATAAAGTTACTTTAGTGCTCAACTTTAGTTGACATTAGAGTTTTAAACAGGTGCACATAAATACTAAGGAAACTGACACATTAAGCCATTTCTCATAGTCGTTTCTGTTTTAGATATTCGTTTTACTTTACACAAATGAACAAAGATTCTTATAACATACATATTTATAGTCTCGCTAGCTGGGATGAAATAGTACCGAGTAAAAATAGTAAATAGCTTAAAGTCTAAATATATAAATAGGTTTTTTTATGTTAAAAATGGAGCTGAATAATGGGTCAGTGAACTTGTGGCTTTTGTTTCAGCAAGTTTTTGAATTTCTTTGCTGTAATAAGAATCATAAATCTTTTATAACGTATATAGGGGAGTTTACTGAGTAATTATCGAGTGAACAGCTAGATAAACATAACTTCCCCTAATAAAAAGGACTCGGTGGATAAAATTGATCAAACGTCAAACTTCGGTGATTCTACTGTTACCTCAGTACCTCATAAGTAGTTTGTTTGTCAATAAATCGAACTTTATAGAAGTGAATTATATCCATGATATTTAACGCCCGGTTATAAAAATAAATACATATCTTGGAGATCCTAGTCAACTTTAATAATAAAATATCACACTTACCCTAATTCAGTATCAACTGTTTGTAGTTTCTGCAATGGTGGAATTCTGCTCGGAAGTGAATGACGACGTACTCGTTTCCTGTTGCCGTGATTGTAAGTTCCAGTCAATATGGGAAATAAGCCTTTTTTACTGTGGATTGTCGGTTGTTGGCAATCCTGATCTGATAGCTTATTCTGGTTTGACTTTCCCAAGTTATTTTTCATGCTGATGAAAATTTAGATGTACAAATGTATATACATATATTATATTATTTTCTAAGGCATTTACGCTCAATGCTTGCGTTTATATGTATGTATATGAAATTTTTTTAAGTTTTTTTTTTAAATATTGATATTTTTACAAAATAATAATAGTTGTGGGGGCATGGCTGCTCAGGCAAACTTACCTTATTGAAGTTTCCATAGGCCTTTGCCTGGATCGCAGATTTTTTGTGGAAACTGGATCAGAATTTCCCAAGAGCACAAGAGAACTGGCGGTCAATGGTATAACACGTGGTCGAATAACGGCTGTTGGCTGTCTATGATTTTTGTTCTTCTGATCTGCATTGACGCCACCGCTGCATAAAAATGTCCACTGCGGTACAGCAGGTGTATGGTTGACGGGAGATATTATAGTTTCGGTATTACTTATGTCAAATTGAATTAAATTTCCGTTTAGGGCCACTTTGGTTACATGTGGATGTTGCGTATCTTTAGAAACTATAGACAAAGAATTTTGTCCGCTTATAGAGTTCTGATCTGATTTCACAGAAGCCGAAGGCGTACAATTTTGCAAGCTGCTGGCACTGGTGCCACTGCAAGCACCACATCGTGGCCAATAATCGGAAGATGTTAAACTTTTTCTGATTTTCTTGTTGGTAGCTGTTCTCGAGGTTTGTTGTGCAATACTGCAAAATATGCATAATGAGAAACTTAAAATTGTCGTTGACCAAGAAGGTAAAACCAACATGCAATGTAATTTTTACAGTTTTTTATAATTACCCTTTGCTGAAACTTTTCTTCATTTAGGTAGAATGAATTAGTTGGGATTTACTTTTGAGCTGTATACTCTTTTGTTATTCTCAGGTAGTATTTTAGCACATACTTTGCTTAAATTATATTTAATTCGCAATACTTTATCCATTACCCATTATTGTTAGTTTATAGTAATAGCAAAAAAAGAGTAAATATGAGTTAGTTGACACTTTACTAGTGTGCATAAGCAGTCTTGTTACAACATATTGAAACATACTCTAGGAGCTTGCTTTGGTCGAGTTAGTCGCTTGAGCTTAGCTTTAGAATTTGGTTTTGAAAGGGGCGACTTTTAGTTGAGACCTTGATGAGTTTTAAATGTAGGTTGCAGTATAGATTTAGCCAATATCATCATTTAGAAATCGATTTATATTCATGTCACTCGATTTAATACCTGCTGCTGCGTGATAATGCACCTGTCGGTCTGTACAAATTTTCTTCACGTGAGCTGGAACGCTGTGGCTTAAGTACAGTCGTTGGATGCTCATAAATATGGGTTTCGTTGCTCATAAAATTTAGCTCACTGTTGCCCCCCGAATTGATGGTTTCGCGGTTGCGCAATTGCACAGGAATCTCATAGTCGCTGTCGCCACGTCGAAAGTTCATGATCGGTGATTTTCTAAGCATATCGTAAGTTAGCTCATGGTCACACAGTCGCGTTCCGTAGCTATTTCCTTGGGGGCTGCTTGTGCGCTGCGCAATTAGGTGGATGTTGTTCGAAGAAGAGCCTGACGACTGTGGTGAACGAGTTGTACCACGGTCATGACCGGCTGCACCGATTGGAGAGCTAGATTGGCGCAAACGGGCGGTGGATGTTGATAACACGACATTCGGTTCAATGCTTGGTTGTAAAAAGTGAATGCCAGATCCACTACTACTATTGTTGTTGTGCAGTGCTTCGCGGTAGTCCTCGTCAAAAGAACGGCTTTTGTCACAATCCAATCGCAAATTCTGATTACCTCCGCTGTCCCCACCGCAGCCACTGATATGGGCGGAACGTGTGCCGTTGCTGCTGTTACCACTGCGATTGTAGTTGGTGTAATCGAAATCAAAGGAGCGTGCCTTGTCCACTTCGTTCTGACGCTGTCGTATTGAGTTAACAGCTGTTCCCTTTGAGGTGGACAATATTTTATTGGCTGATACTGTAGCACGTAAAGAGTTTGGAAAGATGCCACTATTTGGTTGCTGATAATGGACTGTTGCCTGCTGCTTCTGCAGTGGGGATGCCCCACCAACACATTTTATAGATTTTTGCGTGCGATTAGGTGACCGCTCACTTAGTTGAAGAGATCTGCTGTGATGCACATCAAATTATAACTGTGTTACATATAAAAGGCGAGTAATCTTACCTGGACCGCCGAATTATTTGTTCCTGTTCCACCTGCTTGGCTGCAGTGCGCCCTACAGAACGGCGATAATTGATAGAACTAGATGCTCCACCAGCTGCACTAGCTGTGCTGGGACTTCCGTTCAATAGATCATGAGATTCACCGCCACTGTAACTGGAACTAGATGAGCTGCGTGAAATGGTCAGTGGAGTCTTTTCCTCGTGTCGTTGTCGACGCTCTAACGTATTGCTGCGGGAGCTAGAATTCTGACGTGAGGGAATCAAGGAATTCTGAGATCCTTTTTTTCGTCTCTCTTCCGGAGTCAAGGAGCGTGATTCAGGCGTGAGCGAACGCTGTTTTCTCAAACTGCTAGAGGAACTATGCGAATCATTACGGTCGGGTGTAAGGGATCGTTGACGCTGATTCTTATATGGTGAGATGCTGACGTTTCCCGTGGTAACGTTGGGAAACTGATAATTATTCGCTGAAAGAAATTCCGTAGAACTGCCATCTTCGTTGTCCAGCTCGTCATTGGAAAGATCTGTGAAAACATAGTAGAGAGTAGCAATATTCTTTAAAAGTTGTCGCTAAATAAAATGAAATCGAATTTTGATTACAGCGGTACATTTAAGCGGGCGTCCCTTTATGATACTCAGAGCATAGCAACAGTACTGTTTTCAACTCGGCGATAAGCCAGACTCAGATAAAGGCATCCAGAAAAGTGTCTATTAGTCGCCACATACCGCAAGCCGCGATTATATCAATATAAGAATTGTAATGGTATTCAAGCACTTCTAAGTCAAATGGATGGTGGGGTATTTACTTAAGACAGCTTTTTTGCTTAATTTCCACATACCTGAACGGGCACCGCTATCACAAGAGTTGAGCCGATTATTGATGGTCATATCTAGGCTCCGGAAGCGCGACATTCCCAAGGCAACAGTTGGTGGAACGACTGAGCCATTATTGCTTATGCAGGTGAACTGTGACTTCCGCGATCGACCCATTACAGTGTGGCTTTTAGAACGCTCAAAGGTGCGATCGTGACGTGAACGTGGTGAGTACTTAGCCGTATTACTGCTAGCCACGCTGTACGTCGGTGGTGCTTCCTTAACAGATGCATTAAGATAGGCAGTAGTTTGCGGCTGTAGGTACTTTGGAGAGTTGTCTCGACTGCGCAACGTTCTGACCGAGCCAGCGCCCTCCCGCTTCGTTAAGTAATTCGGCGAGTTACCGGTTAACGTGCTAAAGTTGAGAGAACGCTCACGCTGCACAACCAAAGATGGCATAGTTAAGGGCCGTTCCGATAGATTGTCATCGAAGCTGCGTGAGAATGTCTCCACGTAGCAGTTTGTAGGCGTGGATCGACGGGTGTCATACTCAAAGCTGCGCGAGAAGACCATACCTTTGCCACTGCTTGTGCAAGTACCAGTCCCTTGCCTTCGCTGCTGTTGCATTTGAAGCGGGGGTTGAAGTACCCTTGGCTGTTCATGAGTCGTATATGATTGAAGGTTAATCTTGCGTCGTTCCTGATGCCGGATTGTTCGACTACTGTTGCTGCTGGTATCTTGAAAAGCGGGCGGTGGCGAAAGAATAGGCGTTATGGGTGGTGGTGATTCCAGATCGTTAACGGGCAGAAAGCCGGGACGCTCATTGAGTATGCTTGCCAATTGGGGATCTATAATTCGACAGCCTGGGCGTAGCGTTGAATTCCTTGATGATATCCCACCTAGTCGCGCTTCGTTGCGTTGAATGAGCTCCTCCACCTTTGAACCAACGAATTTGGGTTCTCGCTCACACCGGCTTGAAGGTTGGTGCATCATGAGTGGCCTGCTCGAATCCGGTCGATGTGCTTGATCAATTTGTATTACACGTATAGAACTACGCCCATATCCCTTATCCATGATAGCGGACTCTCCATTGTAGTTACTGTAATTGACTCGTCGACTTTTGTTATCATTGTTGGTGTTTAGCTTTTTGCTTACTTGAACCCAGCCTGATTTGTTTAAAAATATCTCCTCCTTGTTACCGGTTCGTGAATTAGACTTTCGCATAGCATCAGGTATGCCATACAAGGTTTCACCAAACAGATAAGTGGGTACGCCTGAATCTGTTGCTGTTGTCGGAACAGCACTAGCTGTGCCTTCGTTACTTCCCATGTGGCAGAGCATTCTCCGCGCCTCCAGTTTCTCGTTAAAGGATCGCGTAGATGCTTCAAGACTCTCACGTCGCTTTGCAACGTATTGTTGAAATGCGGAGAGGTTTTGCTGCAGCTGCTTTTCCTTGACAGTTCCCTTATCATGTGACAGGCTTAAAACCTCAGCATTTGATAAATCCTGAACTGATTCCCTTTGCGGTTTTTTGTTTCGGTGCGGCGATTTTTCTGCCGCATCTCCATATTCGGGGCTTTCCAAACACGGTTGCTGCTGGTGGTGATGCTTGGAGGGACTTGTCCGCAATCGTGTGCGTCTTCGCTTCGGTGGCAGAGCGGGAAGTGGCAAAGTGCTAAGATCGAGCTTGTCATGCGTCGATGACGAGAGTTCGTCGTTTTGTGATTCACGCGTAACAGAGTCACGTGTCAAATGACTATCGTCCGAAAATGCCTCACTAGAGTCGAGGCATGTATAGTCCTGGCAAGTTATTACTGTTTCAGTAGGCACTGCAGGATCCCTGGAAGTAATAAAACTGTAATGGTTAGACCGAATTACAAACAAATATTTATGATTATTTGAGTTGTTGTGGATTGTAAATTAAGTAATTAATTAGTAGCTCGACACTGTTGAGCTATTTCTTCTACTCAGTTATCCGAGTAATTGTGCATGTGATATAAAGATAAATTAAATACAGTTTGATTTAAAAAACCTTATTCAATATTGAGTAATGCTTACGTGGGCCCTATTTAATAGATTCGATTCCAATATAACAAACGATGAATTGAAAGCGCTGAGCTAAAAAACATGTTTTCTTCAAATACATCAATTTTAACGCCCACGGAACCTAAAAAACTTGGCTTGCGTTAGATTATATACGCAAGAAGCTCTTCACCCAAGAAAAAAGCATTGTGAACATATGGCACAGTTCAAGTAAAGTCTTTCCTATATTTGGAACGCAGTTTTTTTTTACCCTGTGATTATTAAAAACTGGAGAAAAGGGTAAAATAAAGTTATGTTTTAAAATGTAAGAAATAAACATTTTGACATCATTCAATAATGGTCTTATCTCCTCATTAATTAAAAAAAGTTTGTATAAGAAACACTGAGTTAGTATAAGGTATCTTCTAGTTGGGCTCTCTGAATTATTGTACCAACTTGTTTCTTTTTCAACTTATATGCTTTCGCGTTTGACTGTAGCCATGGTAAAAATTCTTTTAGTGTCTAGTTTCCAAATATAGAGTTGATGTTTTACCACATTTTGTCTTATATTAAAATCATATGTATTAATTTCAACGTATATTTATATATATAATATATATGTAGTATATAATAACAAATATATTTGTGAAGAAAATAAAGAATTAATAAAGCAAATACGCTGCGATATTGTCCTATCTGCCAAACACGCTTGTATAAATACTTTCCTTAAATTATTTTTATGTTTTTTGGTGTGAAACATAAATTGGCGAGGGCCCTTTTCGCATTAAAAAAAAATTTGTATAAGGTACTGCTAATATGCAAAAAATTCATCTTCCATTAAATAATAATTTTGTAACAAGAATTTATGCGTCTTATGATTTTTTTGTTGTTTCATACAATAATAAAGTTAAAAATAAACGTACAAATAAGCATATGAGTATCCTCCGTATTTCGTAACTCATAATGAGTGTGTCTGATGGATATGGATGGGTATCACAGCCATCAATTTCACTAGAACAACAAAAGCACGCAAGCATACAATTCGATCTATCATTTTCATGTACCCATTCCCAGCATATTCTCTTGTCTTTGGTCATATGGTGAATGCCAACGCACCTCTTTGTTTTTCAGGTTATTTAATACGTCCCAAATTGTCAACGTACTGGTACTAGGTACAAATTAATTAATTATTCATTTTTATTAATCAATGAATAAAAATCACTGTCGAAACTTCACAGCTCAGCTTTAAAGTCTCAATTATTTTGTGTGACTTAAGCTCGTCTTAAACTTAAACTAAATACAAATATAATAATCTACAGTATGATAACAAAGTCTTCAACTTTTCTAAATTTATGTGTCCCTTGTTCTACTTTCCCTGTATCTTGTAACTTCTATTATTAGCTTATAATAATATAAAGCAAACATACACCGTGTGAATATGGTAAAAACTATTATAAAATAACTCCGAAAAAATATATTAACATATAACGTAAGATTTCAACTTGAATGGTCATCGCCCGCTGGGTACAATGCAGAGATAGTAAGTATGTAGGTAATCATTAATAAATTAATTATTATGTGGTTAGCCAGAAATTAGCAATTGAAGTTTCCTTATGAAAACGTATATTAGTTTACTTATTCACACACGTCAAGTAAGATTTTACCGAGCTATAAGAAAGTGAAAATTGCACTTAATAAACGGGAAATTGCTGGTACACACATCCGAGAGCGCTTTGAGACGAGTTATACACCGTGTACCTGCTGAAAGTGGTTAACAAGGGTATATTGTCTGTTTCAAACTTTGCAAGCAGAAAAAAAATCAATGTTATTCTTGATAACACTTTCCTAATTGTTGCAGATACCAATTTAAATAATATTTTCAATATATTCAAAGTGTTGTGTACAAAGAAATTTTATTTGCTTAATAACTCTAAGGAATGTTGTACATCTATTTACATTTTGTTGCTGCTGTTAGGGATCATTATTATGTATTTAATTTTCCATTATAAAGTGCAGAGCTATGAAATATATTGTAAAAAGAAAATCTGTATTCTCCATGTTTAAGGAATGTTGTATGCACAAAAGCAGCTCAAAATAATGCAACATATAAAACTTGTTTCTCTTGTCAACTCGTAGCGTGTATCAGGGGCTATTGTATGGTGGGTATGGGTAAATCGATTGCACTTGCCTGCAAATTTTTACTTGCACTTTCGAGTTGAAGTCGAGTCGCTAATGCTGCTATGTCACGAGCCCCCATCCCGCCTCTTGAAGCGTTGCAGTAAGTTTACTGCTCTGCAAATGCAATCGCAACAAGCCTAACGATGCAATACTCGAAAGGCAATGACCAAGACCAAGTTAAGTGGCGGTCATAGAAAACAAGTTTTACTGCTTCAATGAACGTACATAGCTTCAAAATGGACCTATGCAATTCCTTGTTCGCTAGGACGTCTCATACATTTTTGTGAATCAGCAAAGCTGAGTGCTTCAAGGTTGACTAGTGTTAAGCACCTATTTAAAACCTCTCAACACAGCCAAAAGTATATATGTTGGTTAAGCCCATGCCCATATTACACGTAGGGACTATACCTTTAAATATTGGTAAATATATCAACAGTCCATTTAAATATTTAGTATGAATGTTGAAGTATATAGTACCAACCCGTAATACGAGTGAGAATCAGTTTATTTGACTAAGAATTTGCAAAAATGGGCCCTAATAAATGTTAAATGCACTCCTAATTTAGCTTTCACTGTATTTATTGTTTTGAAAAATTTTGAGCTATTAATTACTCTATTGGTCACGTGCTTACATACTTTATGCTAAAAGGAATTGTCAAAATGCAAATATAATACAACGAATTTTATCACATATAAATTATATTTTTGGGTGTTTGGTTTTGTGTTTGTTTGGATTACCTAAATTTATTTTATAAAAATACCAGCAAACAATCATGAGAAAAACAGGATAGCTACAATATTTGTACCTTTAGTTCGAATATATAGTAAGAATGCAATCCCAAAAATTGACATAAACGTTAAGCTTCACTGTTTCGACAAAATTATGGAAAATTATATATATCCGCTTCTTTGGGGCGTGGCGAATCGGAGAAAACTATATCTTCCAAAGATTTATAGGTACAGCATCAAAATTTGATATATAGGTTACTGTTGCCCTGCTCAATAGATTGACCAAAAATGATATCCACTTGTTGGGGGCTTGGCAAATCAGAGAAAACTATATCTATATCCTTTACAATTGCTAGCCCATCCCTCTGATGAAGAATATATATACTTTATATGGTCGGAGATGCTTCCTTCTCTGCGTTGCAAACTTCTGACCAAAATTAATATACCCTTTTTGTAAGGGTATAACAACCTTATTCTCTTGGAGTTTCCACTTAAGCCTGTGTTCCTCACTTCCGATTTTGATTTAGTTTTTAAGTTAATTTCTCTCGACGTTGGAGCTATATTTTATTGGAGCCAAATTTCTAAATACATAAATAAAAAGCACGCAATAATTGAACTAATTCACCACATATCGAGTGTCGGCAAGGCTACAGCTGCATTAAAAATTATTGATCAGATACATCTTGAAAACTTTTTGCACTCAACACTTGCTGCATAGACACACACAATATTTCCGTGGCATACTCCGCAGATTTTTAGAACAAGACATATCTATAAATTGTACATTAAAGTGGTAGCCAATGCGCGTTACTCGCTTTTAATAATTTTACGGTTTACCGAAAAGCAGTAATTATCGATTATATTTACAGGTGCAACTATAACATATAATTTCATTTGCACAAATAAACAACAAGTGTTTTAGTTATGGAATTTCTAAGTTAAAAACGTATACACATCTATGTATATATAACCTAGTATGTATGTGTGTATCTACATTGTTTCAGATTAGCGGCAGTTTAAAATATTATGTTAGCGCGTACCTGCTCACAAACGTTGCGCTATCCGAGTGTGCCGATTTGCAACTGAGCTCCAATGTTTCTCCAGTGATTGTTGAATCGTTGTCGTGGGCAACATTTGTTGCCATCAAACTGGTTGCTTGCCCCTCCGAAATAGTTGCGTCAACATTTCTGGTCGTTACCTCAGATATGCTTGCATTATTATTGAGTTTTGTTTTGCTCGGTGCTTCGGTGTTTGTTTTGACTGTTGCTTCGTAATGCTGACTTCTCGTTGGTGGCTCAGTTTGGCAACATGTATAGCCATTTTTTTTGTTGCTAGCTTCTGGTGCTGAATTATTTGTGGCTTCGGCAACATGGTCACTATTTGGTGGCTGTTGACTCGATACTGTTGATACTGTGGGGGCAACCATTGTTGTACTTGGTAATGCGTTTTCCTCAATGGCCTTGGGCTGAGGTTGTTTGTTCTTATCCACCTTCGAGGTCATGCCTACTACTGGTGTGAAGATGTCGGATTTATCAACTTCTGGATGTGCAACATACATATCCTGTAAATTAGGTAAATATACCGATCGAATACAACTTTGACAATTAAAAAAAAATAAAAAATATTTAAAGTCATATGTTTCAAGCTTTACTTCATCAAAGCCGGATGATGCTTACCTTGTTTTTTTTATCAAGAGATTCTATAACCGTTTCCATTATTGGAAGGGTGAGTAAAATTGTGTTTTCGCTACGTGCATCGTAAAAAACATCATCTTCGTCCGCTTCTGGAGCAGTTTTCTTCGGCGCCGTTATTGTATTGGTATTGACAGCTTTTTGCACGGCCGATGCTAATTGTGTTAAAGTACTTTTATCTAAGACTGTTGTCTCAGCTGGTTTTGTTTCTAATACCGTCCCTAGAATAATCTTAGCAACCGTGTGATCCGTGGTTGTCAATGTTTCGCTTGCTTCGCTCTCTAAAGAGCGTGACTTGGTGTCATCCTGGAGTCCTTCCATATTAGCCTTCAACTCTTGTAAATCAGAGTAAGTAGCCGGCGATGGTGGCGGCGGAGCGGGTATGTCCTTTCGACGAGATGTGGCCGCTGAGTTGCCCCCACTTGTATATGTCTTTCCATTATTAGTGCGATGATGTTTTTTGCCAGAGATACCACCTGTAGAGGCGACAACTATTTCACTAGAAACACCTGGAACACTTCGGTCTCGTCGCTCTCGTGGCACTGTTTCCTTGTGCTTGGTCCTTTGTTTATTGCTTTTAGGCTCGTCCTCTGTTCTTTGACACTTGGGGACAGCCCCCGTAGAGGAAGCTACGAGTCGATCCAACGAAGGATATTCCCTTCTTTCTGTTGGTTGCGGCTTACGATTATTTGGCGTGTGAGTCGATTTTTCTGGTTGTTGTTTTTTCGACTGATTCTGTAAGCTAGTCCTAGGCGCTGGCGTTGGCTTTGTTGTTATGCCACGTCCTTTGCTAAGCGGCAACGTTGTAACATTTAGCGCCGCATCTAAAGGTTGCGAGACTGTAGTCGTCGGACTCAGTCTAACGTTATTGTTGCTGTTGTTTCTGTGTCCTCGACGTGAGGACTCCAAACTGTTATTGCGCTGCATTTCTGATTGGTATATACTACGTTTGACATCATTTACGTGCTTAAAGAAATCCATGGCGTATTTGTTTTGCTTGAGATCTAACTGTTGAGGCGGTTCTGACAGCGCTACCGATGCCTGCTTGTAGTTACTTAGATCAGTTGGGCCACTGGATGGTAGTGTTCCAGCTGCCGTTTTACGTGGTATGCCACTGCTCCCACCACGCGCCATTGATCCATATACATCGTCAAAATCTGAACTGAAATAGCTCGATGAGCATTCGCAGTTACGGCATTCATAACGACTGTTATCGGAATGAGTGAATTTTTCCGCTGGGACTGTACTTGGTCCGCTAGCGCTCATAACGCCGTCAAAGCTGCAGCGCCTACAGTCATAAGCAACTCGACAGTTTTCAGTGCTACCAAAGAGTCGACGCTGGTGCGCATTAGAGTGTGAGGAGAAGAGACTAGACCGATGCGGATAGCGTGTGTATCGTTGTGAGTTATCGCTGCTTCGAAGAGAAAATTCACTCAGTATGGATGCCTTTGAGTCGCTCTTATACATCTGCGATTCGAGTTGATCGACTAAAATTTGAGAGCCACCAATAGGCCTACTGGCAGCATACATCAAAGGATGTAAGGGCGGTGCTCCTACTCCTTCTAGAGCATAGTAGATGTCCCCGGTGACAGGAGCTGCAAACACATTCGCTTCTAGCCGGGCCATTGTGTTATATTTGTGATATGGTAGTGAGTCGCTAGACGAGGAAGACTTAGTGTTTATTCGGTGCACCGAGGAAGCAGCACCACCATTTTGGTAGCCGACAATATAACCCTGTGGCAGATGTTGTCGTCGTGGTGTCACCTGTGCCAGCAAAAGGCTGCCGCCTAAAGTGTAATGATTTGTTAGCGGAATAGATTCTACATTTTGCTGGTATGATTTGTGGTGTGTTTGGTGTTGATTAAAGCCACTGTAAGCTGGTTGTTGCTGTTGCTGGGTATGTTGTTGCTTGTAATGGTTTTGGTTATGATTCTGCTGCTCACTAGATGGAGTCGTCGCAGTTGTGGATGTTGCCGTAGACGACTTCTGGAATTGCAGTATCGGATTGTATTCGCCTGTAATAGCCACGGGGGTCGTTTCAATTTTATATACGCCCGGATTATTTGGATTGTACGATTGAAACTCAAGAATGTGTGCAGCAGGCAACGGTCTTGCTGTTCCTGTCTGCTTGTCACTGCTATTGCCTGGCTGTATTTGAGCATTAGCCGCTAGCTGACCTTCAGTCAGACAATATTTGCAATTTTCATTGCTGCATTGCTGCATGCACAGCTCACAATCACCAAAGCCGCCGGTATCTGGGGGGTCTTGCTGTTGCTGGTGTTTACTTTGAATTTCATCATCGGAGTGCACAGATGTAGCTATTTTTGCTGTGCTCCTTTTAGGTTTACTTGAGCTGGACGTGTCTTTAAAAAAAATCTCCTCATAAATATTCTCCTCGCTGCGTGTATGTAATTTCTGGGCACTATTACTGGTTGCATCACCTGCATTGCGTTGTTTATCAAGCTTCTTAGAGCTCCTTATGCCCTCCTTCAGGAGGTAATAATTAAAACTTTTGATGCCAATTTCTCCCCTCAGGAGACGTCTGCCGATTGGGACCTTTACAGTCGCCTCTAGCGGTAAGGTGGACGCTGAGTTCTGAGCTGAACCACGCACCGAATACATTTCATCCTGATCGCTGGACCCCCGACCAAGTTTAATTTCTGTTTCCAGATGTTGCTTTCGATTGTGATCTTTCCGATTTCGCGTTTCGCCCTCGTAACTATGTTTTCCCTTTGTCGAAATCTGTTGAAGATGTAATTGAGTTCCCTTCCGGCTATTATCTAGACTAAGATTTCGTTTCTGCTTTGAGGTGCGCTTTTGGTTGGTCGCTTTCTTTTCATTCTTCTCCGCCGCAGTAATGGCCAGGCTTCGCTCCAAGCTGAGCACACGCCGTGGTATGCTACCGTCCTTGACAGATCTCGGATGATCGTTTTCCGAGCTGCTGGAATCAAAGTCATAGTCCACGCTAACTGTTCCGCTGTTACAGTTGCTCGCTTTAACTTGAGCGTGCATCGCATACTTAAGAAAGTCCTTAGTCAATTGACTGCGTTTACCTAAAGAGCTGCTACTCGCTACCGACTGCGATGTATTTTCGGAACAAAGCTTATAATCTGCTGATGACTTGCCCGAAATGCTGCTTCGTCGCAACGGGTTGGCTAGATGGCTGATGTCTTCGGTGTAAGCCGGGTCATCGTAGATGCGATCGCGTACGGCTGCAGATCGATCTTTTGACTGCAGTTTAAAAAAGAAATGAGTAAGTTTTAATTTAAAAGCACGTATATCACTTACCTTTATTTTTATTTTCTTTCGACTACGGTGCGGTGTAGAAACATCCGTTAATTTTAAGAGCTTTGGCCTAATTGGTCGCTTTGATAATTTTGCGCGGTCGTTTACCAAGTCAAGAAAGGTTTCTGTAGCCATCGTTGTGTTGACACCCAATTTTTTTTTATGGGCCCTATTAAAACGATTGTATATAAGTAAAAATTAGGTTTAGGCATGTGGTAAGGACATAGGTATATGCAATGCAATTCCACATATATTTTATTATATTTTAAGGCAAACTAAATAAAGTACATATATGAGGAAAACTAATTGTTCAATTGTTAATAAATACTCAATAATGCTGAATCATGTTGCGTGCTCTTACGATTTGCTTTTGTGCGTTTTTGGGAGACCACTGCGCGCACGTTGGGCCTTGTAAAATGAATATGTTTAGGGTGTGGCTTGTGTGCTTGCGTGCACTAAATAAAATTTATGGAAATATTTCACTTAGCTATAAATTACTAATTTACTAAAATTAGTGTCCCTGTAAAACTTAAAGCTATATTAAACTTTGCAGTTTTCTAACCATTACAGCATATATACATAAATATGTGCACATTAATATATTATTTTTTTTAATCGTTTCAAAGTTATCCAAAAAATCTATATTTACATTTTAACAACTACATCAACGCTTTAGTAGCCAACTTTTGCCAAATTAAAATGCAGCAGATGCGAAAGATGTGCAGCATCAAAATGTATTGTTATTGAAGTAGGTACCATATTGTACACTATTAATTAGAATTATTAAATAATGAACAAAAAAGGATTTAAAATATTTTCTACAAGCCGCGACACAGACAAAAATAATTTTTATTTTATTGTGAAAAAAAATGTAAAACAATAAATTTTACTAAATACATTTAGCGCACGCCCACTTATGTATGTATACAGCATCCTATGTAAAGTAAATAAAATGTAGCCAACTACTTATTTATTTTGTTTTTTTATTTACTTTTTTGTCTTACACTTACACTCTTTCACTATGTAACATCTACTTAGCTCTTAACGGCATGCTTCTTTAAGATTCGAGTGCTCTTAGCGAAAATTACGGTGCGACACAAGAACGCAACGTACGTCCTGCCCAAACTGAACAATATTTATTTTGCGGCGTTGCGAAAAGCTTTTTGCAATATACGAAAAGATACCAAAAAGCAGAGATGAAAGGCGAAAACAAAGTTCTGCGCCGATTTTCAACCAGATGAAAAAGCTCCAAATGTCAACAAGGAGGCTGTCAGTTTTGTGCACTGTGCCAGATTTCCACAGCTATTTCCTTGACGTTTGCATAGTGAAAGTGAGAATACAACTCGGCTACTCGGCGAATCATAAGTATATCCTAAAAATGCTCGGCGCATGCGTTAAATTTCAATTTGTTGTTTCCATTTGCATTGTTTTGTGATTGCACAGCAATGAATTGCTCATACGCAAAGTGAAAAGTATTCAGTTTGAAGAAACAATTTAAAGTTATCTTAGTTAATGATACTTTGACAAATACACATTATCGAAAATTATTATTTGTTTGAACATTCAGTACAGCAGCATCTCGATAGAAGCATTGTAACTCTCTTGAAGTCTATGTTGCCAAATGCTCGATTACTTTCTCCTATTTAAATGTGCGCATGGCATGTAGAAATTGATGTTGTTGATTGTTGAAAGTGTGTTGTTTGTTTTAGCACGTGTTTACCAATACACATGTACTACAGAGCAAAACTGTAGCCGGCAACATGTTGCTGAGTTTGCGTGGGCAAAGCTAAGCCCACGTGTGCGTGCTGCATGTGTGCATGTATGAATGTATGTTCCTTTTTAAATATTCTTACCTAAATAAATACATATGCATTCATATGTATAGATTAATACACACTTTCATTTATTTACACATATGCATGTTAGTATACATCAGAGCGTCTTATGTTAAATACTGACTACTCATTTACTCTGCATTTAACATATGTACGTATGTATGTGCTGGCAGTTAATCAAAGCCTTGTGTGCCTTGATGATGTCCTTAATGTCAATTCGGAGTTTTTATACTTGTTTACGAAGTCAAAAGAGAATATTGGTTTTGTGGTTTATAGGATTTGTTGGCACAGTTATGTGTAGATATACATCAGTGTTGCCATTTCCGCCCTTTTATGGACAGATCTGGCCTTTTCTTTTTAGTCTAGCCGGAAAAAAATATTACACACCCATTGTCCGGAAATCTGTCCTTTTTTAAAATCTATAAGGATTGTGATCTTAGGCTATCGACTTATGATATATAGAGCTTAAGCGACATGGCGCCTGCTGCCATAATTACGAGGTGCCAGAAAAATACTTAAAACAAGTGGGCACAGATAAAGTTTATATTGAATCAAGTGTTACAAACGACGAAACTTTTATTATCATTGAAATATCCATGTATATATATTAAAAGTTTTGCCTTTAAACTTAAACATTAATGTCCTGTTTTTTGTCCTTTCTTAAAAAATGTTTGTCCTTTTTTGTGTCCCGCAGCTGGCAACACTAATATGATCTATGTCATTCGGGTTCCTTCATTGACTTTTGTGTCAACTTTCAAATAGGTCTATTTCACGTAAGTACATTAGTAATATTTGTATGCATCAACAATTCGATTGTATGCCACAATGGATGCTCTGGGAGAAAATAAAGATTGTAAAATAAGTTCAGCTCTTGACGTTAGTGGACATTTTCTTTTAATTAAGGAATGCTACTTCTTTGTCCTAATGCTGATAATATGGTTGCCGCTCATTTTATATTCGTTAAAACGCCAGTTTGATTGCTTAATGCGAAGACGGCATATTATCTATATAAAGAAATTACAATTGGAAATAAGAAAAAAACTGAAAAGGGAGCAGCTGACGTTTGACTTGGCCAGAAATATGTTGCATACAAACATGGTGCAAAGTGAACCCACAAGTGTTAAAAAAATAGCCGAACTTACGGATTTACAAAGCCTTCTACAGGATATCAATCACAGATTGGAAAAACTTGATATCGCGCTAAGGCTGAACTAATTTCAACTAGGATCAAAGTGATAAAAGAATTCAAAATTTATAGTTTTTCGGTTTAAGAGTAAATAAATATTATACACAATATTTTGAGAATAATTTGTTTAACCACAACAATGCAAAGTGAACGTAAATGTCTAAGCCTAAAAGGCTTCTGCGATGTACATTTAGGGCTTCATGAAGCCGCGCGACCAGTTCTTAACCATTGGTTTTGGTTTACTCAACTTCTCGAACTCATCCGCCTGCATCTGTTCGCAAAGCTTTCGCTGATTTTCACGAAATTTGGCGATAGGTTCCTCAAACTGATTATAATATTGAAGAACCTCACGCACATCGTCCACTTCACTACTTCCGAGTACGCTTAGGAACGAGATAAGGTCAAACAAAGTTGTGTCGTCATCGTTTCCGGACCAGCGCGGTATAGAAAATGTGTTTCCCGGGTGCATTTTTGTCGAGTTCTTATCCCAGTCAACGACTACTACACGCTTTAGATCGCGGTTCAGGTTATCAAGATTCTTCACGTGGTGGCCGCCCACAAAGTGCGTTGAATCACGCACAAGCCGGTACATGATGTAACCACTGGGATCTAGGGCGTCAAGCAGTGGAAAGACAGTCATTCCTTGCTCGGCTGTATAAACAACGATCTCAAAGTACTTGGAGCATTCCCTTAAGAAAACGTCCACACCAGGTCGTTTTTTAAAACGCCAGCCCGTTTGATAAGTCCAGTCAGGATGTATTAGCAGGTCCTTAACCTCAAGTACCAATGTGTAGGGCGGTTGAATGTAAGGTGCCTGCAGCGGATCAGGCAATAATTTTTGGCTTGAGGGCTCCTGAATAAACCTTTGAAAATGATTAAGAGACTTAAAAGTACGTGCCATGTATTGCTGAACCAATGGCAATGAACTAAACTCGTCCGTGACTTCGTTTCCTTGTTCATCAAGCGCCGGCTTGCCAAAGAAGTAAATAGCCCAAAACGAGAATATGACGCCTCCTATACCAAAAACCCCAAACCCTATTTTCATACGTTTCCAGGCTCGCTCCATTTCTCGAAGCTCTTCTTCTTCCTCGCGCTTGCGTTGATCACGACTTGCCTCATCATCGAGCTCCATGGATGTCTGTGGAAATAATTTGGACAGTATCTGCGTCGATGTTTTCTCGCATGTAGAGTAGCGACGATGTATCAAATACACCAGATGCGGAGGTTCCAAATAATTGGAATATAGACTACAGTTAGGCATAAATGGCCGCCTTTCTGTGCACTTAATTCCCGCCTGTGTCTGTAACATGACACTGTTAATCATCGTATGCCATAAGCCTGCAGTGAGCGCACGGGAAGTATTTATGAGCTTGCGGCTGAAGCGTGAGCCCCCGTACAGCATTCGCCCTATTGCGATTGGAGTCATTTGCGAATTACAACGTATGTCTGCAGATTCAAATAAATGAATTATTTTGATTTTCCAATTTACGAAATGGCCACTGAAAAATTTGACATTTTTGTTTAAATCAGCCGAGGAATTTTTTTTAATTTATTGTTTTTCTTGAATTGTCACCAATCGATGACAAATAAAGCATGCATACCGTGAGACTTCCAATTTTACACAATTTTTGTTGCTGTTATGTTTCAACAGTTGTAAATACAAATAAAACAAATTTATGGTTAAATACATAAATAATATAAGTAAAGCTGAAAGAAAATTTATTTTTTTAAATGCTGCGGGTAGTTAAGTTACCAGATAAATTCTGAAAGATACGCTAGAGCTGCCACTTTTTCACTTTATAAGTGCTGCCATATCGTCAAATTATCATGACACTGGTCGGTAAAAATATCGAAATAAGAAGAAGTGAGATTATAACAAATAAAACAATGCAACAAAGGACACATCATTTTGCTGATTGATAATAATATTACAAAACCAACTTTTTTTGTTGCTTGTATTCAAAGGAGAACAACTCAACTCAGCTTTGTAAATTAAAGGAACACAACGAAATTGGAAAAGGCCTAAAATCATTAATGGGATTCTTTTTTACCGGTTTCGTGTTGAATATAAAGTAAACTATGTCGCCTCCTCGACACACTGGGTTTGTCGGGAGTGGTGGTGCTATGTACAATACAAAATACAAATTGCTAGTAATGAAAATTTTACCGTTGACTAACCACTTTAAACAAATATTTTAGAACGATCTGGTTTTGGTGGATATGGTGGTAATACGGGTGGTATGCATAGTTTAAAATTCTAAAACTCAAATATATTTAATTTTAACAAAATAAAATATTCTAGTACGTTCGTAATGGATGTCCAAACCGAGGTGCTGGTGCTGCAAATGATGATTTTGGAAGTAAGTAGCCCTATATTTCAACATATTTTAATTAATAATTATTATTTACTTAGGCTTGCCTAATGTTAACTGGCCAAACATGCGTCTGCAGCCATTTCAGAAAAACCTTTATCAGGAACATCCGAAAACTCGTAATCGTCTTCCAGAGGAAGTTGATTTCTACCGCAGCCAACATCAAGTCACTGTGCGTGTTATTGCATACAATCCCATTCAGTGTTTTGACGAGGCATGTTTCCCAGAATATTGCATGGATGAAATACGACGTCAATGCTACATAGAGCCCACACCAATTCAGGCTCAATCGTGGCCAATTGTAATGGCTGGTAACAACTTAGTTAGCAAAGCTAAAACCGGATTAAGCAAAACGCTTGCCTTTATACTGCCTGCCATAGTGCACATCAAAGGTCAGCAACCATTAAAGCGGTGATGGTCCCATTGCACTTGTACTAGCCCCTACCCGAGAACTAGCTCAGCAAATTCAGTCGGTGGCCAATGAATTTTTATCTCAACATTTCACAAAACAGATAAATATCGGCTCATTGGAACTTTCAGCCAACCACACCATTGAAAGAGCTGCTTTCACACATTTTCAGCTGCTTTCAGGCCGGTATGCCTGGAAAAATTATCATATTTGTAGCCACAAAAAAAAGGTTGATGAGCTGGCTCGGTTTATACACACTTTCGGTGTTGGAGTGGGGTCAATACATGGCGACAAGTCCCAAATGGATCGTGATAATGTGCTTAATGATTTTCGTAGCGGTCGTACCAACATATTGGTGGCGACTGATGTGGCGGCACGTGGCCTCGACGTCGATGGCATTAAGTATGTCATTAACTTTGATTTTCCACAATTTTCAGAGGACTACATACATCGAATTGGGCGTACTGGGCGAAACCTTTCAACAGGGACCGCCTATGCATTTTTTACACGAAGAAATTCCAAGTGCGCTCGCGCTTTAATCGAAATACTGCGGGAGGAATATCAGAACATATATCCAGAATTATAAGACATAGCACGCGATTCGGGTGGTACCAGTAGCCGCAGCCATGGAAACCGCGGATCTACAAGAAATTATGCCGGTGGCAAAAAATTATCTAGTGAATTTAAATCCATGAATGGTGGCAGCACATCGTCCGGAAGATCGAATAATTTCAGTGGCTCCCGTGGCACTTTAAACAGCTATAATGCTGGACAGGAGTTCAATAACAACATTGTCCAAAGAAGCTTAAGCGGGAGCTCATTAGGTGGCAGTGCAGGCTTTTCGTACGGAAACAGATTTTGAAATGTTGCAGGTCATTAAAATATATTGTTGAAGTTAAACATTTTCAATTGTTGTCGACTTCAACTTATTTCATTTTTTGTCACAAAAGATTGTGACATTATGATAAAGATTCTAATCCTCAAAACATATACAAATGATATAAAAATAAAAAATAATTTCTTAAAGGTCAAAATCGACAAAGAAAATAATTTAAACATTTTACAAAAATATATATATTACTATGCGTGCTTAGTGGGACCGTTATTTTAAATCAACAAATTTAAAACTTATCACTATCAATATTTTGTGGTGTTGCTAAATACTATGTTGATTTACATGTCCATTTGCCTATCGTCTTAAGCCTGAGGCGGTGAATGACGGGTACCTGCGATTTATCAGGGATTAGTGAATTTGAATAGTCGTAGTTGTTATAGTCGCGCTAATTACCTTTCTCCTTGTGCTTACGCACTTTGGAAGGGCGACCGCTGTTTGCTGCATTTTTTCTTACAGTACCAGGATTGCACTTTTTGTTAGTTGTGCGAACAAGATTACAGCTCTGGTGACTATCATCCTCAGATACTTTTAATTTATCCTCCCGTGTCATTTGTCCAGCTTTGCATTCTGACCAAGGGCCTTTCTCATATCGACATGCTATGGGAAAAAATATATGAATAATCAATATAGTTATTTCTGTTTGATTTGTATATTAAGTATACGACCGCGTTATTTGTTTTGTTGAAATTGGTTTTAAGAACCGATCGCAACAAGATTAACCTTGTCAAGTTTGGTTTTCACTTACCTTTCTTACACTTTTTCTGTATGGTCCGAGTGGGTAGACAGTGGGCCTCGCCCTTTTTCAGAGATAGAGTACGCGTGCGAATGTTCGTCTTGGCATCACATTCCGTCCATGAACTTTTGGCATAACGACAGGTTTGTGCTAATTACCCGATATATTATTTATAAATTGTTTACATTTTTAATATTATTATTTGATCAATGTGATAGTTTTCTAATAGACAATTATTGTTTCCTGGGTAAAACTATTGTTGACCGATGAACAAAACAAAATATACAATTTATAATGCATAAATTTAATCTTAAGTATATCGTATGCGAATGACTCGGACAACTTTTATAGACAGGACAAAAGGATCTCTGATTATAAATGAAGGGCATTATATTTTTAATATCGGACGATTAGATGGCATAGCTCCTACACCTGAGTAATAATCTCCAACCTTATCATTTACCGTTTGCTGATGCCTTTGACTTGGCTCCCGATCTTTTATTTGCACGATGCTGATGCTGATGCTCTTCACTTTGTGGCTTTAACATATGTCGTTGCTCCTGTAGAAACTCCTTATCATTGGGTGCAGAAGATTTCTTTAACCCAGGTTTACCAGTTCCTGCTGCATCTGCGCGTTGCACCTGCTTATTTGATTTCTTTTTGTTTTTAAAACGTTTATTTCCTCCTATTGTAGCAGTTGTGGGGACTGCTACCATCTTGTCAGTTACAGCTTCCCGCGCTGGACGCACTATCACATCTCCGGAGTGATTTTCGATAACCAAGGATGCACCGCTAGCGAACTCTGTCAATGCAATGGCAAGATTTTTGTCGCCGCCATGATGCCTATGGCCATGAATCAACGTTGTAAGCGTCACTGTAACCAGCAGGAAATAGACCATCGCCTGTACGGTTACGGGTTTTGAAATACTCATTTCAGGTAGCCAGTAATGCAAGATAGCTTTCTGCAATGATAATGAAAACACAATTAACAAGCCGGTTATGCAAATATTGTTTTGAACAAGTGTCTATAAAATTATTTGACGAGAAAATTTTGAAATGACAAAAATTTTAAAATTATTTTTTTTTATTGCCATGGTAAAATTTTGCAACAACAACAACAGCAAGAAGTAGATTAGCACCAAATTGTATTACTATGTTATTATTGTTATAATCATAATATAACCAAGCTTGTTTATTATGACCCATATTCTGAACTTTGAATACACGTTATGTTACGTTATTTTGCTTGGTATTGGTATTGGTATTGAAAGTAGAGAATTACCAACTCGTTCTCTACTTAACATTCGCGAAACCATAATAAAACTTCTTGGATATATAAACATAAAAACAACAATTTTTTAAGCAAAATCCAGTTAAAAACAAAAGCATAAGTTAAGTACTCTTAGAATGCATCAAAACCTCAACTTAAAACAAAAATTCAACAGCGACTTAAGTGGCACTGTACAGGCCCTTACAAAACATTTTTAAATGTACACTCGCAACAGTCAGCAAAGTTAAAAACTTTAACTTTACCAAAAACAACTTCAAAATAAAGGAGCAAGGGTCACAAGTACCAATACTTGCAATTGAGAACAGCTGTAAGTAATTAAGCTTACGGTTCTAAAGTTTAAAGAATTATTTTAATTTTTATAAAGCAAATATCCACTTCTTAAGTTGTTCGTCTGAAATTCAGATTATTTAGGTACCATCTGCTCTCAGGGCACATATAAAAATCTACAAAACGATCTTTTCCATCATACTATTTTTCCATCTGGGAAACATGTGCACCGACTTCACTTCGTTTATGTCTGGAGCAATCAGAAAAAATATAGGTTTTGTGACTTAAACAGAAAGCAAAGAACTGCACATATTAGCAGCGTCATCTAAAATTCTATACAAAACTAGAGGAATGGGCTAACTTCGGCCATGCCGAAGTTTGGTAATACCCTTGCAATTGTAAAGATATAGATTTTCTGATTTGCCAAGCCTCCAACATGTGGATATATATAATTTCTAGTCAATCTATTGAGCAGGGCAACAGTAACCTATATATAAAATTTTAAAGCCTTACCTATAAATCTTTGGAAGATATAGTTTTCTCAGATTCGCCACGCCCCAAAGAGGCGGATATATATAATTTTTCATAATTTTGTCGAAACAGTGAAGCTTAACGTTTTAACAATTTTTGGGACTCTAGGTGTAAAATTGTAGAAGATACAGTTTTTTTCCGAGTTGCCTCGCCCCTAATGGGCGTAGATATATATTCTTTACTTTCTAGTGGTTATTTTTTTCTTTCTAGGGGTTATTGATACAAATATATATTTTAAGTTTCAAGTCTCTGACTTTATGTTAAGCACTATATAGATTTTCCCGATTTTCCACGCCCCAAGTAGGCGTGGATATATAACTTTTTGATCAATCTGAAGGGGAGGCCAAAAGTATATTGCTTTCCAAATTTGGATGCTCTAGCTTCAAAACTGTAGAAGATATAGTTTTATCCGCTTTGCCACGCCCCCAAAAGGCGTAGCTATATACTCTATATCTTTTTATACCCTGAACCCATTGAAAATGGGAAATCAGGGTATAATGGTTTTGCAAAAAGTATGTAACAGGCAGAAGGAGGCGTGGCAGACCCCATAAAGTATATATATTCTTGATCAGGGGGACGAGCTGAGTCGATTTAGCCCTGTCCGTCTGTCTGTCCGTCCGTCTGTCCGTCCGTCTGTCCGTATGTATGAACGCGTCGATATGAGAACATATAAGAGCTAGAGCCTTCAAATTTTGCACGATGGTCTGTGTATACAGCGCGCATATCGAGTTTGTTTTAGATATTCGATACATTTTTCGCTTTCAATGATATCGATTTAAAACGTTATCGAGATTCAGTTTTTTGACCATATCTTTTACATATTTTTAGCTACAATTACCAAATTTGTCATTTAGCTTTTTGTAAGTAAATTTTTCTTTTTTTTTATATTTTGGATACCGGCTCCAAATTTTACAAAACAAATGTATATGTGTATATCTGTACATGTGTATATGTGTGCATGTGTATATGTGGGCATATGTATATGTGTGCGTGCATGTGTATATGTGGGCATGTGTATATGTGTGCATGTGTATATGTGCACATGTGTATATGTGTGCATGTGTATATGCGCGCAGAGGGTAATATGTATAGATAAAAGATGTAAGCTAGGTTGTTTAAAACATCAGCTCGGACTGGGTTCAGGGGATCTCGTAGTCGGGCAGACCCGACTAGAGCTTTCTTACTTGTTTTGTATGAGGGTGCAATTCAGGAGTATATATTCCAAATTTCAAGTCTCTGACTTTAATAACGTCGAAGTTATCCCACTTAAACATTTCTTAAAACCGATCTGTCCTATGGGAGCTACAGGATATAGTTGTCCGATCCGGATGATTCCGAGATACACAATGCCTGCAGCAGATTGGAGGCTAATCTGCAAAATTTCAGTTCTGTAGCTCTAATAGTCTCGGAGGAGATAGATACAGACAGACGGACAGACGGAGATGGCTATATCAACTCAGCTGTCTTGCTGATCAAGAATATATATACTTTATATGGTCGGAGATGCTTCATTCTCAGCGTTGCAAACTTCTGACCAAAATTAATATACCCTTTTTGCAATGATACAAAAAAATATTTCAAGAAATTTATCGCCTATTGTATTGTTTAGTGACAAAGCAATTTTTATGACGTCCAATTTCACCGGCAGATTTTCCTAGTAATCAGTACATTATCAATTAGAACAATTCTAAATAATAAGACCAGCTGAGCATCACTCTTTTTTAAAAAAAATTAAAATTTTTTTTCTCCGTGCATTTTGAAATATTTGTCAAGAACTATGTGCTAACGAAAATATATGTATGATAATATAATAGATCATTTTCAAACTTTCTAGGCCTTTTATTATTATAAATGTTTAAAGTGCAGATTAAAGTTGAATTTTGTTATTTATGTATCGAACTCTATCTATTTGTTTACTTGGTAACTGACAGTGATTTCACGTAAATCGTTTCTACTGCTATAAAAAATTCAGTGATGACGAAAACATCACCTGCATTTTGCCAATATCCTGGTATACATATGTATTTTAATGGACAGACATCCTGTGAACTTTTTACGACAATACCAATATATATTTCTGGCTTGTACTCATGCCAGAAAATGTCTTTCGTAATATTCCATCGATTGATCTGCCTGTGGCAGACGAATAGTAAGAATAATGTTGCCAGCTACGGGACACAAAAAAAGGACAAAGGGCTGAGAAAAAAGGGAAAAAAGGGACAAACATTTTTTAAAAGAGGACAGAAAACAGGAGTACAATTTTTAAGTTTAAAAGAAAAAGTATATATATACAGTGAAAGCTCCCCAGGGCGGACAGCCACGGTTCCAATATTTTTTGTCCACCTGTGGGAGATGTCCGCTTGGGGGAGATGTCAAAGAATTGGCTGTACAATAATCTCTTCATCTGAATCGCTTAGTTGAATGTCACTTTGACTAGTAATATTAATTTCAATGCTGTTGTCGTCTGTGGGTAAAGAGCTATTTACTTTTAAAATATATTCAACATTTTTTTTCAAAATTTTGAAATTAAACTTAATTATGATCTATTTAAAAGTGTTTTTTGTCCGCCTGCGAGAGACTTTTGTATAAAAATGTTCGAAAAAATCGTGGAGCGTCCGCCCATGGGAACGGATTTTGTATGAAAATCATGCTAAAAATCTTGGGACTATAAAATTCGTCCGGTTACGGGAGACGTCCGCCTGCGGCAGCTGTCCGCGACTAGAGCTTTCACTGTACATATATATATACTATATACATGGATATTAAAGTGATTTCAACGCGTTATCAATAGTTTCGTCGTCTGTGACAGTTGATTCCTAATAAACTTGATCCGTGCCCACTTGTTTTAAGTATTTTTCTGGCACCTCGTAATTATGGGAGCAGGCGCCATATCGCTAAAGCTCGATATATCACAAATTGGTAACCTACGATTACTATTATACATTTCAAGTGGTGGTATGATGATTATTAGGCTGAAATAAAAAAGGACAGATTTCCTCACAATAGGTTATTAATATTTTTTCCGGCTAGACAAAAAAAGAAGGAAGAAGATCTGTCCGGAAAAAGGATGAAGTGGCAACACTAGTAAGCACAACTTTTACATTTATCGCGACATAAAATATTTTGTATGTACCGACCTACAAAAACTTTTTTTTTCTGGTTCGTAAAACTATTTGAACATCTATTAATTACGTTATGATCGAGTGGATGATTAAAATTGATGCATTTAGTAGCAGCACATTTTTATGTTTTATAGTTTAGCATTTTTTGAGCACGCAAATTGTTTTAAATTTAACATATTCCAATGAAACTATGATATTTTTAATTTACATAGCTTACTTAGATGTATACCAATTAAGACTAACTCGGCTAGTCTTAAGAGGAGCCTAGCCGAGTTAGTTTGCTTTAAGAATTAGCTGATGTTACTACAAATATTATATTTATTTATTTTTTTTTTAATTGGGTTCAAGAATTTCTTGAATAATATTTTTTGCGCGCGTACGACAAAAACAGAAAAAACACTTCAGAGAGATAATCACTCAAAATGGTCACTTTTACCTGAAGTTACCGAAAATCTCAATTAGCAAAGCTTTGAAAACAATTTTTATTCAAATACGCGTTGCCGCTGCTGATCGACGTTGTCCAGAGCTGAGCGAGAACTGAATGAAGCTGGTAAATGGTGCGGCTAGCAACGCTGCAACAAGCAACACTTGAAATACGAGAGGCAACAAAATAACTCAGCTTGCCACACACTCAATACACTGAACGGAATGACTACTGAGTTTAAGGTGTCTTTTCGACTATGTTACCAGTGTTTAGTATTGGCGCCTATTGGTTTATACATGTCTTAAAATAGTATACTAAGTTTAACGTGACTTATCCGATTTTATCAATACTCTTCGGTAATGATATCAATTCGTTACTATATGTATACATATTCACAGCCTTATCTACAACCACTGACATTTTTGTTATTGTCGTGCAACGTCCCAGCAGCAACAGTCTTCACAAGTATTGTAAGCAGCAGCCTTTATTCATTCATTTGATTGATGGAAAGTAAGTGCATATTTAGATAAGACCGAGTGAGATAATGTGTAATAGACATACATACAATATACATGTGTACATAAATATGTTCAAGTACAAATTTAAAAATACATATGTATGTATGTACATATATATAAATGTATACTGCATTGCTTGTGTCTCGCTTAGCTTCTTACTTATTTACATATGTATGTACATACATACATATGTATATCAGACTATATTATCAATATAATAAATGTAAAGTTAGCACAAGCTTGCTAAAAAAGGCAAGAAAAGTATTGAGGATTGAGCTTTTCCTTAAGAATGTAATTTTTCTACTCGTTCATATATTCTTTAATTTACATTCAGCAAAGAAAAACAAATTAAATTATTAACATAGGCAACTAAGAAAGTTTTATTACACGCAAAGAGTAAAAAAAAATTGTGTAACAGCAGTCACAGTACTGTTTATTCAACCAGATCCAGATCCACAACAATTTTACTTATACATATGTATATATATATGTATGTATATACAAACATACATGTGTATGTATATGAATGCCTGCAGTACACTCTATTCCATGAGATAGGAAACAAGTTTTGAGTGAATTTTTGGTTGAGTGGGTCAGAATCAAGACAAATTCAACGTCGCCGGCAGAGTGCACTGTGGAAATTGTTTTGGTGATACACCAAAAAAAAAACTTTTTAAATGGTAGGCGAAAAAACAAATGGTCTGCAGACGGGCATAAGAAAATAAATGAAAAAGAACCAAGGTAATAAATAGTATACTTGTTATATCGCCGATATTGGTATCCTGAATACATACATACATATGTACATATTAATAAAATATGTATGTATGCATATACAAACAGAAATGCATTATAAAGTAAACATACAAATGTACATATGTATGTACGCATGTACATATGAGCTATTTTGCTGTTAGAATTCAGAGATTATACGGCAAGGCGACGTTATAAATATACACATACATATATATGTATGTACATATGTATGCATACTTATGCATATGTATACAAATCATATGTAAGTATACGTATATATTTATGTGAAATATTTACATACATACATATATACACATACGTCTGTACGTTTGTGTTTTCTTTATTTGCTTCTTTGTTTACTTTTCAGTTTCGTCTTTTAATAGGTACATACATACCTACATACATATATTGCATTTGTGTGTTGTGTATGTGTGTATATACGCAAGAACATACATATATGTATGTATTTGTATTTCACCAGTCGCCTGAGAGGCCAGAAGGCTGCAAGTTTACAGACCGCTGACAAGATTTGTTTGTTTATGTGCAGAGTTCGCGTTTTTCCAGCAAAGATAGTAAACAACTTGGATTTAGCTTTAAATTTAGTTTACAGAATGTTGGTTTTTCCTGCGCATGAGTATTCACCTTCTACTTCTTATGCTAAAATATACATTTTTTCTCTCTACACTTGCGTTCTCCTTTGGACACTCTCTTTTATTCCACGATGTGCTCTCTCTCCCTCCATTACTCTCGCAGTTTTGTCTTACTTGTTTGCTGGGAAATTTTATCTCAATTATGTGTTGATGTTAATATGTACCTTTATTGCCCGGATTTTCACAGGAATTTTCTTATGTGACGTTTTTATGGGTGTGTGATATTTTATAAAATTTTTTAGGACTATATTTAATGAATGGTAGCAATAAAAATATTGAATACATATGTATGTACATACATATGTACATGGGCTTGCTTGTATGTACATATGTATATTACAGTAAACAAAAAAGAATAAATAGCAAAATAAAGTACCTTTTCGATTTACACATATTCAAATTCACATACACACATGCATACATATGTATGTATGTATGCATGTACGTATATGTAAGTAGTCACCAATGACTTCTGACGCCATGCTGTTGTGGAAAACGAATAGTAATGACAGGGTTCTACAAACATGCACAACATATGTATATACATATGTACATATACATACATATGTATATAAGTATATCCTATATACTGTAAGCTTTTACCGTAAGCTAATTTATTCAACAGTGTGAAAGACGACGCGGCGAAACCATTTCAGACATTAACTTTCGCAGAAGCACAATCAAGTTTAACTGAAATTTGATACGACCACAGAGTCAAGCATGATTATACATATGTATGTATATATATACACACATATGAATATATACATGAACATATAAGCAATATATATATATATGTATATATATACAGCTATGTATGTATGTACATACATATCTGTGTATATGTTTTTTATGACGACTATGGTGTTTCCTCGGCATTTATTCAAACTTGCACTTTATTTATGTAAATGCGAATGCCTGACAACGATGAATGTCCGTCAGTCACATATTGAAATTTGAAATAGTCTTTGAAAGAACGAAGTGCATACAAAGCCTACTTAGATAGAAACGTTGCCTTAAATTTAAAACCCAATCCAGACAGAATCGTTAATGTTTATAAACCACTGTCTTTTAATTTATTTTTTATGATATCACTATAATATGAGCAATACAATATTAATTTTCAGTAACCCGAGAGTTTATCAAGCCTCTATGCAACACTCCTATTTTCGTAGCAGGTTTGGGTCTTCACTTCACAAGGGCTCACGGCAATAGGAATCAATGGCATTACTCAAATTGATTTGAAAAATTAACTGAAAAAACGACAGTATATGTTAGAAAAACTCTTATAGATTTTATTTTTATTTAAATCTTTATGTCAAGTTTTTATTAATAATATTTGATGTAATTTCAGTTTTTTTTTTGTCTTTCACTTAATTTATGTATGTAAATACGTATGAATGCAAATGACTATATTGTATGTATATAATTTCCAATTTACTTGTTGTTTCTTTGAGTTGCATAGGTTCGCGGGTAGAATAAAAATAATTTCAGTTAAACACTTTGACATTAAATATTCATATAAATTTGTTTTTCCATTACTTACATATACGTATGTGTATTCAGACGCATTCACATAGTTTTATGTATCCAAACACATACCTATATGTAAACTTTAATGAATCATACAATTTTCGTTTATATTATTGTGCTTGTTGGTTGCTCAAAATCAGCACTAAAATTGTTAATATTTTTTTTTATATTAATTAGAACCGGACCTGATGCTTTTTTTTTATTACAACTATTATAATTATCAGCTATAACTGATAAACTGTTTTGAGGAATGCTTTTTACGTTATGTAAGTAATTCTTCTTTTTGGAAAATTATATTTTAATTATTTCTTTTTTTGTAAATTTTGCAAATTATAAAGTCTATTTGTGGGGATGATTTTTGTTATTGTATGCAATTGAGGAGTATGAACATTACTATTAGTCATATAAAGTTAATTTTTGGGGGATAATATGTACCTTTTTTAAAATACGCAATTGCATTCAGCGCAGCTAGACATAGCCATTGCGTTAGAGATTACTCATCGATCATCGTTCCTTTATTACTTTGCAATACTATTGTATTACTCTTTACAATATTTACACTAAGTGTTTTATTATATGTTGCATTTATTGTATGCCTAAATGATGTTTGATGCTTTACTTATATCAAGTATACTTTCCGTTTTTCTTTTTCTGTTCTCTTTTAATGAGATCAAATACAGAAGCTGATATTTTCAGGCGAACATTTTACATTAATTATGTTTGAATAACTTTTGTTTAAATATGGGAAGGTTTTAATTAATGTTTATGTAAAGTTATTTTTAAGAATAACTTGGCTAATGTTTTATATAAGAATTGTCAGACAATCTTCCGGATTATTAAATATCCTATTATCCGGATCAGTCATATTGGTTTTCTTTAACTTGGAAAAATTTGAATGAACTAAATGATTCGTTTGGTTCCACATAATATTTTAAATTTTTTTCAAACTCTATTCTTTATTATCTTTTTATTTTTTGTAAAACAAAACTACAATTTATTTATGTATTCAAATATAATGTTAACGGATATACTTGTGTAGGTTTCTTTTTACGGTTTTATTTGAAGTTCATATATTTTTGAGAAACGAGTTTTGGGGAAATAATCTTATATTTGACTTTAAAAAAAATCTGTAAGTACGCTACTTGACAACTTAAACACGTCCTTTCCGAGCAGCTGCAGGTATGATAAGAAACCGAGAAAATACTTCAGATATATGCATTGTTAATAGCAAAATAATATTATCTCGCAACGTTATGTATGTAACAAATTTTTTTTTTAATATTTAGTCATGACTATAGATTTGGTTACTAACCTTTATCCTTATTCTTGCGCTGTTCCTTTGCACTCTTGTCCTTAGACTTGCCGGGCTTGCAGTTTTTCTTAATTATACGTGTTGATTCGCATGACGGATCACTTGTCGCTTTCAATTTATCTGCTCTGGTCATTTGCCCTGTGGTACATTCCGACCAAGAACCCTTTTCATATCGACACGCTGCAATTTATTTTCGAAAAATATTTGAATATATTGAATAGCTCTTTTGTTAACATGAACAAAATTATAATACTATCACAAAAATAATACAATACAAATAATATAATACAAATCACAAAAATCAAATCAATTTGATATAAACGCAAAATTAAAAAAAAAAAGTCTTAAATTCTTTTCAAATGGCAAAAATGCTGCGCATATCGAAAATCGTTTCTGCTTTGCAAGAGTTTTCAGACAACACTTTTGTGATTTATGACATAAGTTATTTAAGTTATCATTAAGTCAGCGTATAATATGATTTTAAATACATGTACATGGTCCTTGTATTTGAAAATCTGTCTATGCAACTAAACTGGCTTAATTCATATATAGTAAAATTCTTACCCTTTTTGCATTTTTTCTGAATGGTGCGAGTTTGATCGCATGCCGGGTCACCCTTTTTCAATGTCAAAGTTCGAGAACGTGTATTTGTTTTGGTATCACATTCAGTCCATGGGTTTTTGCCATAACGACATGAAAGTCCTGTAATGAATAATAATTTAAGGTAAGTAATTAACAAGTTTCTAGTGCATTACAAAAAAAAGGAAATATCAAAACTAACCATCGCTCTTTGTACCGCGTTCATTGCGTATTAAGACTTCGTGGTCATCTTCTTCCCAAATCTCCCCTTGCGTAGCAGTTGTTGGTTGGGTAAACTCGGCTACCGGCAGAGCTAGTGGTGTTTCCTGCACCTCTGTAGTTCCATAAACTAAGTTAGGTAGCAAAGCCGACCATGTTAAGATCATTGCCACCAAAAGCCCTTTGAAATAATGAGTCATTCTGCGAATGCTGATTGCCTATAATTTTAAAACAATGAGTACAAACTTTTGTTACTTTTTATTTTTTTGTTTTTCTTTATTTTTTTTTTTATCCACAATCAGTGTGCGATTACACCATAACAGGAAAGGTTACTTTTAAAACAAAATCTAATAGTTCGCAACAAGACTAATTTAAAAAAAAATTTTAGGTATATCTATTTATTATTATTTATATAAACTGTGAAACATAGGGGAAATTCTTTCTTTTCATATGTACATATATATTTTTATATTGGTAATGTTGTTTATTTTTTAATTAAATATTTAACCAAAACATCTATATAAATATATCTGCATACCCTTCTTATAACTAAGCGTTACCCAGAGGAGAATTTTAATTAAATTAAATTAAATTTTCGCTCACCTCTGCAAACAAAGTACACAAAACGTCCTTAAAAAATGCTCAACTAATTGAACAGTGACGCAATACGTGCTGTATATTTGACAATTCCAGATACGCCACCAGAACTCTGAAAAACCACGGGCCAAGCACAAATTTTAATAGCTCCTCAATAGTAATTTCTGCTTTTAAATAAAAATATGTGATCTTTAAGTTTTTTTCTTCTTTTGTCAGATGAAAATCGGTAACTGCGTAGCACAAAATGGAAACAGAATTTTTAAACTAACCGTTATACACACACAAAATGGTCCTCCACCACTCACACTATGAAATTAAATTGGTTCAGACAGTGATTGTGGATGAAGCTGAGCTCTGAATAAGAATCACTTCTGCAAATTTTTCTGAACTGCTATCGTTGCGCGTCTCTTTAAAACTGAATAGCAAAATATGCGAAAAGCTGCAAAAAGCCCTGCCATAGTGTCCTGAAGGATGTTATGCTCTCATCTACATGCCACTCTCTTTCTATCACTCTCTCTCTCTCTCTCTCTCCATCTACATCTCTCCCGCACCGAGGGCTTTTATCATAAAGCTGCGCATGTTCCAAAAATAGACGCCACAGTTGCAGCTGCCTCACTTCCTGTTTTAAGATGTTGCCTTTGTTGCAACTTTAAGAAGAATATTATGAGTTAATTTTTTTGCTTTTCTTATCATCAGGAAGAGAACGTAATATGAGCAATTTTTTTATTACAGAGGTAATGTGAGTGGCATAGTAATAGTAATAGAATAATTATCTATGCTAATTATTGAACATATCTTTTTTTAAGTGTAACAAGTTTTAAAAAACCAATTCAAATTTAAATATAAAATCCAGGTTACTAAAATATATATACATATATTCCTTTTTACCACTTAGTAAATTATTATTAAACTTGGATAAATAAAGTTGAGATCCATACACACGAATGTACACACTATATATTCATTAATAAACAAGTTTGTATACACGGCCATTATGTACAAATTGGCTGCGCTATTGAGACCAACAGCTGTCATAAAATTTAATAATGCAAATGTAATTTAGTGACAGGGTCAGTTCAAACGCAGGTCAAAAAGCACAATGAAATATTGAAGCGGTCATGAGCATCGTTGCTTAAAGCAAACACAACGGATCATTTCCTCGCATTATGTATAGTATATTACCCGAAAGTCAGCTTAACATATGTATTTTATTATGATATGTATCTTCTTATACGCTATCAAACCCGTGCCCATAACATTGTTTTCATTTATATATGTACATATTTTAAAATTGCAGGAAATAATTTAAAATATTTAGAAGACTCTTTTATTCTATGGTTGCATGTTCATATGTGTTAAATATCCATAAGCTCAAAATGTTCGAATTAAAAAAAAAATTATATAAGAAAGAAACACTTAACATTTTATGGTGAATGCCTAACGTAGCGATTCGTAATGATTCGTACAAGTTCCAAAAAATAAGCTTTTGAAGATCTGGGTTGAGTCACCCAAGTTAGTTATGTTAGTTATGATCGAATTATATTCTTATATATTATTATTGTATTATTCTGTACATCGAAGTTTAAGAACACAGATGAAAACCGACTTTCATTGGAAACCTGTATTCCACTCTTGACGAACATTATAATTCTGCAAGCCATTGCCTGTTACTGCACTTGGTGGTGGCCAACGGATGCAGTCAGGCAGAAGATCACGTGCCTCGAATTCATTTGTAATGTAATGCCCATAAAGACAGCATGTGCGCTTCTCCTAATTGTACGAGTATAACAGTGCACATCACTGCACATTAGGGTCAAAGGGGCCAAATAGGCCAACTTTAAACAAGAACAAATTTTCTATTGATTTTAAACGCGTGGCTACATTTAATTGAAATTTTAATGTGGGGGCTTAAAAATATGTTTTAAATATCGACTTTATGGTTCTTAAAGCACCTAATGTAGAGGATTTAAACTAGTGATCCATAAATTCAAATTGAATTGAAGAAATTAATTTTTTTACACCATTAACCGAACCGTGGGAATTTTTAATTGGCAATTCATATAAAAGTAATTTGTTACCATATGTATGTTTTAGCTGTCATCAACATAAGCAGGAAATGCATCCATCTTAAAGCTGCGGACATACAAGCACTATACAAATACGTCTTTATGTATGAATTGCTTAAGTATCGTGAAGTTTTTTTAGCAAGTTCTTTTTAAGAAGCTTCTTTAGCATGAAGGTCGAAATTTAATTTAAATGAAAAACTGAATAACTATATTTTTATTTTTTTAATTCGTTTCATATCTGTATTTATTCATTTTGTCAAAAATATCTGACTATTTATTCTGACTAAAAGCATAGTATACTTTATTCGATCCGGTTTGTGCCAGATATCCGTAATAAAGTGCACGAACTCTGCTCGCAAATATGGTATACCTGCACGCTACGCTTCCGCTAAGCAACGCTTCCGATCCAACTGTTCCAGTTAGATGAGCAACGACATCGGAATTCATTGAGTTTGCCGGCAGTAGCGGGATAAACAATAGCTCCCCGTTAAAACGCGAACTGCGATTGAGTCAATGTTTATCATTGTGTACATATGTGAACAACAAAAACAATTCGCCACAATCGGCCGTTGTCATGACAATCGGAAGACTAGATGGGGATTGTGCTTGTAGTACAGCACATGACACAGCACAGTAACGCTTAAGCTCACCAGTGGTTATCAGTTGTTTGGTTGTCGCTTAAAAGCGCTTGTTACTACGGAACACATGTTACCGTTTACTCAAACGAAAATAGACTCTTAAATGCATGTGTACATAAGTAAGTATTTTTTATCACACATTTATTGTGCAAAAAGCTCAATAATAATAATTACAGTCTATCCCATCAACTAGAAACTAACTATTGGAAAGAGTGAATCAGTAACAGAGCTAAAAGTTCTAAGCTGAAAATAAGTATGCCTTCGTTTGGAATTTTATCCAAAATTTCATTATTACTACTGATGATCTGCGTGGCATCTCTACTGTGTGTGTTTTCCTTACCAGCTTTTGAGAATTTGGATCGCTGCAACGGCTTAGATGATTGCGACCCCTTTCTGCCCATCTGCGCCACATATACAAATGAGCACCAGTTCTTCTATAGCCACTGTGATATGTTGCGTGAGATCTGTCTAACTGGTAAAGGTATTGTCAACATAAATACATTCAATACAAAAATGCAATAAAACTATTGAATACCATTTTACTTAATAGATTGGAAATCTGACTTTCTGAGCCACTGCAATGTCAGCAAGCTTTAAATATTTATACCTAGCAGACTGGTTACTAACGAAGTGAATATGCTTTATATACATTTTAAAAGACTGATATTTAATATTAAAAAATATTAAAATTTTGCCTTAAAGAGCTTTTACATTCCAAGACTTGATAAAAAATAATAAATCTATCATTCAACTATGAAACTGTCGTGATTTTGTTTTGTGACTTAAGTTGTGTGCGACAGATATCGCCAACTAGTGAAAGATATACACATGAGGATCTTAACCAAATACATATATGTAAGTCAAGTGCTTTAAAAAAATTATTTTATATTGTAATTATCAGTTTGAATAATTGGCTGTGTGAACGCACTATAAAGCGTAAACCCAGGAATCTTGTAATTCGATAATTATTATTACAACGTCGCGCTTTCAAGACCATTATTTTGCAGCGTAAGCTAATTTGCAAGCACAAAAATACATATTCAATGAAATACAAGCCGCACGTGAAATGCAGTCTCATATGAACTGTACAATTGGAATTATGCACCATTAGCACCAACATACATGTTCAGAATCATCATTTCTATAAATATAAATCGAAGAGCTGAAGCTTTTCAATTGCATTAATATTTAAAGACCCCTATGGACATTATATTTAAAGAGAGAACAAATGTTAAACGATCAATGCTCAATAAAACCTACTTAATCTAAGCTTAGGAGACGTGTTACGACGTATAAACAACAATAATTACATATATACAATTGGTTGATATATGTACATATATAGGTCTACGACCGTAAAAATAAATCGACAAATATGTGATGAATATATTTTCTTATTAAAAAACTAGTCGTCATATACTAAAACACATCCTCGCAAAAGAATGAACAAATCATTCAATTGTTGAAATACCAAATTACGCCTCTTTAATTCTGAAACGCTTCTCGTTAGAAAGCGATGCGCAGTTGACGAAATTAATTATAAAACTTACAACGCGAAAGCATACGTGTTTTATCAGTGTCAACCTTCAGATAAAAAATATGCACACGCACGAACAGACCATAGGCTCTTGGCCCATCCTTTTAATAATTATGTAGAGGAATATATATATATATATATATATATATATATATATATAGTATTATAAGTATTATAAGTATTATATATGTATATACATATATATTCATGAAATTTATTGCGAGAGATAATGTTAAAGGGATGGTCAAATTAAAGCTTTATCAAGCTTTACTCTCTCGCCCGGCATTCAGCGTTAGGACTCTCTCTCTCTCTCTCTCTCTCTTCAGAATGCCACCCGATTAACATAAGTTTATGTTATAAATTAGCTTAGAAAAATGTATTACTTTCAATGAATTACAAAAAAAGAACTATAGTTTAGGCACATCTTCAACATTTTGTGGCTGGGAGTGGTTTACGGTAGGTACTTCTGTGAGTGATGATCGCGTTGCATTCTCAGTCTCAGCAGCAAGTTTATTAGCCAAATTTGCTAATTTTTCACGTCTGAATTCCTTACGCGCCTCATCCAGCAGTACATTGTGTAACAGATTACGATTCTGACTGTTATCTGGGGTAAGTACTGGGAAAGGATTTCCACGAAGCTCCAACACAGATTTTTTATAGTATATTCCGGGATATTCGCGCGGCGCCTTGAACATCCGTGTATAGGATACGTTAGAGTTCTCGAACCGAGGTACTAAGACTTTAAATAATTTATGGACCAGTGGCTTTTCCAACAGATAGTAGTCCGCCAACTCCATCGTCGCTTTATGTCGATCTCCATAGCGTATTGCATTTGAAATGAGCTGTATAGAAATTAAATATTATCAAATCTCAAATCATAACTTTTTTTCAGTTTTTACACCTACCAATTCTGCATACCCACGCGCTTCATCTGCTCGATTGTAATACAATTCAATGCGTTCGTGTTTGACCAGCGCTGTGACTGTTTTTCGAAGCTTAAGTAAGCGGCCTTCTGGGCCATCGACGTTTTTCAAATTACGTTTGTTTGGGCGCACTGCGATTCTTAGCTGTGATATTAGCTTGCTGACATCGGCTTGATTCATTTTTAGGCCAAATTTTAACTCACTAAATTAGTGTTCACGTAATGGACAGTACAATCAGCTGAGGGCACAAAGATGCTTAACAGCTGCTGAAATGTTATTAACAGAGCATATTCGATTGTTTTAAAGAAACACTTCCGATACTTGGATTTTAGATATATGTATATTAAATTAAAATGGAAAATAAACAGTTGATCAAAATTTAAACGAGTTATTAGAAAGCTTTAATAAAAATTACAATTTAAATGACACTTAATAGTACTATATTTATCAAATGGTAGCAACAACTTAACAAGCAGCTATCAAAATAATCTATCGGTTACTTCGGAACGATTGGGACGTAAATGACAAATTTAAGCGTAAATTGTTTAAAAATAAAAATATATAAAACCCATACTAAAGTAGTGATACTATTGTATGATTTATTCAATTGCTTTATTTATACCTTAAGCTATGTGTTGTAGAATGCCTTGACGTATCAGTGGTTCCACCTGTGCGCGGGGCAAGTAATGCTGACTGTTCTTCCTTAAATGCACCACCTCGCCGTCCTCCAGCTCAAACTTGCCATAATTCTCTACGCAGCGCACCTCGATATATAGAGATTTTGGTGGACGTAAGTTGCCAGTCAAGTCAATGCCTTGTCCATCACCAACGGAACGCATATATGCAGCCAAAGATTTGGAGTAATTGTTAAAAAACTGCACTTCTGGCTCACAAAGTGCTGGTTTTATATCACTTGGTATAATAGGTCCGAACTCCCAACGCATGGCTTTAATACGCTGCATTCGTTCATACAGGTAAGCCAGCAGGCATCGTTTATTTCGTTGGAGAGCCGCATGCCTATAATTAAGAAGTGGCCACAAGCTTCGATCTCCAGAACTGTTGTAATTAGACGCCTGTGCCACATTCTCCTCAAAAATAGCCTTAATCTCCTCCAGAACTTGTCGTACGCCGTCATCATCAAAAGCTGGTATAGTCTGTGATGATCGCTTAAGATCTTTTAATAAATCAAAGGCATTATCGCCAAACATTTTGTTCGATCGACTCATTTTTGTTGATGAGGTGGAATACACAAATATTTGCCGCTTTATTGTGGTCAATGCTAATAGTGATGGAATTTAGCAAAAGCTGTAATTGTATGACTTGGGCACACTATTTCATTATTTGTAGGCAAATAAACAAAGTAGCATATTAATTACAACTCTTTTTATACACATATATCTATATATATCTATATGTATATATACAATAATTACGTTTACTCAATATATGTACACAATCTAACTCTTATATTAGGTATCTAGTATTTTGGACAAAAATTCACAATAGCCAATTGGTATTTTCATCAATTAGAGTGGTATTTTGCATTTTGAAATATTTGGTCACACAGCTTACTGAGCAGTGAAAATTCTGAGGTGATTGTATTGTGTGGTGTGTTCATACTCAATTAACTTAATTAAGTTAAAAACAGTGTTAGGTGCACTTTAAACCAACGTGAGGAATTCAACCCGCTTACTAAAAAAGCCACGTATAACGGTCCGCCGGTAAAAACCGCACCCGTACGGAAATATGGCAACTGCAGCTAACACGACAGCTGGAGCAGCGAAAGACGGTGCGCCTGCAGCAAATGCACCAGCGCCTGCAAAGACTTTAAACGGCATTGTGAAACAAGTAAGTGTACTTTTAAAGTGACCTGCAGGCTGTGTACTATTTAATTGCAAACTCATTGACGTGGAATTAGTAAATCATATATAACTAATAGAAATCTGTGATTATTAGCGTGGCAAATACGGCGAATGCCACTTAAGCATGTGCGAAAGAGATGGTCATATAGGCGAGTTGTGTGAGAGTGACACGTCGCACACGCTTACACACTCATTCAATGGCTGAACAGCATAACGTAAAGAAACGAAAGTTATCGAAGGTGCCAACCTGGCAGATTTTTTTGTTCAGCAGTGGATACAAAATGTATTGAGCAAATATTAATTTCCATGTAATGTTTGCTTTTGTATTTCATGCATGCTGTAGGTATGCCACAATTTTCAGAATCAACGTCATCAGTCAGCACCAGTCAGCCGGCGTTTTAAAACATGCGTTTTTATCTGATAACCACACATACGTACACAGTCACACATTTATTTGCCGTGCGGTACGGGTAATAGAAAACTATTCGTTTCTAACCTTAAAAACGCTTGCACAGGCGCAAAACGTATGCATATATGTACATACAAAGATGTACATATGTACATACATATGCATGTAGTTTAGTACTACATTTTTAATATTCAATAAACTTACATCCGTAATTATGATTGAGAATTCCATATTAAATTTTATTTATGACTTAAAAATTGAGTGCACTTCAAACAGGTGTCTTTTCTAATGATGTTGGAAGTTTGAACCAAAACAAGTATTCATAAATATGTAACTATTAGAAAGGAATATGTACCAATATTATGTATATTGTAATTTAAAAGACAATTATCAAAAATTATTTATTGCAACTTGCACGAAGCGTTATCACAAGTGATGACGTTGCATACACGTCTTAGCAAAAGAGCTTGCTAGTTTCTTCGTTGGTCCGGTCCAATGCTTAATGCTGACGCGGCTCGATTTTAAATTCGGTGTAACAAATTTTTTAGGTGAAAGACCTGTTGATGTTTTAAAAGCCGCAAAGCTGTCGCATGCTAACACCTGTTCCCCAGATCGATGCGTGTATGTGAATACGCAAAAAAGGTGATAACTATGTAACTGTAACTCATTACTTCTGCGTAGCGATTGTGACCAGTTACAGGACTGTTTCATGTATTATAATAACCGTAAAATATAATAATTAGATCTAATGTGCGAAGTCCATTACAATTTTTCCTGTAATATACTATTGATCTGTATGTATGTATGTATATAAAGCAATCCTGCATGAAATGTACAATCAATAAAACAAGTCTCAAATTGATTTATTAAAAGAAGATGTGCAGATGACAATCCGTTAAAATTGTATTTAAGTTTAGAAAATATTAAGAAATTAATTCATGATTCATGATCTTATAAGTGACAATATTATATATTCACAATACCGTTCTATTTGCCGGAATATATGTATTTGAGTCTTATCACAAGCCCATTGTATGGTCACACTTATTTGCTGTAGCCCTTTAAAAGACTATGCTAATGCCGCCTATCGATACACTTGCTCTCTAAAACACGTGCTTGAATTTTTCGTCAGAAATTGATTTCATTTTAACCTCATTGCTTGCATTGCGTGCGTGAATTTTAGGTGCTTTCAGGAGACACGGTTGTTATTCGGGCCACCAAAGGTGCCCCGCCACCAGAGAAACAAATTACTTTCTCGCATGTGCTCGCCCCGAAATTGGCGCGCCGGCCTGGCGCTGGCGGCGACGAAACCAAGGACGAGCCCTGGGCTTGGGAATCGCGTGAGTTTCTGCGCAAGAAACTGATCGGCGTTGAGGTTACTTTTACCTTTGACAAACCCGCAAATTCCAACCGTGAATACGGTTTCGTGTGGGTAGGCAAGGATAAGGAAACTGGTGAGAACATCGTTGAGTCTATTGTACGTGAGGGTCTCGTAACTGTACGTCGCGAGGGGCGTCCTACGCCCGAGCAGCAGACGCTTATCGAACTAGAGGATCAGGCGCGTGCTGCTAACCGTGGCAAATGGGCGCACAACGTTAACGCTGCGGATAAAGTCCGAAACATTAAGTGGGCGCATGAGAATCCAGCGCATATCGTTGATGTCTATGGCGGAAAACCTGTTAAGGCTATTATCGAGCATGTGCGCGATGGCTCAACTGTACGTGCCTTCTTGCTGCCCGAATTCCACTACATTACGCTTATGATATCGGGTATTCGCTGCCCTGGTGTTAAGTTAGATGCCGATGGCAAGCCTGACCTGAGTGTCAAAGTTCCCTTCGCCGATGAAGCTCGTTATTACGTTGAGACACGTCTGCTTCAGCGTGATGTCGAGATCAGGCTTGAGTCTGTTAACAATTCAAACTTTATTGGCACAATTTTATACCCCAAGGGCAACATTGCCGAATCGCTGCTGCGTGAAGGCTTGGCTAAGTGTGTGGACTGGTCTATGGCCGTTATGAAGACAGGTGAGTTGGTTGCATGCACATGTATATATGCATATATGTAAATCCTTTTTGGCAACTGACTTGAAGTACTTAGTGCCTTTTTGGCTAATGCCTTGTGTTGTACTATGTATTTTCAATTGTCGGTTGCCAGATGAAATCGACGGATTCCAAGAATACAGTCACTGAATTATTGTCACTGCGTTCATTTCACCCCGTCTACAGATAATTATAAACAGCAAAAAATTCGTAAAGATTACTTATGACACTTTTATTTAATATTTATAGGAGCTGATAAGTTGCGAGCAGCCGAACGGATTGCCAAGGAAAAGCGGCTACGACAATGGCAAGATTACCAAGCAAAAACGCCAACTTTCAACTCAAAGGAGAAGGATTTCACGGGGACCGTTGTCGAGGTATTCAACGGTGATGCTATTAACGTGCGCCTTGCTAATGGCCAGGTGAAGAAGGTATTCTTCTCCTCTATTCGCCCGCCCCGTGATCAACGCGCTGTGGTTGGTACAGATGGGGAAGAAATAGTAAAAGCACCACCTCGGGGAAAAAACTATCGCCCACTTTACGAAATTCCGCATATGTTCGATGCACGTGAATTCCTGCGGAAGAAACTAATTAACAAAAAAGTGCAGTGCAATCTGGACTATATTTCCCCACTGCGTGATAACTTCCCAGAAAAGCACTGTTACACTGTTCTCATCGGTGGACAGAACGTGGCTGAGGCAATGGTGGCAAAGGGCCTTGCGACTTGTGTGCGCTATCGTCAGGACGATGACCAAAGGTCATCTGCCTACGATCAATTAATTGCTGCCGAGCAACAAGCTATCAAGGGTCTGAAGGGTCTTCACGCCAAAAAGGATAATGCAACGTTGCGCGTCAACGATCTTACTATCGAGCATTCCCGTATTAAAGTGCAGTACCTGCCTTCCTGGCAACGCGCTTTGCGCACAGAAGCCATAATTGAATTTGTTGCTAGCGGCTCACGCTTGCGTCTGTACGTGCCTAAAGATAGCTGCCTGGTTACCTTCCTACTCGCTGGTATTTCGTGCCCACGTTCTTCGCGTCCAGCGCTCAATGGCGTGCCAGCCCAGGAGGGTGAACCTTTTGGCGATGAGGCGCTCACGTTTACACGCGAGCGTGTACTGCAGCGCGATGTTTCCGTGCATATTGACACCACAGATAAAGCAGGTTCCTCGGTTATTGGATGGCTATGGACTGATCAAAATGTAAACCTTTCGGTCGCTCTAGTCGAAGAAGGCCTTGCTGAGGTGCACTTTAGTGCTGAAAAATCAGAGTACTACCGGCTGCTCAAAAGCGCCGAAGATCGTGCTAAGGCTGCCAAAAAGAACATTTGGGCCAACTATGTGGAACAAGTGCCTGAAGAGAAGGTTGTCCTTGATGAGGATAAAGAAGAGAAGATTCCAGTAGAACGCAAAGTAAACTACGAGAACGTGATCGTAACTGAGATCACCGAGACGCTAACATTCTTTGCCCAATCAGTCGACAATGGACCTAAACTAGAGACATTAATGAGCAAGCTACATGCTGACTTCCAAGCTAATCCGCCTATTGCCGGTTCGTACACGCCCAAGCGGGGTGACTTGGTCGCTGCTCAGTTCACCTTCGATAATCAATGGTACCGTGCCAAGGTGGAGCGCATTCAAGGCAACAATGCAAGTGTCTTGTACATTGACTACGGCAACAAGGAAGTAAGTATATGGTTGAATATTGAAATGGACACATATCGCAAGCTCCTTAGATCCGTTTCTGTCTCGAAGCGAAACGCATGAGTCATAAGCTTGCCATATAAACAATGCATATATGTTTGACGTTAGCTGTGGCCTTGAAGTGATGTACACCAAACTCTACAACAATTCATAAGTGTGTTTATTTTCAAGGTGCACTGATTTACCCATATAAAGACTGCGGTTGGGCCATATTTTTTGGTACAAACGTTTATCAAAGTGGTTGTAATTCTGCGTGTACCATATGAATATAACATACTTGTTGTTGGGGGCACCCAATACGAGCCACAGTGACAGTCGACAGTGCGCGACATATCCACAACTACATTTTCAAAGATAAGCATTACTAATATATTTATCTGCATATTGTAGACTCTGCCTATTAATCGGTTGGCAGCATTGCCCCCTGCGTTCAGCAGCGAGAAACCTCATGCTACCGAATACGCACTCGCCTTAATCGCACTGCCCGCTGACAATGAGGATAAGGAGGAAGCACTGCGTGCCTTCTCTGACGATGTGCTAAACCACAAAGTGCAGTTAAATGTTGAATTGAAGGTTGGTGGTGGTCCCCATCTGGCCACCCTGCACGATCCAACAACAAAGACGGACTTTGGAAAGCAGCTTGTGGCCGATGGACTCGTGATGGTTGAAAAGAGACGCGAGCGTCGACTCAAAGAGCTCGTGGAGCAGTATAGGACTGCACAAGAAACTGCATTGGCTGCACATTTGGCTATTTGGAAGTACGGTGACATAACGCAGGATGATACGCCAGAATTCCGCTAGGAGATGGTTCAAAGCGTGCAGTAGGCAGGCGGCGTGTGGAGCGCGCGCTGCTGGCTGAAATGTTTGTCTGCCACATACCCGCCCTTTATATATTACAACAAGCAACAACTTAATGAATATGAAATTACTAATTCTATAAATACACACACAAACAAACCAATTTATATACATATATAAATATATGATGCATATAACCACATTGGATACAATTGAGCAACAGGAAAAAAGGAGGAAAGGTTGAAACTTGAAACATTTGTATGCTTTAAGCAGCTGATAAACCGTAATAAATTCGGTTTTACGGTTTTTAAAACTTTAAAATTTCTTTAAACAAATATACAACATACATCGTAAACAAAAACTAGCAGCAATTGACCATTTTGTAAACGGTTAACTTCCAATAAAATAGAATCAAAGTAAATCGACAAGTTACATTTTTTTGCATGCGTAAAGTTTTTCTATTTGTATACATAAGTAAAAAGTTAAAACTTTATTATTTTAAATTGCTGATTTTGTGTTATGGTAACTTTTTGAATCAACTGATTAAATAAAAACATTAAAATCATTTTTATACGACAAAAACATATTATTTCTTTCGGTCCAACACATCGATTTTGTCTATAACAGATTCAATGTTAAAGTCATCTGGCATTTTTAAGCCCTTTTGTCTATCCAGAAGAGCCTTGGATTTTCCGTCAATTTCAATGATATTGCGTTGTAGTGCAACAACCGTGGTTAAGCGTTGATTACCTGTGGTTGTAAATCTGTGTGGGTTTTTAATTATTAAGCATGAATAGCAAAACAAATTATATACTCATACTTTTCTAATGCGAAAATGTCCTTGTCTGTCTCATCTATTGAATTTTTAAGTTTTTTCAAAGTGGCCGATTGCTGTGCCATAGTTAGCCTGTTTTCGATATCTTCACGCTTTTTAGTGTAGTAAAACTCACGTAAATAATTCAAATTGAGATTGTTTAGCCTTCCGTGTGCTTGAATTTCTACACACTTGTCCAGCAGCATTAAAACGTCATCCGGTAAGTCGCACACTTCAAAACTGACGAGTTTTAGCATGTGTTCCAAGTGTTCTCCTACAATGGGTATTAACAGTTGTTGCCAAAGCTTATTAATTTCCGTACATACCCAAATTCTTTAAGGCTTTCACTTCATCTTGAAGTTTTAAATAGTCTAAAAATCAAAACAAAAAACATTTTAGTTACAAATAGGGAAATGCTTGAAATAAATCACAAGCGCACCCATATTGAAGAAACGAAGAACAAGTGGACAACAATAAACTTTATTATACCAATTTTTATATAATTATATAGTTTCTGGAAAAAGGGCGCAAAATATAATTTTCCTGTTTTAATCCAAATGCAACTGGCCTGTCTACATGATGCTTTAAAACTATCGATAGCTATCGATAGACCCGAAAAACCATTTATAATATAATTCCTTTCTCACCTGCAATTTGTTTATAATTAATTAAAATTATTATAATTTTTCTGTGTCTACAGGCTTACTAAGTAAGGATATAAGCAGAATATAACGATCTATGAATAACTATATCCCCATCAATTTAAATGTTAATTTTGTATGTTTTGCCATTCCATTTGCAGTTAAACACAGCTCATTGATACAGAGGTTCTGCATATTGCCTATCTACCATTCGCTGTGAACGTTAAATTCCGTGACGTCACTTTTTCAAATTTTCATGCAAAGATTTTTTATATTGTTTTGTGATTTATAATCATCGGATTTAATTAAAGAATATAAAAAAAATATTCTATTAATATAATATTTTTGAGTGCAAGGATATTTGCATATAGAATGTTCTTAAGATGTGACATCATGCGCAGTGAGAGCTAAGTCTTGGTCATTTACCGTGCTTACCTATGTTTCTCACAGTCATGGCTTCCACTTTTTCTTTGTTTATATATACGCGTTTGTCGGTGCGGTTACTGTTGGAGCTTTTTAGCACAGGGTGATGTTTTAATTTGTACAAGCAAAATGCAAAATATTAATACAATTGTGAACAAATTAAAGTTATAAATATTGTGTCTGACGAAAACGTCAGTTTCGCTTAATGTTTTTAATGTATTGCAAATTTATCGATTTTTAGTAACGAAGTTGCAAAGTAGCGGTGTGTGCGCGTGTGTATGTTTATCCGTTTATGTATGTAAAGTTACATATGTACATTTATTTGTATGTATATTCTTATGTACTAATAGAAAACTCCAGGCATTAAAGAAAACAACAACGGTCCACAGCAAAAATGTCTGCGACGGCTGCCAACTTTTTGGGGATGGACCTTATCTCATCGCTGCCAAGTGATGTACGTGAAAAGCTAGCTGAATTGGACTTGGAGCTATCTGAAGGTATCAATTTAAATTGTATGCTTTGAAATTTTTATTATGTTGCAAGGCAATAGACTATAATTTATAACTTCTTATTGTCTTAAATCTGTACCCTACCCTCTTCTGTTCCATTATATCGACGATGTAAAATTGGAACACGATGTAACCTGTCATGGGTCACATCTGCATTTTCACTAGGAACTTGAAGCAGTGAACTAAACACCGCAGACAGTCATTGTGGGTAGGCAAGGGGAAAGGCAGAAAAAAGGGGGGTATTTGTCATCGCGCAACCCCTTTAACTGATATTCATGCATATGTATAAAGCGTCTGGTTGTGTGCGGTTTTGTGGGATAAACGACATGTGTCTGCATATATACATGCATACATATATACAAGCATGTACATATGTACTTGTACTTACAAATGCGCTTGCAGATTACACATGTGCACGTATTACATACAATTTTAAAGTTTGTATGCACATGACATACGACATGAAGACTATTTACATAATAAATATATATGTAACAGATGGGTCTCTTAAATTCTTTGAAGAGATAGATTAACCTAATATGTGTATATACATACATACATACCACAATCAATTAATAACGATGTACAAAAGCTGTGCCTAGCATATCAAATAGGTGTGGTCTATCAGTTTAAAGATAACCCGTGTCCGGCTTCGAGTATGTAAATAATAATAATCTAGATACTTTAAAAAGTAATACCGAACAGCTTTACTGTTCTTTTATTTAATAAATTATTGTTTTATTACTGGGATATCGTTATAAAATATGGAATCGTACACATCTGATACCTTAAATAATAAATACCTCAATTTAATAAATATATACATACATATATGTACATATATAAATATACATATGTATATGTATATAAATATACATATGTATATGTATAATTTTCTGGTAAATTCAAGTAACTTTGTTTTACGTTTTTCAGGGGATATTACACAGAAAGGATACGAGAAAAAGCGGGCCAAATTATTACAACCATACCTTAAGAAGCAGGAATGTAAGTATTAAATGCATTTTTATGTTTGGTCAATTTTCAAATAAATATATTTACGCAAACAATGTGCTTATTAATAGTAAACGATGTGGAAAAGGCAAAGAACCTGCCGCCACCACCGCCGTACTACAACGTAAAAGATGCCAACAATAGCAACAGCAACGTCAACAGCGATGGCGTCATCATCTCTAGTGAAGGGTATAGTTATGTGACTGAAGTACCTTCATTACCGTCATCACAACAAAGGCATTCCAAAAAGTCTGACTTCCACCAGCCTAGCTCAGCCATATCAATATCTTCATCAACACCTCAGAGCGGAGCTGGAGCGCCTGGGTATGAGAATATGCGACCCCAAGGCGGTGCCGTCGGAGATCCCGGCTATCAGAACACCCGCGAACCAAACACTTTCCAGAACCATGGCCCACATCCCCCCACAAACAGCAGCCAACATCGGCAACGGCGAACACAACGTAAAGTAACTCATAATGAGAAGCGATATCATTCCGGTAGGTCTACAATATTAACATCTTATTTAATTATATAATTGACTCGTGTTTTTATAGAGGTGCGACAGGAAGCTGTGCAACAGGCACTGGCTGCGCTTAAGAGTCGACCAAAACCCAGTCTACCAATGCCCTCAAAACGTAGCTCCGTGCTGAATCGGAGTCCTGGGTGTAACGATGAATTTGATTCATCTAGTGATGACGAATCTATACCAGAGGAGCTTATTTCCCCTGACAAGGAATATAATTATCCTCGAGATCATATAAGTAATAGTATGCTGCCTCCTGAACCAATTATAAAGCCACCAATACGAGAATCATCGATGAGCGCACAGCAACAGCATTTACGGCACGATGTGAAACAATCGCAAGGGCCAATTCAAAAATATCCATCGTCGGGGAGCGCAGCCGAACGCCGGCCACCGCAGAATTTACCACCGCTGGTGAGTTCATAATAGCTACAAAGAACATTATAAAAGCACATTTATAAAATCTATAAAACCTAGCATACACACTATACCTAAAAAAATTATTTAATGACAAAATGTATGTGTTAATGCAATAGATAGATATATATGTATGCACACGTTAAACTTTGTAATAATTTGTTGATACCTAATAACAGGTAGCTTAATAAAATATTTCATATAATCCAAACATAATTTTTATACCCAGCCTACATCGGACACTTCGAGTACAGAGTCCCCACCAATTGGATATAAAAGAGATCATGAATTCACTGATAAGGCTTATAAACAGAAGCATTGCAAGTATTCGAAGTCTTTATTAAAATTCATTTAAATAATTTAATGCAATATCCATACAGTTAACGCACCCGACATAACCCAGTTTAACAACGCACATCGCATTGCAGACCGTGTCACACGTTATGTGAATGTCTCTCAAACAGAGCTAAATGAAACGGACGCTAATGGAAAATGGAAAGTATCGGCCAAAATTCAACAGTTGCTTAACACACTAAAAAGACCCAAACGACGACCGTTACCCGAGTTTTATGAGGACAACGACATTGAGCTTGAGATCGCTGCTAACCCCAAGGATCCGAATGCACCCAAGCCCGAAGGCAGTACCATGACTCCGGTGCAAGGTGAACAACTTTCTATACCAGCTGGCTTACCACGTACATTGGAGTGTGCGCTTCAACGCTATGGAATGAATTCCTTTAAAAGCTCGATGGCGACCGTATTAGATCCTAATGGTAAAATAACCACGACACTGACCTACGGCAAACTACTTTCACGTGCACAAAAGATCGCTTACGCTCTGTCCACAAAAATATTTAGTAAAGGACCAGAGCAGGTCACACTCAAACCAGGTGATCGTGTAGCCTTGGTATACCCAAATAATGATCCATTGAGGTAAGTTTTAAATTTGAAAATTGAATTTCAATTACGTCCTTATATATTATCGACTGTTCATTTAGTTTTATAACAGCCTGGTATGGATGCATGTTTCGCGGCTTAGTGCCGCTGCCAATTGAGTTGCCACTTTCAAGCTCGGATACTCCGCCACAGCAAGTGGGATTTTTACTGAGTTCTTGTGGCATAACTGTCGCACTAACATCAGAGGCATGCTTAAAAGGTCTGCCCAAGTCGGCAACTGGTGAGATAGCCAAACTGAAAGGCTGGCCACGACTACAGTGGTTTGTGACCGAACACTTACCCAAGCCACCCAAAGATTTCAATGTGGGCAATTTGCGTATTGAAGAATCGGCTGCTGCGTATATTGAGTATACTACTGATAAAGAAGGCAGTGTAATGGGTAAGTTTATAGTACTTACTTTATATTGAAAAAATGTATTTACATGTAATCAGGTACTTGTCATAATTCAACTGCCAAAAACAAATATTTTTTCATTGATTCCTTTGTATTGAATTAAATTTAAACTCGCTCACTCAATTGTTTTTTCAGGCATCACTGTTAGCCGAGCTGCCATGATAAATCATTGTCGTGCGTTAACAATGGCCTGTCATTACACCGAGGGTGAAACCATTGTGTGTGTGTTAGATTTCAAACGAGAAGTCGGCTTGTGGCATGCCGTTTTGACATCCATACTGAATGGTATGCATGTGGTGTTCATTCCCTACGCTTTGATGAAACTGCGACCATCTTCTTGGATGCAGCTGATAACAAAACATCGAGCTTCTTGTTGCCTCGTTAAAAGCCGGGATTTGCACTGGGGCTTATTAGCAACCAAGGATCATAAAGATATCTCATTAGCTTCTTTGCGCATGCTGCTTGTCGCCGATGGCGCCAATCCGTGGTCATTGTCATCCTGCGATCAGTTTTTAAGTGTGTTCCAAACAAAAGGCCTACGATCGGACGCTATTTGCCCTTGCGCTAGCAGCTCTGAGGTCTTTACAGTCTCTCTGCGTCGACCAGGTCGCTCGTCAGCCACTGGATTCTGCCAGTCAGCAACAGGACGTGGAGTATTATCCATGGCCGCACTTTCACATGGCGTGGTTCGTGTTGACAGCGAAGATTCTTTAACTTCGCTTACACTGCAGGACTGCGGCCAAGTTATGCCAGCCGCACAAATGGTAGTGGTTCGCTCAGAAGGTGCACCGGTACTCTGTAAAACGGATCAGGTGGGGGAGATATGTGTGACGAGTGGCTCAACTGGTGCTAGTTACTTTGGACTCGATGGAATGACGAATTCGACATTTAAAGTTCAACCGCTCTTGGAGGATCCAGAGCAACCTAAGGACAATGTTGGTACGATTGTGGCCACTCCTAAACCCATAAGCGAAGAATACTATGTCCGCTCAGGTCTCTTGGGCTTCCTTGGGCCCGGCGGGTTGGTTTTCGTTTGCGGCTCTCGTGATGGCCTTATGACGGTAACCGGACGCAAGCACAATGCAGATGACATCATTGCCACAGTTCTGGCCGTCGAACCCATGCGATTTATCTATAGAGGACGCATTGCTGTTTTTAGCATTAAAGTACTTCGCGATGAGCGCGTCTGTGTCATAGCCGAGCAACGACCTGATTGCTCGGAGGAGGAAAGTTTTCAATGGATGTCACGTGTGCTTCAAGCTGTTGATTCCATACATCAAGTTGGCATTTATTGTCTGGCACTTGTTCCGCCGAATCATTTGCCAAAGACCCCATTGGGTGGAATACATTTGTGTGAGGCAAGGCGTCGTTTTTTGGAAGGTTCGCTCCATCCGGCAAATGTTTTGATGTGTCCTCACACATGCGTGACCAACCTTCCTAAACCACGAGAATTGCACCAAGGTGAGTGATTGTTATTATTATTTTGGTTAAGCGGGTAGCATATAACCTGTTGTTTATCCATTGGCTTTGTTGGTTCCTATCTATGCTTTCTTTATACATTCGTATCTGATAAAAATACAAATTTTGTTTTCCTCTTTTTTATTAATCACCAACAACAAACAACTACAACTACAACAACAATGAAATGCTGCGGTTGCTTCCCACTATGCCCACTACAATAAATACGCACCACTAATAAACAACAACAACAACAACACTCACATCAACAACTACAACAAACAATAACACTGTATTATATATAATAACTACAAACAATTCAACTCAAAATATGTCAACAAAACTAATTGCATTGCTGTGCTTTAAATTAACCAATTCACAAATCGTTTGAAATTAATGCATACATACGACCTATATAACTCATATTGTTAATGCATATCAAATCCTTGTACAAAAACAACAAACCATTCTACTACTAACCAACATAAAAAATAAATCAAAAAGGTGTGCAAACTACTGCAAAACTAAGCTCAACATCTGGCTGTGGTATTACAGACACGGGTGTAGGACCCGCCTCCGTCATGGTTGGAAATTTAGTGCAGGGCAATCGTTTGGCTGTTGCACACGGACGCGATGTGGGAATGGCCGAAGACGGGGAGCGTAAGGTAGGTCATGATGATGATAATTATCAAGTGTTAGTTACATTTACGCGATTCATAACTAATTATCATTAATAATTATATTATCAGCCCCAATTAATAACAGGCGTTTTACGTTGGCGAGCTAACACCTCTCCTGATCATATAATATTTACGTTGCTCAATTCAAAGGGTGAGGCTGATCACATATTAAAAATAGTCGATTCTTTTAAACATTATTTATTTGATCAGGAGCTATAGCAAAAACCCTGACCTGCTCCGAGCTGCACAAACGAGCTGAAAAAATCGCTGCCTTGTTGCAAGAACGTGGTAAAATTGAACCAGGTGATCATGTTGGTAAGTTGTAAATATAATTAATTTTTGTAATCTTGTAAGATACAGCTAGAATGTAATATTCGGTTTTTAGCGCTTATATTTCCACCTGGTTTGGACTTGTTGTGTGCGTTCTATGGATGTCTTTATCTTGGTGCAATACCTATAACAATTAGACCACCGCATCCACAAAATTTAATCACGACTTTGCCCACTGTTCGTATGATCGTCGATGTTTCTAAAAGCGGAATTGTGCTCTCTATTCAACCGATTATAAAATTACTAAAATCAAGAGAGGCGGCGTCATCAATCGATCCTAAGACGTGGCCACCCATACTCGATATAGATGATAATCCAAAGCGTAAATTAGCTGGCATAGCAACAGTCTCGTTGGACTCCAGCGCTTATTTAGATTTCAGTGTATCGACATGTGGTCGTTTAAGTGGCGTCAATATAACTCATCGGTAAGCAATCAACAAACTGCTAAATTTTCATTTATCTAACATGGTATATTTTTTTAAACAGATCTCTGTCTAGTCTGTGCGCCAGTTTGAAACTGGCCTGTGAGCTGTATCCTTCCCGTCATGTCGCCTTATGTCTGGATCCCTATTGTGGCCTTGGCTTTGTAATGTGGACTCTTATAGGAGTATACAGTGGTCATCATTCCATTTTGATTGCCCCTTATGAAGTGGAGGCTAACCCTAGCTTGTGGCTCTCAACGCTGTCCCAGCACCGCGTCCGCGATACATTTTGCTCGTATGGAGTTATTGAGCTATGCACTAAGGCGTTGAGTAACTCCGTTCCGTCGCTTAAGCAACGTAATGTGGACTTACGATGTGTGCGCACGTGTGTAGTAGTTGGAGAGGAGCGTCCGCGAGTGACACTGACACAACAGTTTTGCAAATTGTTCCAGGGACTTGGGCTTAACACACGCTGTGTATCAACTTCTTTTGGATGTCGCGTCAATCCAGCCATATGTGTTCAGGGTGCAAGTTCGGCCGAAAGCGCACAGGTGTATGTAGATCTTAGAGCGTTGCGCAATAATCGCGTTGCCTTAGTAGAGCGAGGCGCACCTAATTCATTGTGTTTAATTGAATCTGGCAAGTTGCTACCTGGTGTAAAAGTAATTATAGCAAATCCAGAAACTAAGGGACATTGTGGTGATTCGCATTTGGGTGAAATTTGGGTAAGCTGCTCCTAATATTAAAATTAGAAATTTATGTAACAATTTTTTTTAAATTTAAAGGTGCAAGCTCCACACAATGCTAATGGCTACTTTACCATTTATGGCGATGAAACGGACTACAATGATCATTTTAATGCTAAACTTGTCACTGGTGCGACCTCCGAGATGTATGCACGCACCGGCTATTTGGGCTTCTTACGGCGTACAGAATGTTCTCAGGCAGCCTCTATACTGGATGAGACCACACCAAGTGTGGCAAGTCGCGACAGTGATACAGAGTCATTAAACTCTATGAACCAACTGCAATTAAACTTTTCAAATACTTCCCTTGGTGCCAATTCGGAGCATAGCCTTGTGGGTGGTGCCGTTAATTCCAATGATCAGGAGCTGCACGATGCTGTTTATGTGGTTGGGGCTTTAGACGAAGTTATTTCGCTACGCGGCATGAACTATCATCCAATAGATATTGAAAATTCGGTCCTACGGTGTCATAAGAAAATTGCCGAATGGTAAGTATTGCAAGTTACATTACCCAAAAGTTCTGAAAAAAAATAAAGACCTTCATTTCAGTGCCGTCTTCACATGGACCAATCTGTTGGTTGTAGTTGTAGAACTTGATGGTAACGAGTCGGAAGCGCTAGATTTGGTGCCCTTAGTCACAAATACGGTATTGGAAGAGCATCAGCTGATTGTGGGCGTCGTTGTAGTCGTTGATCCTGGTAACTTAACTTGATATACTGAATCAACATTTTTATTTAACACAGTGTAATTGTATTTTAGGTGTTGTGCCCATTAATAGCCGTGGAGAAAAGCAACGTATGCATTTACGGGATGGTTTTCTGGCTGATCAATTAGATCCCATTTACGTTGCATACAATATGTAAATAGTATTATAGCGCTAAATATGCGCCATCCAAATACAAATGTATGACACAAATATTTATTCATCATCATATAATGAATTTTCCTTGTAATCATGAAACACAAAACAAAAAAAAAAAACAATTAGATTTGCATGATTTAGAAGTATTGTCATCCACAAATATAACCGAACGAAATTTCTTTATCCCTAAAAATGACTTAAATCATAGTTGATACAATTATCACTCCGCCTCTCTTCATCCAAGTCCCCATAAACCTTTTAAACTCAATGACACTTTATATATAAAAGTGACAACAAAAACAATATTAACAATTTTCTTTATGGAATGCAATAAACAATTTATATAAATAAAAATATAAGATGACTAAATTCTTATGTAGGATTCAATGTTTTGTTTACTGGTTGCAATTCTGTGCCCTCGGCAATAGTATGTGTGCCGCGATCATACCAGCAACGCAATATTATAGTGCGACGCCTTCGTACTACAAGAAAGATAAGCATTATCCACAGGCCTTGAAGTCCATTTATCATATCACAGAGTAACAAGTAAACTAACAAATAAATTCATTCCATATAATAATGTAACATTATTTACTAATTATATTACCTTCATTTCCAGGCGAGTAAAACGTTACTATTTCGAAAAGCCAAGCTAGTATGATGATAATACCCAATAAAGCTACACATTTTGCGCTGTTAATAGGTTTACAGATTAAAATTAATAGTTAAAGGAATTTTAATAACTTACTCTTTTTTTACATCCTCGTATTTTTGCTGATCAAACTGACGTAATGGAGTGGAAATATTTTTTTCATCATCATTGGCACGCAAATAACCATCTGTTTTGATTCGTTGAAAGCCAAAAAAAGCTATTACCATTACCTAGTTAAAAAATTTATTGTTTATTTGTGTTATATATTTTGAATGCATTGACTTACAAGGAAACTGAGACCCAATAAAGTAGATACTGGTGGTATGAAGTAACGTTGCGATTCTCGAATAGATTCCGTTAGTCCCTGCTGAAAATATGACGGCATTCCTGGCAATCCCTTTTGCACAGTCAACGATACTAGAATAGCTGGTCCAATAATAGCGAATGAACAATAAGCCCCAAAATTCAATATTGTCCATATCTTATTAAATTGGATATAGCAGGGAAGCTTGTACCAAATATTCAATAGTACATTGCAGCATATACAAAAGTACCAAAAGAAAAAACTTAATATGAAAAATTGTATAACGTATCCTATGAAGCCACCTGATGGTATTTCGTATATGTGCACTACTGAGTGTACAAAATATCCGCAGGCTAAGCACAGAGACATCAAGGCCAAGGACCACCCATGCAAGTTCCGCAAAAGTCGCAAGGTGAGGTGCAAATAAGTAACCACTAGCAGGCATGGCATGCTTATTAGCATCATTATGGCGACAATGATAACCTTTGCTTTGGACACCTCTTCCACTTGCGTTATACATATGAATGCCAACAGATGGCCGGACTTATCTTGGTCCAAGCAGTAATTTTCCTGCACTGTATACGACTCATTTCCGTTCTTATCGATGATCAGTAACGATCCATCTTGCAACACAAAAAATAGGTCTTCTGTATCTTCGTATTGAAACGAGCTGAAAAAGGTAACACTGCAATAAATACAAAGAGTTTCAGAGCTCCAAAAAAATATATTGTTTTCATTGTATAGCTTCCCAGGGTTCAAAAGCAATAATTCATTATATACATATCAACTTTAAAATTGTTTACTAGGAATTAAGTATACTTTAAATCATTATTGTCCCTGATGGAAACTTTTAAAAGCACAAAGTATTGTAGATTGCAGAGAGCAGTGATTTAAAGGCGTAAACTTACCTATTACACGGATTGCCAATCTCGATGGGCAATGATGTTGATATTTCCAAATCCTCTATGCAATTATCGAAAAGAACCGCACTTATGATAGTTGGCTCAAAACTTAGGACGGCACTATCACACATTGAATCACTCTGGTTTTCACGATAAATATCTAAGTTCTCGCCAAGCGGGCAGCACTTCCGTAATCTGGAGCTTGATGAAGTTATTGGTTGACTTCTAGATATTTCACGCTGTGAACAGTCAGTTGGTTGGGCTTGTTTTTGTACTGCTTTCAAATCTGTAGACTGTGTGCTTGGCGGTGGAGCCATTGTTTTATTACTCGCAGAAACACTTGGAGTGGGTGTAGTAGTAAATTCGGTGGTGCTTATATCGTTTAATTTCTTTAATGTGCCTGTGCTGTAAAAATGGTAATTCAATTAAACGGTACAGTACGGTAACAAATATAAGAACCTGTTAGAATTTAATACGTCCGTTACATTTGGAACAGCTTCAGCTTTTGCCATCATCAAAATAATACAGACATGTGCAGTAAGATATATTTTTAAATACAATTTGAATGCAATTATCAAACAGTTTCTCCCCATTTTAAGTTATAAACGTATTTTATTTATTTTTTTGTAATTACATTAATGTTAAACTGAAAGCAAAACAATATAATAAATTATTAAAGCAGTCCATATCTGAAATTGATTAGTCTATTCATCATCATCATTAATATAACAATTAATACTTTTATTAAACATTAGAATAAATAAATTAAAAATGAATAAAATAAATAAATGTTAGTCTTAGGTCACTGAGAAAGGCAATGTTGCGGGCCCGCCCTTTAACAGCTTACACATTTTCACTCAAAGTAAAACAGAGCTCGTGAGCTAGTTTTATGTTGATATTATTTATTATATTCATTTTCATATTTACTTTCGTTTTTCTTTAACTCACAAAGTAAAAAGAGTATGTTGGTTTTTTGTGCTTTGGTTAATAAGAATATATTTAAAGTCAATTTTCAGCATCATTATCATCAGCATGATACACAATCATGATCACAATGTTCATCACGATAATCAATATTATAATAAATGTAATTATTATCATAATTGATATTATTATTGCTTATGTATAACAGATATAGAAAAATTGAGCATTCAACACCTATGCAGTAGCACTGCTGCAGATTCCTATTTTTCTAGTTGCCACAGAGAACAGCAACTTTAGAGCTACTTTTTATATGAGCTTATGAAGTGAAAGATTACATTGGTTTTGTGCATTGAGCAATCTGAAAGCACCGAAAATGCCTGATCGACTGCATTGAATATTCTTTACGTACACGCTTGTATTATGTAGTTATATAAATTTTTAACGCAACAGCTATAATATTTTATACCTATTTCAATGGGTTCAGCGTAAAAATAGCGGCTATCATCAATGTATTATCTTTCCCCTGTCTGCTCTAATTATCAGGCGCGTTCACACATATGACGTCATATTAATGAGTGTGTGCCGATCAGAAATTCTTGTTATTATGTGAAGAACAAGACAAAAATAATATACGACATACTCTACGTACGTTTGTATGTACATAAAAAAAAACTTTTTAAAATGCAACGATAAGTAAAGTGACGGCCCGATAGAGGGGAGATATGTTGTTATTGTTGTAATATAAAACTTTAACAACAGCGGAACAGAACCCACAGTTGGTTGCTATAATAACGTATGTACTAACACATGGGCATGCGAAAATTAAGCATTAAGGGAGACAGGTGCATACATATGTATTGGAAACGAATATTTTTATTAAACGTTTTTAACTCACATGTCAATAAGCCAAATTGTTTGTAGCTAGCTAACACAGTTGATGGTGCTTGTATTTCATGTGAATAACGATATTATGACAAATAATGGGTTTACACAATTACACAATTTCGTTTCTATCATCTAAGACCTTATTTTAAAAACGCATCCGACGGGCGCGCACAATGAAGTAATACTAGCGAATAAATGCGTCTAACACATAAGTGCTGTAGGCGCATAGCCACTGATAAGATAACAAAAACTAGTTGCAGGGCTACAAAACCCTTTAGTATTTTTAAGTCACTTTTCAAAAAAAAAAATGTAGTTTTACATTTATAGCTAAATTGCTAATAATATCAACAAAGTTAACTACAAAGAAAAATACCGGTACTATCATCAGTCGATTGCCAATTTTAAATGTAAGGATCTCATGAATAGATATCGATAAAAACACGATTGCAGCACTGTGTATAACGCTCATGCAACCATGTTCACTATAGTGCCTTAAACGACTACTAGATGTCGCTTGCGGCATTAGTAAATGAAAGACGCGCTGTGATTGGTTGACTGTACGCTATTCGGGTTATTAGTGCAGAAGTAAAATGTAAGGTAAAAGTCGCTCCAACAGTTTGCTTAAGAATAGTTAAATAATATTGAAAAAAAAAGTATTACAACGCGTTCTCAATGTGATACCAAGTGCTATGGGTAAATGGCATTAAATATTAATGTCAATTGTGCTAATCACATATAACTGTGACAATCTGTAAAAAAATTTTCTGTTTTATAAATGGCGGACAATGTGCGTTGGCTTCACCTCCGTAGCCACACACACACGATCTCACTTATTCAATTACACATACAGACATGAACAATTGTGTGTGTGAGTACCTAGCACTACATTAAATATTGAGAATGTATAATTTGCCAAACCTGGCTCAGGGCAAAGCATCCTTAACTGTGTGATTTGTATTTGTGTGTGTGTGTTGTTTTGGCGCCATATATGCAATTAGCAAACATTTTCAATATACGATTTGTAAACAAAATGGTATTTTTGAGAGATTTTGTGAATCTTATCGATTTTTTCTGCACATGTATAGGCACACACATATGCACCTATACAATTGTATGCGCAAATGAACGTGCACGAGTGTTAGTTATAGTTTCTGTTACAGTTACCAGTAAATTGTTTTTGTTTTAACAATCTTTATTTTGTTTTAGATAATGTGCGTTTTACGAGATAAACTAAAGGAAAACTAAATCATATTTGAGGTACCACAATTCGCACACACGCTTTCACTCTTACACACGTACGTACGATAGTTTTAAGCAGAAAGTGGGTGGTGAAGGCATCAACGCAATAGCGACGCAAAGGCTGATCAAAGTATAATGAGTGGTCGAGGTAGCCGGAAGCGTGGACGCCCGCCAAAGACGCCAAACGAGCGCTCATCGGGACGTTTCAATTATCATTTGCTCAAGAAGCCAAAATATCTCAGTGAAGGGAAATCACAGCCAAGTACTCCATCGGCGTCACGCTGCATCTCTCCACAAAGCGATGACTGCAGTCGCGGCAGCCACAACAATCGTAGCGGACGCGGAAGCGGATCAAAAAGGGGACGGGGACGTAAGTCAAACGTCCACGCTAACACCAGTACCAACAACTATTCAGGAAGAAAAGGTAAATATATTAAAAATAAAGGAATCGACTAAAATAGTGTTAAGGTTATGTTAGTGTAGCTCATAGTACGATAGCATCACTATTATTATTTTTCATTTATCTCTATCAGTAGTATATATTAATAGACTCAGCAAACTTGAAAAAAACTGTCAGGCTCTTTATATGAAGTCAAATTGTAAAAAGTATTTTCCGGTTGACAAGTAAAGTAATGTGCTATTGTCCTCGATATTTGAAACAAATTTTACAATTTGCAATTAGTTGTAACGCTGTTAGCATTCAAAAAGAGTCCAAAGAGAACAAAAGCCAAGGACTGACAAAAGACGCTTTTTCAATTTCAATTTTTTCCAATTCAAGACCTAGCAACTGTGGTTTAAAGTTACAAATAGTTGTAAAAGAAAGAGGGGTGTGAAATGACAGGCATTAGCTCTGGTCGTTTAAAGGGTAAATGTTGAACATATAGGCACAGTGATATATACATATTCCATACTAAATATGTTGTAGTTCTAATTGTTTTCCCGTCTAAAATTGTGACAGGTTTCGAGTCGGAGTATCATTATGGGTCGGATTTCGGTGATTCGGATGAGGAAAAAACTGATAATGAAGATGATTTGCTACTTACACCCAGCGATGATGAAAGTTTGGATGCGGCCAACGAGAGTGAGTCCGAGTTTTCAGTTTGCAGTTTTACACAGAACGGCTTAGGTCGTCCACCGCGTCCGCCAAGCCCGGAACCAATTTGGCTGCAAGAGGGTCGAGAATTCGCAGCACTTGAATTGCCCGATTCGTCCGAAGATTTATTTATAGACAATGCGTATGTTTTGCGCGCTTTAAGTATTTACGAAGTATTGAGACGCTTTCGTCACTTGGTACGACTTTCACCCTTTCGTTTTGAGGACTTTTGTGCTGCACTGGTCTGTGAGGAACAGAGTGCACTACTCACGGACGTTCACATAATGCTGCTGAAGGCGATATTACGCGAGGAGGATGTACAGGGTACACACTTTGGGCCACTCGATCAAAAAGACACTGTTAACATAAGCTTATACCTGATAGATGCCATTACATGGCCGGAAGTGTTGCGCAGCTATGTGGAAAGTGACAGAGAATTCGATCGTAATGTTTATAAAATACTCAGCACTGGCGAATATCCTTACACAGACGTTGATCATCGTCTAGTTGTGTTGCAGTTTTTGGCTGATCAATTTCTTACTGCTAATTCGGTGCGTGACGTGATGGTGCAGGAGGGTCCCATACATTATGATGACCATTGTCGCGTCTGTCATCGCCTCGGCGATTTATTGTGTTGCGAGACATGTCCTGCAGTGTATCACCTGGAGTGTGTCGACCCACCCATGAACGATGTACCCACTGAGGACTGGCAGTGTGGTCTGTGTCGCTCACACAAAGTTGCTGGAGTTGTAGATTGTATCCTGACGCAAGAGAAACAGGGCGTCCTCATACGTCACGATAGCTTAGGAGTGGATCGACATGGCCGCAAGTACTGGTTTATTGCGCGGCGTATATTTGTTGAGGATCAAATGGATGGGGCATGTTGTTGGTACTATAGCACAACAGCAAAATTCGAATTGCTTCTGAAACGTTTGGATGCAGTAGAGCTGGAGACTCGACTTTTTTCTCAGTTGACGGATCGTCAGGACGAAATAGAGCGTCAAATGAAGTTAACAGAGTCGCTCACTAATGAGCACAAACAGAACAAGCGCACCTTATTAGATCTCGAGTTGGAGGCTACACAAGAACTCCTCGACAAGAAAGCAACCAATATTGTATCCGAAGAAAGTAATGATCAGGCGGCCGAATTCGTAAAGAAAGCTGAAGAGAATAAAATGATAACGCGTCAAAAGACAAATCAATTAAATAGTGGCACACTCTATTTCAAACTGGGCATGGAGCTGGCCTTTAAGAACTATGTAAACCAGTACGCCACTAATCCAATAGCACTAAACAAACCGCAACGTAATGAAGAACGCGACAAACGGCGTCATCTGTCGCACAAATTTTCACTGACTACTGCCTCAGATTTTAAGTGGATTGGCATTACAATGGGGACATGCGATAATATTATAACAACATTGCGTCAGACTTTGCTTAATTTTGAATCCAATATAGCTGCGTCCTTTATGAATACCAATTGGCTGAGCAACAAAAAAATGTGGAACAATGCGGTAATGAATGCTAAACGAGCCACCGATTTTGCTGCTGTTATGTTGCTGTTTCAATCTTCGCTTAAGAGCGTTGTTTTTGCCAATGTATGGCATGAGCAGCTTGGGCACATACATCTGCAGCGTATTACAAGTGCCGAGCGTGAAGATCGCAAAAAGCAAGAGAAACGTGAAAAGCGTGAACGGGACGACGAAGAGGAACGGAATCGACTTGCATTTAATTACATCAAATATTCACTGGGCCTAAAGCATCAGGTTTGGAAACAAAAGGGTGAAGAGTATCGTGTTCACGGTCAATGGGGTTGGCTCTGGCTATCCAGCAGTCGACGTTGCGGAGTTCGTGTCCGAAGAACCCGTGCACAGCCCTTGACACATAATCGCATCTATGTACACTACACCTTGGGTGAGGAGCAGAATGTAAATGAAGTTATTCTAGTTGATCCGCGAACTCACCGTTTCATTCAGCAATGTAAGGCAGTCCATGAGGCAGGTCAGGTGTGCCATTATTTGCCCGAGCAGTACACACATGTTAATGTCGTTGAGGACGTTGGTGAACGAGTCAATGGTATAATTGATGTGAGCAAAGCATTAAGTGAACCTGGCCGAATTTATTATCCGAAGGTGGCGCGTAAATGTCGCCTAGATGATTTGCTGGAGAGACGCATCAAGCTGTCAGAAGTTGAGCAACAAATTGCGATCAAATCGGATGCGGATGGTGATATCAAACCACTTTTAATAACTTCAACTAATGGGACAGCCAGCCAGAAGCAAACGTATCTTGAGAAACGCTTAATGCGCCTCACGGAACCTTCAGGCAGAAGTATTCCATCCAACGTTAACTTGGAACTCGTTAACTCACTGGCCAAGCAAATACAAACAGTACGTTTGCAGTTCAGTCAGTTGAACCGCTATGCCAAGACCTTCCGTTGTTACACAAAAGAGTGCAATACGAATTCAAATGCCGTTTCCCAAATTACTCAGAATACTTGCTACTCCCCCCTTTGTCTACAGAAAGCACGTGCAAAAAAAGAGCTATTGTTGCTTCTGCGCAAGGCCCACACAGCTGGCAATGGCTCAAAGGAGACGGTAGCAGCGATTTTGGGTGCAGTTAAAAAGCCGTCCATACTTGAACAAAAATTAACAGAGGGCAAAAAAGAATCTGTCCAGTTGGCAATTGATGACTCTGATGATCACAAATTAACTGAAACTGAAGCGCCCCTTGACTTGCTGCAAGACTGGGAGCAGGCACGCGCCCATGCTGTCACTTTTAGTGATCATTTGATTACTGGCTGTTTGCAGATCGAGTCAGAGGATACGGAGAAAGTGCAAGTTAAGGAAGAGCAAAGTGTATCAAGCAGTCTGAATCCAGATTCAAATACACAGGACTCAGACAAAATGGACTACATAGAGAATATGGACGTGTGCAGCAATGTTGAAATAGAGAGCACTGAAGATTCCTTGACTGTGGCAGCCAGTTCAACGGCAAATATCGACGATATTGATATGTTTCCCGGTTTGCGTCGGAAGCGCACACCTAAGCCCAAGAAGGCATACATTGGTACCAAGGATGTTTTAGATCAAACTTTGGACAAAGATATTCCTCTCAACAAACAAAATCGTAGATTTCCCATAACTCAACGACCGGTTAAGCGAGAGGATGTCACTAAATATGAACGGGAGTATTTTGAAAATGGTAATGAACGTGTTTACTCTGCAACTTCAACAAGAGGTCGCGTTTATCTTTTACGTGATGAGTCAAAATTGTTTGAGCAATCTGTGAAAGCAGATGATAAGGCAACTGTCGTCAAAAAGGCAATGTATGCGCGCTATCCGCTTATTTCAAATTTTCTGACCCATAAGCAAAAGCGTAGCCTTTTGGTTCTACCACGTTTTGAGCTGCTTAAGCTATCACGTCTGGGAGGTAAATCACCGGCCAATGGATTTCATCATGCCGCCAAAAATAACTCCATTTGGCAATACCAGTGCTCCAGACCCCTGTTTCGTACATGCTGGTCATATCGAACGTCTAATGCAACAACTTTGTCAAGCATAGCATTGCAGTTGAGAATATTATGGTCTTGTCTGCGCTGGGACGATATGATAGCCAAACCACCATCCACTGATGGAAAGCACCAGGTTACAACGGAGAATGAAATTGTCACATTAGAATTGCTAAAATTACGTCATGCCGGTCGATATGGTGAGAAGACGAGTTACCTCCGTCGCAAGGTTGTTATACCTTTGGAAATGCCAAAGACTATCAGGGGTAAGAACTGATTAACTTCAAAGATTTGTTCATTTCTATTAATTAACTTCCTCAGAGGTAACATCGATTCGTTCGGGCTTACGAAAACGAAAGCGTGCCGAATCACCACAGCCGACAGAGCCACAAATTAGCGAGGAATGGGTGGATGAGGATAAGCTTGAGCTGTGGGAAATTAAGTTTATTGGAGAGAAGCAAGAAAAGGCACGCCTAGCGACTGTGACACGTTCAGTGACATCGCGACAACTTGAATCAAGTAATGGTTCAGGTACTAGTGTGTCCACTATTGGCAGTCCAGTTGGTGGCCGTGTTCTGTTGGCACCGAAACCTGGCGAGGATGTCAAGGATAAAATGGAACAACAGTTAAAACTTCAACGAGCTGCCCATCAACAGCGAAAAGTAATTGGGGTCAATGAAGTTACACGTTCGTCAACACCTGGTAAATAACTGATTTTGAATTTGGAAATTTAAAAATTTTGTTTCATAATCAACCTTTGCAGTAAAAGGGCAAGTAATTGGTAGTAGACGTGTGATAGTAAAGAATCCAGATGGCACAACGCGCATCATTCAACAAGCAGCTACACAATTGACACGCAGTTCAACATCAACCGCATCATCAACAACCAGCCCCTCCCCGTCTACGAATGCATCGCAAGCAAGTACAACATCAACGACACCCGCTTCCACGCCACATAAAGTACAAATCATACGTGGACCCGATGGCAAAGTAAGCGTCCGTGGACTAAATCCAGGACAGCAACTGGTGCAAATGCCGGACGGCAAATTGCATGTATTAACGACAACCACATCAAATGCAGTAACGTCAAGTAAGTACGCTAAACAGTTGGAATATACTTCATATATTTTTACTTTTTACTATTATCCTCAGCTGTCAAGGGAAAACTGCCAATAAAAACACTGACAACGCCTGTAGCATCCCATGCGCTACCAACAACGACAAGTGTAGTAAATGCAGCATCTCCAGTGATTAAACAAGTGGCTGTGAAACATGTTAACATAGCTAAATCACCGGGTGCACAAACTCTCGCAGCATCTCAACGTGTTACCCTACCTCTAGCACAAGTAAAAAATAAACTATTACTTGCGCAGCAGCAGCAACAACAACAACAACAACAAACAGGTCAAACAAGCACAGCATCGCCAATCGTTCAAAAACTTGTGCCGAAAGTGGTAACTGCCGCCTCGCCAAATCAACAGCTGTTTGTTCAACCTGGTTCAAAATTGTTGCTCACACAAGGGTCGCAAGGACAAAAGGTTATCATATCTGCATCACCAAGTCAACAGCAGCAGAGCACCGCACCGGTCCAACAACAGCAAATTGTTCAAGCACAAACAATTCAACAACACATCCAACAACAGGCACCACAGCAACAACAACAAATTGTGGTTAATCAGCAGATGAGCAGTCAGCCTACACAAAAGGTTATACAGCAAATTGTCAACACAAGCAACGTACAACAGCAAATTGTCGTTGGTGGGCAGCGCATAATATTGAGTCCTGGTCAAACGATCGTTACGCAACGCAATGTGCCGCAAAGTCAAGCGTTACAAATGGTACAACAACAAATACAAACACAACAACAGCAACAACAACAACAGCAGCAGCAGCACATTGTACAGCCACAGCAACAATATGTGCTACAAGCCAATCAAACAGTTCAATCGACAGCCACAACCCAAACAAAGTTGGTTAAACAACTGGTGGTGCAGCAGCAGCAACAACAAGCAATCGAAGAGAAACCACAGACTAGTACTACAGAAAGTACTGAGACAACCACGCAGCAAGTGCTTGTACCCAACTCAACACTGGCTCAGCAACTCGCACAGGGAAAGCTGCAAGTGGCTACTATAAATGGACAGCAAGTAATTGTCAAACCGTTGGGTAACAATCAAGCGCAAATCGTGGCACACATTAAGCATCAGGGCGATGGCAATGCACATATTGTGACTAACAATGCCACGCCCGCTGTATCCCAAGCGAGTCCACAAAGCTCCCCCGCTAAGCAGACCCAGCAGCAAACTGCTGTGCAGCAAAGTCCGCAACAGGTCGTTATGCAGCAACAGCAGCAAGTGCAACCACAACCACAACAGCAGCATATTGTACAGCAAGTGGTCCAGCAAACACCTGCACAACAGCCATTGAGCGTTGAAGAGAGTCTCCTGCAGAATCAGCCACCTGGCACAGTTATTAAATGTGTCACCGCACAAGTATTGCAAACCGAGCATGGACCACGTATTGTGCTGCAAGGTCTTGTAGGCAATGACTTCACAGCACAACAACTACAGCTGGTGCAAACGCAGGTTAAGCAACAGTTAATGAAAGGTAAATCCCTAATACTATAAAACCCGAAGTTGCCCACTCTAAAGTAACGTATTTTTTTATTCATACTCTCAGCGCAAGAATCTAATGGCAAGCTAGGCGTCTTAGGCCCCACAAAAATCTATCTAGCCGTGCAGCCGGAAACAGTGGCACAGTCGTCCCAGCCGCCGCCTTTAACGCCCGTGCACCAGACGGCAACACATCAACAAGTGAGTAGCTTTTAAATGCAAATCAAATAGGGGTGAGAGACAAACGCGCGGAACTTTTAAGCACTTAATAAACGTAGGCAGCGCTTGTATCAATCGACCAACCAACCAACCGACAAGTCGACAAATATTCAAGACACATGTTATTTCAATTAATTTAAAATATAATTTAAGTTAACATTTACCAGAGAACAAAACGCATGTTGCTATGATTGGAGTAATTTTCATTTATCTTTTTGAATTTTTTTGTTTTGGTTTTTTAAGTTATTTGTTAAACTTTGAAATATCCTCCATAAGTGAAAAAACAGTTTGCAAACCATTATATCTCAGGCGCTTTATACACATTCCTCTGTGGAATGTTAAAGCGTGATTAAAGCGATTTCCAACAAATAGTTCGAAAGGATTTGTTTGGTTTAAAATTGCACAATAAAAAGGCTTAATTTTGCAATATAATTATTTGTCAACTAATTCTCGAACATACAACACACAAAAATCGCACATATACACACATACAGACTCATAAATAAATAGATGCAGTTGGCGAATATTCTATAAAGTGCATTTTTTGACAATTTGATTTTTCATTCAAATACACGTATTTATTTAATTTGTTTAATTTAGTATTTTTATTATGTTTATAATTAGTCATGTAATTTTAATCTAATGCGAATTAAACACTTATCGTTAATTTTAAGAAAAAAAAAAACAAAAAAGAAAATAGAAGATAGATGATAGATGATAAAACACTCAATTTTTGGTTCAGCACATAGCATTTCAAATGAGTTTTACCTTTATCGTATTTAATTATTTAGCGAGCAATTAAACAGACTGTGACGTAATTTTAGCGACCAGGGCAAAAGTATTAGACAAGACGCTATATGCGTATAGAATTTTCTTGCCTAGTTTCATTTGGTTTTAACAATTTATCTCTATTGTCTATGTTACTTGTAATGTATGTAAAGCGCTTTTTGCAATAAAAAAATGTATGAAATATACAAAATAACGATGACCAACCCTGTTTCTTTTCATACAATATATTCAAGAGCAGACCATTTTCAAAATATTTAGATGTACATTTATTAATTCTCACTTCTTATATTGATAGATGCTTCTGAGACACAAAAAAAAGAAAGAAAAATGTATATAAATAAATAACATAATTATAAAAATTAATACAAATTAATCATTTATAAATCGAATAGTGGTCGTTAATAAGTTTAAATAATGCGGAACAGATAAAAATCATAAATTATTTCTTTTTATTTTTTAAAATTGGTGAATTTAAATTTTATTTTTAATTTAATAAATTAAAAATTTAGATGTTCAAATTTTAACATATTAAATTTTGGTATTTTGTAATGTAACATTTGAAAACAAGCAAATGAAAAACATAAAACCAAATATTTATTGTAAATATCTCGCATAAGGAAAAAAAATTGCAGCAGAACTGTTTCGCCTAACTGTTAATTCTAAGGGTTAGTTAATAACCTCACATTACTTGTGTACACTTATTTTTCCCCACACACTCTAAAAATGGACGTCAATTTCTATAAAAAACAACAACGCGTTATTCAATTTCATTTAAACTAATATCTAATGCATTGACGCATTTTTTTCACATTTTCAAAGCCCCTGTATCCCTTTATTTTATATAAACTATGCAACTTAGCACAATGTATTGAAACTGTGGTGCGTAAATTTTTGTTTCTGAGTTAGTTGGATGATTATTTGCAAATTGGCCTTTGTGTTGACAAAAAGCGCTCGCTTTCTATATATAATGTATATGTGCATACATATTTAGAAATTCAAATGTATGTATGAAAAGAAATCGTTGTTATTCAGTGTAATCAAAATATATAAAATCGATTTACAAATCTTAAACAAAGAACATATAAATGACTTTAATCAGATATCAGTTGAATTAGATTACAAAATAAACAGATCGAATTAAATTAATTTTTTCCATGGCCAAATTGAATTTGCTTAAAAAAATCATAAGTAAAAAACTTATAAAAACATGAATAAATTTATCTATATATATGTATATATGTATACGTATGTATAAATATGTAGATATTTATATATAAATATATATGTATGTTTATATACATATATTATATATTATATTGCTGAAGAGATTAACCCACACACAGAGTTTTAGTTGGCTGACTTATAAAATATATATTGAATCGGAGGCAGTGCTGGTCTTTTAGTACCAAATGGCAAAATAAACGACGATTTTCTCCCCCTCCGTTCCGCGTAAGCGCATGTAAGCTAGTATTCGTATAAAAAAATATATACGAAATTTAACACAAAGGCTTAACCATATTTGTAATCATCTCATCTAAATCGAAATAAATTTTTACACTTGTTGAAAACGATTTAAGCGAAAAACTTAAATACCAGAGTTTCACACACTAACACACTTACGCAATCAATCAGTCAACAAATCAATCAATCACAACTCATAAACAAAATACACAAAAAGACGTTAAAACATTTTTGCCGCAATTTTCATTATAAATATTTTAAAGCAAGCTTTACAATCAAATCGTTTTAAAGGACTAACTTTGTACCATTACAAATAAATTTCGAATACCTTTAAAAAATCCATGCTGCCACTACTTTTAAAAAAATCCAAACGTAAAAAATGCATTGCCTAAAAATCCGTGTGTCAACAACTACAACTCCCAAAAAATAACGTGTTAATCTCTTCGTCAAACAACAACTACAACATCTCAACCACAAACTACAAACCATAATAATATCGTAAAAGGTTGCCTGGAATAAATACTACAACTGATCTCTGATTAAAGCCAGGTAGGTGCCCATCATGTCTACCATTTAACATTTCTTAAGTAAATATTGTACGTACAATCTATATAGTTTAACGAATAAAATAGTGTATTGATAAATATTGTGTAAATAATGTTATTGCTCACTTCCTAAAAAAACAATTAGGTTGGTGGCATCTCAATTGTGTATGTCGTAAGCTCAAATTATGTTGTCCAAGACGGTGCTGAATCTAAACCTGATAATAATGACGATGATGATGACGAAATTATTGTTGTATGCAGTCCACCGCGTAAAAAGGAAAAATCTGTAACTAGTGTTTCCCCACTAACAGCTGAAACGTCAATCACAGCAACTTTGATGTTAGAAAAGCAATTTGATGATGATAGCGTTTGTACAAATGATAATGCATGCAACAACAATGAAGTTAGTTTTAAGTCCGACGAGGAATGTGAACGGAGTGTGGAACCTCAAGAGCTACCTGTAGTTAACGACAAACCTAATCATGATCATATCCAGAAATTAAATGAATTTGATAGTGCTAAAGCCGTCAATCGATATATATTGCAGACCAACGATAACACCAGCATCAACAACAATAAAGACAACGACGCCACCGCGCCTTCAGCTACTAATGAAGAAAACGCCCCAAACGACAGTAGCTCCACAACAAACATCACAAGTGCCTCAGGCAATGGTATCGGCATTGACCTCGAGCCCAGTTGCCTTGCCCAAGCTGATAAGCATAATAGCATCACAAACAACAACTACAGCTCTGCAGGAACACTTGCTTCAGAGGAAAACGTAGACTATGCCGTTGTAGCATCAGCAGATCTCTGTACCACATCGTTGGTACAAGGCATCGAGAGTGAGCAAACAGAAGATTTTGTAGTAACCAGCGGCTATATACAAGAAAGTAGGCATTATATTAAAATCATCTCAGGTCGCCCTTTAGTATTTAATAATCTATATCGCATAATTTACAGCTATAACTAATGTACTCAATCAAGGTAATTTGAGCCCCGAACTTAAAGAGAGATTGGTTAACATGCGCATGAAGCAGGAGCAGCAAAATGCTCAAAACTTGGGGGAATGGACGCCATCAACAAACAAATCTAGTTCTATAATAGAATGCGCCAGCACATCGAATCGCCGGCGCACAGCTTCTCGGCACAACAATAACGATGATGACGAATGGAAAATACGTACACCTTCAAAGCGTCATCATGGCTTACCCAGTGTTAGCCACAACAACAATAGCGCAGTTAAAACAAACCGTAAGCAATTGCTTCTGGAGGATGCACCAAATCTTAGTGAACCAAAGCAAACGCAATTGGAACGCCATAAAGATTTACTTAAGAAGAGCATCTTACGGAAACGATCGCTACTTGAGCGTAATTTGCAAAACGAAATTCGAGAGGAAGTGGAGGCAAAAGTTAATCGGCATGTACGGGCAATGAGCACAACAACGCCAGAAAAACCAACTGAAAATGAGCGTACGTCAGTCTTTACTGAACGTCTAATGGATCAGAATATAGAGCACAAACGGTGAGTAGAAAATATCATTTTCTTTCAGGGGAATAATATAACATTTAATTTAATTATGCAGGCACTCCAAACCTTCAATTGGTCGCAGCCTTGGAACAGAACCAACTACGCTTCATAATAGGCTCGGCGTTGGTAGGCCCAAAAAGATGAATAGGAAGAAGGAAAAGTTATATTGTATTTGCCGCAAACCCTATGATGACACTAAGTAAAGGGATTCCATATTATTATTACTGTTAAACTTATGTTTATTTAATATTTGTAGGTTCTATGTCGGTTGTGACTTGTGCAGTAATTGGTTTCATGGCGATTGTGTTAGCATTACTGAAGAGGCGTCCAAAAAACTAACAGAATTCATTTGCACTGATTGCCAGAAAGCGCGTGAAACTCAACAACTTTATTGTAGTTGTAGGCAACCTTACGATGAGTCACAATTTTATATTTGCTGTGATAAATGCCAGGACTGGTTCCATGGTCGTTGCGTTGGTATTGTCCAAAGCGAAGCTGAGTATATTGACGAGTATGTTTGCCCGGAGTGCCAGCGGAATTCGGACGCAAATATCGCAAATATAAAGAGTCTTACGCAAAGTGAAGTTATTGAACTCAAAAGCTTAATAAAGCAAATTCAGGTAACCTGTCATTAACTTAAAATCCAATTTAGCTTTTGTTGACGTAACAATCCCCTTTTTCTAGTCCCACAAAAGTGCCTGGCCATTTATGGAACCGGTTGATCCGGAAGAGGCACCGGACTATTACAAAGTTATTAAGGAGCCCATGGGTATGGTGAATATATTATGCTTGGTCTGTATTATTATTAAGTAAAAATTCTTCTATCGTGCGTAGATCTCAAGCAGATGGAAACTAAACTCGAATCAAACACCTACAGTAAACTCGCTGAGTTCATTGGCGATATGACAAAAATTTTTGATAACTGCCGCTATTATAACCCAAAGGAATCCTCATTCTACAAGTGTGCTGAAGCACTTGAGTCGTTTTTTGTACAAAAAATCAAGAGTTTTCGAGAAAATGTTGTTGGTCAAGGCAATTAAAAGACATTTAAACGAAGATTTGATTGTTGCTACAATTGGTACAGGTTACAGTGGAATAAGTTGGGTTTATTACACCCATTATAAAAAAAAATATACTTTTACTACAATTAAACTAAAATATACGTAGAGAATAGCCGGCTCTGATATACATATTTCTGTATTTGTAAATGTATAAAAATATACATATATATATACATATATATATATACTTATGTATATATATATATACATAAGTATAAATATATATAAATATTTATGTATAAGTATATATTATTATGTATACATAACTGAAGCTAATCTAAGTAGCCGTATTCTTTTATCATATATTAATTTCGTATTTAATTTCAAGCAGACCTAAGTTGAATTTCATGTGAAGAAAATAATAACCATATAAGTAGTTTTGCCTATGTACAGCCAAAAATGAGATGTAAATAAATACACACATGCATTTGTTTTGATACATATGTATGTACAAATATAACAATATAAATATATTATTTAAGGGATTTATCGCTATGTTGCCTGCACTTATCATTAACTTATTTTGCAGGTTTGTCTTACAGAAAATGCAACTGAATATTTGTAAACAAAAAACAAGAAACTAACTTGATTAAAAAAATTTGAAATCTGAATATGTTTTTAAAGTTAAGATGCAGAATTAATCTAGGGAACAACATATGACGATACCGCGGGTGATGGAAATTGGTTTTTAACGGAGTTATGGATGTTTGTAGTCATAGCCTAAGGGACTTCGAAAGCTTTACAAAGTAACATTTAGTTTCTCGAAAATTTTAAAACCTTGTGTTCTTGTATTTACATTCATTTGGATGCAATAATTGCAGTACGTATGTGTATACATGCATATAAGGAAAACAATAATACAACCGGCAGCTAATTGTGGAGTATCGGGCAACTCCTAGTCGGACACTCCCGACTGGAGCCGACTTATTTGTTTTAGTTTTGTCACTCTTGAAATACAATATTACAAGTTATTAAGATTTAAAATGGTTATAAATTAAAGTATGGCAAAATATTAATCCAACAATTATTTGTTTGCATTGTGTCCGACGAGAATCGTGAATGTTATACATTTGGTTTTTCATGCAGCCATGGACGGAATATGGGCAACGTCGAAGGATAGTGTGTATCCGGCTTCAAGACGGATTCGGGCCATGTATTGGAAATATCATTGGCATTATTGCGGAATGGATATGTAGCCAATACTATTGGAAGCTGCAATTTGATTTCCTTTTCAAGAGACTTTGGCTCGATGACGAAGAATACATCATATGTAATTTTGATCAGATGACAACCATGTAAGTTTGTTGGCGGTAAAGGTGGTACATAGAGGCTGTCATTGTGCCATTCGTCCTTACCGCCAGGACGTATTTTGCCACGGACCAAAACAGCCAAAGCGCGTTTTTCAGTTTGAACTGTCTTGCCTCGTGCTAAGTACTCAATGGTCTGTAATAGAAAAAATATTAAAATAACAGTAACCTCGAAGTACATCCTAAAACTTGCCTCAGTAAGCGATGCCTTGGTTCTTTTAATCGTTACGTTACTAGCGTTGGATATAAAAGCTGTGACCAGTATGTTTTCACCGGGTACGTACCCGCCACGATCCAAAACAACGCGGCATTTAATCTGACCGCCTCCCACACAAGCAACAACACCGAGCTTGTGCTCCACCTCGCAGGTAAATGGTTGCTATTTATTTGTATTCAAACATTAGCTCAGCTTCAAAATATACAATAGTATAATTACCGATAGAATTGGCTTCTCCAGGTTCAAATCAATGGGATTCATAACAATAAAGACTTGATGGTTCTTGTGAGTTAGGCCTTTGGGTTCACGCAATGCTGCGGTGCAGAAATATTGTATCCAACCGAAACTTCCCAGGAATGTGGAAGGCAACCCGACTGGGAGACCCAATTTGAAAGGAAAACTATGAATGCCTGGGGATAGTATCGCAGGACCTTGATCCACATCGCCGAGCAAACGCATTCGAAAATCAATATAATTCTCTTTGTCGTATGTACGCTCTTGACGCCCTCCAGCCCGCACTACACCCTCCCCAACCACATGAAAATGGAGGCCCAGGGCAGGTGTCTCATCTTGCAGTTCAATGAGTACACGTCCGGAAAGAAACTGGCCCGGGAAGTACAGGAGCGAAGTGTTGTCAAAAATTATTAGAAATTTAAGTAGTTTTCGGGGCATATTCGTTCCAAGAGTTTAGATTCGTTTATGACCTTGAAAAAACTGCTGAAAAAAAAGCATTGAATTAGTATAATTTATTATAGCGTAAAATATTCATGTATAGATACATATGTATTAAAAACAAACTAACTATTTATATATACATATACCATCCGATTAGCGTAGCTTAATGAGGAGAGATATTTTTTAGAAAATAACTTCATAATTGGCATTAAATGCTGCAAAAGTCATCGTAATCATAGCTTTTCCCTTTTAAAATCTCGCTGCAAATTGAGCTTCATCGTACACTCCATACACAAACACACTGTCAAACCCACACACGTCATACACTTAAATATGTACATATATGTATGCATGTATGTGTATATTTATATATTTTTGTATGTATGTATATACAATTTGTTTGAAAATATTCGTTTGTTGCTTTATAAACGTGGGTGCAACGCCAAAATGCTTTTATACAATACTGGAATACACACTCATTAACGTTTTGTTTGAATACCTAGCTTTATACGTTGCGCTATTATTGCCTTATGTATCTTGATTTTTTTTATCTTTTTCTTCTTTTTGTAAACTGTTTCAGCTGCGCAAGCGCTTTCAGCCTGCTCCAACAAGTTAACAGCGCGCACTGACGATTGTTTAACAACTAAAGTTGTTACGCTTTTCAGATAGCTTAGTCGACTCGAAATAATTTGTAGAGATGGTATAGATTCGTGCTTGCTTTTTCGAACAAACAAATTGTAACACAGAAGGCTGGGAATCAATTTTTAAATTAAAGTAAAATGTATAAAATGTAACAGCTTTGAGGGAATCACAGATATTTATTTGCCTTTATATAATCATATTTTCAAGTTTCTAATAAAAGATTAAATGTAGCGCTTCTTGACTATAAAAATATCTTTTTAAACTAATAGGTCGGTATTATTGATTAAAAACCAAGAAGTACACCGTATTACCAAATAATTCTTAAAGCTTACAGTCGTAATTGTATGTGATACTCTAAGTTTTACAACGATTCTTTGTAAAGAATAATCAGTGTTTCCGAAATATATTTCATTTGCACACCTCTAATTACACTTTTTTTTACTTATATGTTATGTGTTGAAGCTGAGGTAAAATACAGGTTTGTAGCCCGTTGAATTACTCAGAGAGAGTAAGAGAGAAGTAGGTTTACTTCTCTTGACTTTAGCAGATTAAGTTAACTACTGCTGTGGTGAAGGTGGAGGTGAATATAAAGCAACATTAAAATATTAGACTACGATCAATGTATGAAAAGCTTTTTTTCTTAAAGATAATTATTTAATATAAACGTCGATTACAGTTTAAAGAAAAAAAAACAATATACTTTCCGCAATTTAGTATTAATATACATGTTTCGCTAATTTTGACAACTGTAATCACTGAAACAAAGTTTTTTGAATTCCTATCAATAATTTCCTAAGAAAAAAATTGGTTGGTAAATGCAAAATATTTCCTTTTTGAACAAATGACAAATATTATATATTACAAAGCTTTAAAACTGTTTAATTTTAAATTAGGGATTTAAGAATTTTATATAGTTTAAGTCCACTTTATACATTTTTACCTTTTTTTAGGCAACTTGTATAGTAGTGACAGACACTAGCGCTGGAAACTGGACCGCATGAAAGTGAAAGGTTAAAAATGGAAAAATTAACCTGAAGATATGATAAACAAAACTTTTTGCAAGTGCAACCAATTAGATGGACGGCGTCACGATTAAAATGGACTAACCAATTCAAAACTAGACTTCACAATTACAGCCGACTAGCTTTAGAGAAATGCATAGTAGTAAACTTGTTTATGTATATGATAGTATTTTTAATTTTTTTTTGCCATGGAGTGCTCACCATTATCCACCTAAATCTATTGTTTCATAACACATTGCAGCATGTGTAAGTTAGATCACAACATGTTTCTAAAGCTGCAGTCAGCAAGTAAAACAGCATAAAATGGATAATGCGGCTGGAGGGACGAGTCAATTCAAATCTGTTACGGTAACTAAGCTTTGACGTTACATTAAGATCGAAGAGAGCAGAAGCAGACAATTTTTGTGAGTAACATTTTACAGAATGACTTTAGGTGTCTTTAGTTGTGGTGTGTGTGAGTGTTCGACACATTACAACAAGAGTGAATATGGCAGACGAACATATGAACATTTTTGGTTAACATTATACTGAATGACATTTTGCAAGTGTGTGTGGCTGGAGGGGCGGGCCTAGATCATTAACGTTAACTAAGCCAAGACGTTTCAATAAGAGCGCGTGTGTTTGTGAGCGCGACACACTATTAACTAAGTTGGCCCACTGCCGAGGTATATATGTACATATGTATATGTATATGTACATATATAAGTAATGCGTCAGTTGGTTGCTCGCACGGCATATTCTGAAGCTCTTCAGCGTGAAGCAGTGTTTCTCTTCAAGCCGCACCTGAGAGTTGAAAGCTTTTTCTTTTGTTTTTGATTTTGGCTTCAGTTGTAGAGACGACGGCAAAAGAGTTAGTTGGGCTTGGCGGCGGGCCAGCAGCAGGTGTAAATACGAAATACGGAAAAAGCTAAAAAGCATAGAACGATGTATGTTAAGGCAATATAATTGCAGTATTGCGCGCTGTATATCGTAACAAGATATATTTACTGTCATTGGAATAATTGGGGAAACTCATTCGGAAGTGAAAAGAACAATTAACATTGTCAAAGAACAAGTCCAACAACAACAATAATAAGCTCGTTAGAGCGTGTATTTTTTTGTGTTTGGCTAAAGCTTAAGAAATAAAAACCGTTATAATTGCCACTTTTATGTAAATCGAAAGAGTTTTTTTACTCTTCTGTCTGTGACTTAAATTGTGATACACTGCAAATGAGTGATGTGTTTCTCAAAATATTCCAAATTGTATTCGTTTCATAGTGTTTAGGGCAAAGCCACATCGGTACATTTCAACGAATCAGTGTAACTTTCTAAACCAAAACTAAATTCCACGCGCTTGCTTGCCAGCATTTCAACATAATTACCCATTATAAGTGGAGTCGGTAAAAAAAAGTTTTATGTAGTTAAAGATTTTTCTGCATTTAATTATGAAATTTGAAAGCTTGTTGTAGTGCCCGCGTTCGTTGTTGCAAAACCTAATATCAATTCGTACCGTGAATACGGTAAATTACTTTGGTCATTTAGTGCTTCCATTTTAAATGCCAAACAAACTTCATTTTGGGTGTGGTAAACCTGCTGTCTGGTTACCAACGAACCGTATGCCAAAGTGCCATGGTGTCTGCGATTTGTAATTCTGTTCAAGTCTAATATACAACCAACAATAGTTTTATATATATATATATATATATATATATATATATATATATATATATATACATTTTCGGAGCACCGAACTTTATTTCAAATATAGACTATCGTTATTAAGATTAGGTTTATAAACCTTTTATATAATCACAGATTTTACTAAAAGTGTAATAGATACATACATACATAGCTGGATTAAATTTCTTTTCCCTTTCTGTCTGCAAGGCTTTGTATATATTTACCTTTAAACACTTTCAGTGTACTGAAGCACTTCTGTACGGAAGTGAATTTTTTTGATTGTTTTTATTTGTGAAACGCAGGAGAAGCTAAACAGTTGAAGTCTTCTTTGACTTATTTTTTATCAATTTGTTTTCATATCTCTTACACCTGCATTTTTTGTAAAGTGGGGCAATTCAAAGTGTATTTAAATGCGCACTTATGCAAAGAGTATTTTAATGCAAGACAATATTAAATCAATGCAAAATGCTTACATTAATTATCACTATTAATTTTTTCCGGCTCACTTCAGTGACAACAATAATGCTGGAGCAGGAGACAACTTCCTTAAATAATGCGTCGGTCACAGTCGTTGCACCTACTTCCATTTTCGCACACGTTTGCAAACAGCACGAGGAAAGTTTATACAATGGTGACATCAATATGGACCCTGATTTACTTGGTTCAAAAGAAGCCTTAGCAGATCTTGTTTTAATAACGATTGATGGGGAAAAGCGTTGGGTGACTGGTGTTGACCCAAACACCACATGCACAGATCTTATATTTGCGCTACTTAGTTATCAAGATCTCGAGCGAACGAGCTGCTTCGTTATCAACGATCACTTACCAACAAATAATATTATGTCTAACAAATTTGGTAGATCCAAAAATTCATCTAGCCAAAACACAAACCATAATTCAACTATAACAAATACCAAAGAAAAAGAACAAGCTTCTCATAGCAAGGGTCTCAATAGTAACTTACATCAATACGTAATTGTTAAACGATTGAGGGACAGTCGATTCGAGGAATACTTAGATGGCAGCACCCGATTAATGGATGTCATACCGACTGCAGATATACTGACAAAAAATCAGGTAAGATTCTATTGAATTTACTTTTTTTCGTATTTAATAATAAAATGCTTACAGTGTGAGCTCCAGCTAAGAAATCTTGTTGTTGAAACTTCATCGCGAATCTGTAATCAGAAAGAAAACCAAATGTTCTCGATGTTATCAATGTCAACTGATAAAGACAGCGGTATGGGCAGCCCAGTTGGCAGTTACCGAAGTGAAAGATATCGAAGACGGCGAGGAAGACAAAAAACTGGAGTTACGGCAACAACTCTATTTCGGGAAGGTCCAGCACTACCAAAGCAAAGTAAACAACTGCAGCTACAGCCTTGCAACGTGAATCCAAATGACCACCTAATGAATATTATATTGGCTCAAGGCGAAACCATTAAGAGGCAAATCTATCTGCTGAAGTAAGTAAGTCTTTCTAAGTAGTAATATATGTATTTATTTTTGTGTTGCAAATTAGTCAAAAGGAGCAACAAATCTTAAAAATTGAGGATGAAAAACATCGAGTTCGGGAAGTAAAGTTGGGTAAGAACTATATGATCGATTCATACTTGAGTACACAAGATAAATTATCAGATAAAGGAGTAAATATACCTGAATATACTTTTGAAGATCAACGGAATTGGGTTACTACCTCCAATAAACTCTATGAGCTACATTCTACATGCATGCATAAAGGTAAGAACTACAATTCAAAAACTATAATTATAGTACAACTTGGGATCAATTTTAATAATATTGTAGTCCAAGCTTTGAATAATTTTGGTAACATTTAAGTAAAACATATAAGAAAATCAATGTAGAATAATTTTAGTGCACTTTTACTTCAAACTTAGCATAAGGTTTTTATAAAATTTCAGTACATTCTCAAATTTTTTAAATACTTATTCTTATTCTTAAAAAAATATTTACTTTTCTAGCAAAGCGTAATCAACTTGAGGCAGATTCTAATACTGTGAATGATATGAATATCTATTGGCTGGAAAAGGTTTACTCTTTAAATTCACGTCTGCAACGAGAGGAGGAGCAACTGCTCCGTCTGCATGCAAAAGTGCGTAAGCATCAGATGCGACACGCTTACCATACGAAGGACGAGGTGTTGCAGCAAATAGATAGACTGGATACGAGCTTGGCCAATCAGGTGGACGATATCTACAGGATAGAACGTCAATTGGTAGTGGCCAATGAGCAGCTGAAAGCTAAATTAGGTGTCCTCGAGAGTTTGGGTAATGAGCTTGAAATAATGCCACCTGTAGATGAAGAAATAGACACAACAGTTCTAACTCTCAAATTTCATGAAGACATACTGGCCAATCGGAAATCAGTAGGTGGGCATCTCAAGAAAAAGGACCGCGAGCACACGGATGCCAAAATGTTAAAGAAACAACTCCTTTTCACTGTCCATAGTTCTGATTCTTTATGTGGTACTGAATCAGAATCTTATCAAGATCAAAAAGAAAAACTGCTAGTTGAAAGCTATACATCCAATAACGAAACTAATGTGCTTTTGGCCTATACGGAGGATGACTTTGATATAAAAAACTTTGGTACACTTGTTTAACTTAAAAATTGCTCATTATAATAAACCCCTTCAATGTTTCGGAACTATCTAGGCTTGACGTGTTTAATTTTAAGAACAATCTGTATAAAATAATTGTTAAGGCATATACTTAAAATATAATTACAAAGTTAAAGATCCCACAGAAAAACGGTATATGTAGATTAAAATAATTTAAATGTAAATAATTACTTTTGTAAAAAACGGCACAGCATATATACATGTGTGTGTGTGTATGTACATATATTTCATGATAATGCATTTGATGATAAATATGCAATTCCGATAAGTTGTTTAGTTAATCTTTGTCCTTATAATTGGTTCATCATCGTCAGACGATTCGGAATCGAGCGTTTTTAACAGGCTCGATATTTTATTTAGCCTTGGTGGCTCCATCGGGGTCGAGAGCACTGCAGCTGTAATAACAGCTGATGTGGAAGGCGCATCCAGCCCTGGCTCCTGCTCATTGATTAGCCCGTGATTGGCCTCTCGCCTTTTTGTTAGTACAAAGGCTCCGCCGTAGAGAAGGAGAATGGGCATCACAGCGACAACGGCGACGCTTGTGAGGAATGTTGTCATTTTCACCTCTCGTTGGCAGCATTTGAGATCTTTGGACCATAGAACACGCGTTTTATTCATCTGTAAATAAGCAAATATGAAATGCTAATCAAAGAATCTAGTCATCACTTACTATATCCTGCATGTCAAAGCACATTTTACCATTGCTCTTCTTATCCAAGTCCTTATAAAAGTCGTTCATGGTTATGTACTTAGTTAGGCAGCTTGTGCACTTGCTTTTGTTGTGCATAGCCAAGCAACTTGAAAAATCGAGATAGAGGTCATCAAAAGTTTCGGAGTTGTTGCCTTTGAAGCACTCTGTTCACAATAGATTAATCATATGAATCATATTTAGAATAGTCAGTCTCACCATCACAATATGCTCGGCCCCAGAGCCCCTGCAGCATGTTCTGGGTGGTGCCCAAGATGTTCATGCGATCTGAGTCCGTGTAGATTTTCGAACAGTTTGCAAATTTCATCAGGTTGTTGTATCCAGTTGCCATAATATCAAATGATTCCTTGCAACCATTGCAGAGGCGCTTTTCGTGTACAGGCAAGGAATGTCTTGTGTTGCAAAAAATGAAATCACTTTGAGCATGTGCCAGTTCACGCAAGAAATCGTCACAATTTTTAGTTAAAATTGGCTTTGTTGTGCAGATAATAACAATAATTATTAAGAAAATCGCTTTCATTGTTAGGCGAATGAATATAGCTTTGCATACGGCTGTTCACTGGTGAACTAGTTGCTGTATGGTCATTCAAAACTGACACGTTAACAGTGCCATTTGAGTGTTACAGCTTAACTTTTCTCTCCGAGCTCTCATAACTGCATGTTATGTTAGTCACATGTTAATCGTCTTTCTCTCTCTTTAATTTTCATACTCGATTATTCTGCATGAGTTTGCATAGCATAGATACAGTTAGTTGTGTACGAGTCGTCGGCAGATGGTGTTATCGGTGAAATTGAGCGGTAGTGAAATTTTTCTTTGTTCGTACTAAAATATTTTAATATCCGCGACGGATGTGTATTTTGTGACCGACAAGTTAATTTATTCCAATTGCTTGCTCAGGCAGTGCACAATACGAAGTAATCAAGTATTATATCTGTGTTTGCGAAGGTAAGGAACAGCTTCCTCCCAGCCAACGTTTCGCAGGACGCTGCGCAACACAGTTGGACAAAATATTCGCTCAGACGACGCGTTTCTACGGATACAAATAAAGAAAAAAAGAATAATGAGTTAAACCGAAGCAATTTTTATCTGTAAATCTAACAACTGTCCGTTGGACTCTATTTAAAAGAATTTCGCAAATTATACATAAAATTGTGTATATCTAACTGTTAATTGACAAATTTACAGATTTGAAATAAGCAGCTTGCAAAAGAAGTACGTAAAATCGAGTTAAATATGTATATCCAAAAGAACACGCAAAGGAAAAGTGTTGCTAAATAATCCTTCATTGTGCAAATATATATCATATGTGTTAAAGTGATTGCAAAAGTTGTAAACGTGGGCGCCACTCCTTTTGCGCAAAAAGAAAAAGAAATATTACATGTAAAAAAGGCGGCGTCGTCGTCTGTGCGTGAATAAAGATTGAGCGAGAGCTGCTGCGCCGGAGTTGAACTTCGCATATGCATACACACAAACAAGAACAGGGTGTGTGTATGTGTATATCTATATATATATGTGTGTGAGTGAGAGTCGGCAAATTTCTACAGAGCAGCAATAATTATTGCTTTTGCTCCGCAGCACACAAAACTGTGATAGGTGCGTATAGCGAATTTAATTTTTTAAAAATTTTGCTAATATAGGCTAGCTTCAATTTAAATGCTTCTCTTCTTTTTTTTGGTGGGTAGTCATATTGTGCAGAAGCTATGTAAATACCAAGGCAACGCAATGCAAAATGCAAGCATAAGTATAATATTTTCATGGCAAACTGATCGACCAGCTGTTTGCTACTTTGGGACACCTGGCCGAAAGCTGACACATTGCATTTACAGTTTCTTGAACATAAAGCATTGCTCCTTTCCGCGTGTCGCTACAGTTTCAAGTCGTTTAATAACTGGTTTTTAGTTCGACTTGCGCAGTATTTGGTGAAACAAGAAAAAAAATCTGCCAAACAGCTAAAGGCTTACATTTGTATCAGAGAGGGAAACCGTTGATCAACATAGCTGCGAGAACGGCAAAGAAAGAGAACGGCAACATTGCGAAAAAAAACAATAACATGAGTGCGATAATCTTCAGCTTTCGCTTTTGCTTCTGTTCTTGCTGTTGTCTAAGGCTCTCGTCCGTTTTCTTTTGATTATACTTTGTTATCGTGCAGTTGTTTTTATGGATATTCGTTCTTCTCCGCTTGTTTATGGCTCTTCTGTCTCCCTCCGATTTATGCAAATGTGCAAAAGACTCCAATTACATTATAGTTCCGCAACAAAAATTCAGTCACTATTGTGTTTACGTGTGTGCGTGTGTGGTGGCTACATTGTTTCTATACTTGACTATTATCTGTATATAGGTATGCATATATGTATAGTTGAATATTCAAGCACATAAGTACATATATATATATTATTGCATGTAAGTACATATGTATGTATGTATACATGATGGTATGAATAAAAGTTCACATATGCATACCCTTCCTTTAATCGTGTCCACTTACTTCGAGCTCTTTATCTTTGTTTGTTTTTAGTGAGGAATTGTGGTTACAAAACATATTAATTTCATTGCCTCCATTTCAAAGTCGCTGTCTATGTTGTTGCTTTTGCTATTATTGTTTTTTGATGTTGATGATGTGCCTTCTTTGTCTTGCAGAACCAGGAGCACTTGCGTCGTCGATGTCAGCAGCAGTGGTTGCTGTTTTGTGTATTCGTTTCTTGCTTTTTATTTCACCGCGTTACCTTACCATCCTCCCTCCCCAGCAAAGTTTCAAGGGAGAAGAGTTTAATTCTGAGCATACCTACAGAGAGCATGGGTCTGCCATTTTTGTTTAACAATAATGTTTGTTTCTATGATCGGTTTCTCTTAATTTCTCGCCAGCTCTAAAACTTGATTATCGTAGGCGAACAAAAATTGCGCCTACGCCGGTGCCTATTAATTAGTCAAATGTGGCTCGTTACTAATTGCAAATAGTTCCTAATTAATTCCTGTCCCAAAAGTAGACTTTTGCATAAAAAAATATACTAAATAAATATTCTAAGTTATTCTCATAATTGGCTGCTACCTATGTACATACATATGTATATATGTATGAATAAATGTTGGATCGATTTTGATGTCATTTTGCCATATGTGGCACTGCGGCATTGAGTCTAAATGTAACTTTGGTTTTCTGCGTAATCAAATTCATATAAGGTATGCAATTGTCATTATGGGTATTATTTCTGTTGTTAACAAAAACATAAAATAATGGTGTAGAACTAACAGATATTTCTGTGGTATAAGTTAAATATTGCATTTTCTTGCAAGCATGTAAGGGGTGTTTCAAGTGCTTAAACCTTTGATGAAGCTGCTGTTAGACAATGCAATTTCCATTTTTTCGCAGTCGCCCATAAAAATGTATTTGATATGAATTAAATGAGACAATATTAAGCAGCCGTGCCAGGAGCAGCAGTATTACTTGAAATGAAAAAAGGCTTAGTTATTAATTAGACTTGGTCAATCGATAATATTGTGTTTTCCTCCCTGACTCATTCCACTATTATACTACCTAAGCTAATTCGAGAAAGGCCTTCCTAGGTGGGGTAGTCCACTTGGTTTTACCCCAAATTATGAAAAAATTAGCTGTATTACATACGTTCGATTGCTTTTTATTTATTAGCCCCCTTCCCCCGTCCACTTGGTTTTACCCCAAATTATGAAAAAATTAGCTGTATTACATACGTTCGATTGCTTTTTATTTATTAGCCCCCTTTGGCAGCCGGTCAAATGAACATGAATTCATGTGTGCAAATTTATCATCAGAAAGGGTTAAAATTCGTGTTTGGATGCCTACGCAAGATTCAGGATGTTACTACAGAGCGTTTCTTTATGGAATTTCATTGTTTTAATGCAGCAAAAACTCTACCAACACCAACAGAGAATGAGGGGGAGAGAGATAGAGAAAGAAAGAGAAAGAGAGAATTAGCGACAGACACCGACAGAGAGAGCGAGAGGCTGTGCAGGAGAGAAGGTTTATTGAAGTAGATTTGGCTGGTGCTTGGCCGCTTACATAACGACAGAAATGTTGCTCATGACATTCCGTTGCGCATGGGTGGGTATAGGTAGGTTTTTGAGAGAGCAAGGGAAGGGCGGGTGATTGTGTTGTTGCTCTGTGTTTAGCTTTGTCTACCTTACACCCATTGTAGTTGGTCCGTTGTTCGATTTTTCAACCTTTGTCGATGTTTTTAATACGCTTTTCTTTTTATGCTGTGCATCCTAGCGTCGGGCGTCTTAGCTTTTGCATTTCTAATATGCATTTCTAAGGGTTGTTTCTTGGCTTCTTATTTTTGTTATGCGTTTTTACATGGACTCTTTGCCTTTTTCTTATAAGTTTAGTGCAGCTTCTGCAAAGTACAGTAGAACACAGAGGACGAAAAGTGTATGCTTAAGGTTGAATCAACTTTGCACTCGCTGGTTTCCAGGTTCTTCTCTACGGCTTACTTTAAACTGCATATCTATATATATATATATACCTATATATATATACTTACACTGTGGGAAAACTCGTTGTGGATGCATTTAATATTTAAGTTGTAAACGTGACAAATATAAGTTTATATATATATAAATAACTAACTACTTAGTTGTTGCATCTCAAAAAGTTATAAAAATGTATTGGTATGATAGGTTACAAAGAAGTGTACGCCGCGATTTAATTTTTTCAATCGATGGAGACATTATGGCGATCAGGCTGATACTGTTTAAATTTTAATGCTCTCAATTATTAAAGAAATGGCAGAATAGGTATAATGTTTTTGTGCAAATACATATAACATATGGGAGGAAGCGACTCTGACCTTGCAAAGAATATATTTCTGATAAGGAAGAAAAGCTGAATGAATCAAACTGTGTTTTGTTCGTCCGTTCGATTATCCGAGCAAAAAAATTCGTTGATCTCGGGAGCTACAAAAAGAATAACCTTTAAATTTAAGGTATAAAAAAGTTTTTTTTTTGTCTGCAACTTCTTAATATCAATTAAAATCATTCGATTTTTCTACCATTAGTGGAACTTGATTTCATTTTGTTTACATGCGTTGAGGTTAAGCAGAAATAGCACTTAGACCAATTGTTACAATTATATACCTACGAGAGAAATTTAGGTTTGATAAAGTTCATATAGACAATTCGTACCAGTTAAATTGCTCGGGGTGTATGTATTTAATAGATACGCTTTAATGTGGTTTTGTAAAAGCTGGTGTTGACATTGCCACGCTTTTACTTTCCGCAAAGTCCACTAACTATAAACTATCGTCTCTCGATTCGGCTTGACCTAACAGCTTTACACTTTCGATTTCGAATTGTTTCAAAATATGAGCTGTTTCAAAGATATATAGTTGAAAATTGTCGGTCAAGCAAATCTGTGTCGTGTTTTTTTCGTAATCTAAAAAGAAACATAATCTAAACAAACAAGCACATTGCAATTAGCTGAAATATTTATTTGCAGAGCAAGGGAGACAGACAGACGGACATCAAGATGGACATTGTAGAAAATGAATGTACTCCTTTCACTTTGTGAATGAGAATAAAAATTTCTGTGTATCTGTAATCGATAACTAAGACGGACCTGTTAGTTGGAAAGCGAATATCCGCATTTTTGCGAAGATTTAAAGCCGATTGACTTGTCTGGCAGGCTGAACAAATCTTGTGTCTGCTTCGCGACAGGTGCAGCCAAGGGAGGCAACAGAAAGCGGACGAAAGATGAGGTGGGAAGAAGTCCTACTAGTGCCAGGTTCATTGCCTCATTCAACTTAACTGCTGTTGAAGCCGCTACTCAACTGAATCGGCGTCTTAAGTAGAGATGTCGTGCTACCATGTTTAGCTGACAAACTTTTAATATTGTAATCGTTTTGCCGTTAGATTAAATCGTAAGGCTTTTTTACTGCAGCTCTGCAATTGTAAAAAAGAAATATTTATCAATTTGCAAACAAATTGCGCTTGATTTCTATTTCGTATTGACAAGTTATTTTAATTAGCATGCTGTCATGTCTACATTGAATATAACATTTACATGGTCACACAATTGATGATAGCTAAAAATAGATATATATATATATACTATATATATACTGTTTTCTGGTCTTATCGGAATAGTTACTAATAATAGGTAAATAATAATAATTAAATAATTAAAAAATTCTTTGGGGTGTAGCACGTGATGTAAAAGATAAACTAAATACAAAAATTAGAAAGAGAGAGAATGATAACAATATGACTTTTATTGTTGCTTTGATGAATCATGTGCAATTTAGCTTCCTGCTATAATTTTGTTAGAAAAATGTGGTTATTAAGAAGGTTTTTACTGGTGCAATTATACACAGGCTATCTTAAATATCCGAAGATTGTTCGCAAATATGCAAATTTAGTTTTAGATACATATACGTGTACGACTTATTGATGTCTTTTAGATTAGAATTTACATCTAGTTTGCAATTACTTAAAGCTAAGCTAATAGCTCTTTATAAAAGAGATCGCCTTTCTCCTGAACTGACCCGATTCACTGTATGCTAATCGTTTGTCTGATTTCAACATAAATGCGCAAAATGACATGGAGACGTAACATAATGTGCTGATTGCTTTGTATTATAGGTTACAATCCAAATGCTGCGAATAATGAACTGATGATTCGATAAAAGACGCACTCTTGCGCTTCTTTTGTTTTGAAGAGTTTCACATCAAGGCCGCTGGGCAATTCAATGCGTGTGGGATTTGGAAATGTGATTTTGTTTTGACGATTGAAACCACTTGTCTTTGTTTTCTGTCTTTTTTTTTGCACCACCAAAAAAACTCACGTTGAGCTTTTCGCTTTAAAGATAATAATAATAATAGATGGCTAGAAAATGTCTGTAGCTTAAGTCTGCGATAGGGAGAGTGATAAATGTTGTAAATTACATTCATATTAAGCCAAAGGCTTATGGGTCTGACAAGGTGTGTGGCTCTCTAGTTCTGTTCTAATTGTATACCACATAGTCACGTTGCCTTTTTATGGCATGGCATCGCCAGTTGACCAATGAGCAAAGTAAACAACTTCTTCATGACCTTATATGGTGTTTTCTGTCCGCAAGCAACTAAAACGGAAGATGATTCCAAGACATGCTTGTATGTAGGTTTGGTAGAAAGTTTACTTGAAAGCTGTTCATTCTGATGGCCATTTTAAGAGAAGGTCTCTTAAGAGTTGTCCCTCTTAGTAACTATTGTGCATTTAGGATTATTTAAAAAAAAAAATATATATATATATATATATAAGCTTACTTATATATATATATATTTATATATAAGTTTACTTATTGGAAGGCTTTCAGTGTGGCTTTAACGCGTTTTGTAAAAATGTACAGCACTTTCACTCTCTGCTGTGGGTCTCTGTGATGCTGTGTGTTGCTGTGGACGCCACATAGAGCTCGAGCTACGACTTAAACACAAGGAACTAATTGCTTCCGTTTGAAATACTTTACCCAAGTCAAGAAGAAAGAGCCCAAAAAATCAAGTCATTTCGAATGCTTTTTTGGCGTTGGTTTCTATAGGCGCACCATATAATGTGGCAATGCTGTTGAGTTCGTTTTGCTAGGCGGTTCAATGACCCTCGCGCACAGTTTTGTTCAACTACAAGCAAAAATTAAATTTTGCACAAATTTGCATTTACATCTTGCGAAAAAGCAAAAAAAAAAACTACACTAACAAAAAGCAAAATGGTTGGCCCCCCGTTTTTGATTAAACTATAGCAAAAATACGAATGAACAAAAAAAATCTAGAGGGATGGTGTATTGTAAAGCAATTGGATGTCAATTATTGGGTCTCTTGGTGTGAAATTGTAAGAGATATAGACTTTACCGATTTCCCACGCCTGTAATAGGCGTAGAGGATTTATGTTAAACACTAAATAGGCTTCCCCAATTGGTCATACCCCTAATAGATATATAACTTTTTATCGATCGCAAGGGGAGGTCAACAGTAGCCTAGTTTTAAAATTGGGATGTTCTAGCTCTTTAAATGTAGAAGATATAGTTTTACCCGATTTGCAACGCAAATTTATAACTAGACTAGGATGGGCTAATTTTGGCCGTTCCGCAGTTTGGGAATGCCCTTGCAATTTTAAAGGATAAGTTAGCCCATCCCTCTAGTTTGTTATTTGTAGCTAGACAAGCTACATCGGCAAGGTGGTTGTCTTCAGCTGGTTGCTTTAGTTTCCAGTATCTAGGCAGGCCTTATTGAAAAGTAACGACCCAACAGTCAACAATTAAAACAAGTAGAAAATAGACAGTAAGTAGAACCGAAAAACAACATGGAAACAATAAAAACAACAAGCATTAAAAAAGAGCAAGAAAAGAGAGTGTGGTGCTGTGCCTGGGGCTTGACCCAGCGACCAAAAAATGATAATTCTGAGGATAAAGAATTTAATTATACCAAAGTAAAGCCCACGGAGTTTGTCATTACGGGTGGTTTTGAACCGCAACTCACGATTGTTCACATCTCGACCAACGAGGATAACATCTTCCCTCATGAATACAACTACCAGCTGCCCGGAATGGGCATACACAATGTTGCGCTAAGTGCAGATTATAGTTGCATATCTGCAGTTTCTATGGATGGGAATTTGATGCTACTTAATGTTAAAGGAGACGTACGTTTGCCAAGGGTCAATCATTGCCATGTTAGCAACTTTTGGTCAACGGCTTTTAGTCAAAACAACGATTGCGTCTATGCGGGCTCTGGAAATGGACATATTTTTAAATACGATACGACGTTGGGCAAACTGGAGCACAGCTATGACACAGATCGATGTGAAAATGTGGTGGGTTTGGCCATCAGTGGGGATCAGCGTTTAGTGGGTGCTACCGATTATGGGGGCAATTTCACTTTGCTCGATGGCTCCACGGGGCAAGTATTGCGTTGCCGGAACTATAAGAAGCCATTACGAAAATTGGTGTTTGATCCCAGCATGCGTCAAGCTTTAGCTGCTTGCGATGATAAAACCATCAAGTTAATTGACTTGCCCAGCGGAAGACTGCGACAGAGTCTGGCGGCTCACGACGCCTATGTAATGTCTGTGGCTATATCACCAGATGGTGTGCGTTTTGTCAGCGGCGGTTCCGACGGCTCCATGAAGGTGTGGGACATCAGAACGACGAAGAACTCATTGTCCTTTCTAAGCGGCACCAATTCTAATCTGTGGGACGTGGCCTTCAATAAGCTGAGCAACAAGATCAGCTCTGTCGGTGACGGCAAGGGTCTTAACATTTACTACTGTTTAGGTAATAGGGAATTGATGCTAGTTTAGACATGTGTCTGATTGTTAAATTATTGTTGAAAAAACATGTTGCATATGTTGAAAAATTGTATGTATCGAGTTTATGTTCACACAGAATGCACTTATTATCCTACTAAAGAATCAAGGGTAATAAAAAATTAAGTTTGGGTTGCAAAGTGAACTGAGGTTATCAATTTATTCATTTGCTTTGTGCGTCAGAGTAAGTAATTGTTGCAATTCTTGAATAGAAAGTTGACACAATCATTGCCTAGACTCGAAATCTAGCATGTAACCTCTGCTCAACGCCTATTGAGCCTATTTTAATTAGGCGCCGCATCCTTTGATTCGTTTGGTTTGCAATCATATTTATGATATTACGTTGGCAGCTGCCAGGCGAGATTAATGACTTTAATTGGCAAGTTGTCCAGTCGTCTCATCCTTGGCTTGCTTCATACTCAGATCTGAGAACGCTTTTCAGACTCCCCACACTTGGCTAAAACCACAAGGTAGAACCCACTTTCAGAATTGCCAACTAGTTTTCCCACCATTAAATTGGCATAGTTAGTCGAACAAGAACAACCTACTACAGCGAAGGCAACTGGTTACACCCATTGAAAATGAGAATTTAAGGTATTATGTTTTCTGCAAATGTATTTGTACGGTAGAATTAATATAAGTATCACGAATATAAGCTGTCCTAATAGTCCAATGAATACATAGATTTTGAACATACCGATTTTGGTTGTCTAGACTGACTCCAGCAGTAGCTCTGTGCAGGGTTCTGGGTATCTGCTAGTTGGGCACTTTCAACTGAAACACTTATACATGTTTTCCGTTGCCGTTACTATGCGTTTCTTTAACGTGTATCAAAGCAATTTTTGAATAATGAATTCTGTGAATTTTTTTTTTACTTTTGCAGTGTCTTGTCTACGCTAAAATTTTTATGACTGCATAATTGTCTGGCCTTCATATCTCTAAATCCGAATCAAGCACAACACAATAGACCAAAAAAATTAGAAGAATTCTGATGAAAGTCAAATTTGTATAAATATATACAAGGGTATAAATATAGTTAAGAACTATCAAATTTATCTTTGAAAAAAATGCTATATCTACTCATGATTGGGACTAGCTCTCGGATCGGTTATAGTTTTCTAAAATTATTCCATATTTTTCTTGCTGATTATACATCTTATAGAACTCGTCTTCTTTTCGCTTTGATTGTTATAACTTCAAAGTTTTCCTTTTTATTAGAACTTCTCTTTTTACTTGTGCCAAGTGCTCGAGTAGGCTTAACTTTTTGCTTACTCACTAATTGCAGTCAATTTCTATGGTAACTATTCTTCTACACCGTGGCTATTTCGCAATCTATCAACAATCTACCTACCAGCAACCTGGGAGCTATTGTTCATTGTTGACATTGTTAGACTCTGTTCCCAAAGGGAAAAAGAGTCTATTGGATTTGTGCAATGTCCGTCTTGCTGTCTGTCCGTCTGTCCGTCTGTCCGTCTGTCCGACTGTCCGTCTGTCCGTCTGTCTGTATGAACGCGCAGCATTTGGACACTATAGAAGCTAGAGACTTGTAATTTGGAATATATACTCGTGTGTACCCGCGTCAGATCAAGTTTGAGTATTTTTCCGATACGCCCACAGGGGGCGTGGCAAATCGGGAAATGCTATATCTATTAAGACTAAAACGCTGTTATTTTAGTCAATATTGAAGTCTAAGAAATGGGATTTAGAATATATATTCGTGTACACCACGCGGACGTTTTAAGATATAGATTATATATCTACGCCCATTGTGGGCGTGGCAAATCGGATAAAACTATATCTTCTACAGTTTTAAAGCTAGAGCATCCAAATTTGGCATGTGGGTTACTGTTGACCTTCCCTTAAGTTAAATCAAAAAGTTATATACCCACGCCCCCTGGGGGCGTACCAAATCGGGAATATATATATAGCGATTTGTATAAATCTTATAATATTTTAAGCGTATTAAGAGCTAGAGACTTGAAATTGGAATACATGTGCAAGTAGATCACTCGGAATCAAAAATATATATTATAGATATTTACGCCCATTAAGGGCGTGGCAAATCGGATAAAACTGTATCTCCTACAGTTTTGGAGCTAGAGCGTCCAAATTTTGCGTGTGGGATACTGTTGATCTCCTCTTAAGATAAGTCAAAAGTTATGTATCCACGTCTTCTGAGGGCGTGGCAAATCGGGAATTACTATATCTTTTACTAAAACCGTGATAATTTCGGCAATATTTCCGTCAAAGAGTTGGGACTTGGAATATATATACTAGTATCCTACCTCTACCCAAAAATATATGTTATATATAGCTACGCCCATTTGGGGCTTGGCAAATAGGGTAAAACTGTATCTCCTACAGTCTTAGACGTAGAGCATAAAAATTTGACATGTGGGTTACTGTTCATGAAATTTAAATTTACGAAAAAAAAAAAATAATTTATTGAGCCTACACACCTTTAACAGGAACAGAGTCTGACGCAGTCGGTGGCGCCCGACTGCAACGTTCTTACTTGTTTTTTCTTGACACAATTATATTATACAATTTTATGCGTTATTGTAGTAGTTGTTGCTATTAAATTTGATGAAGCTTATGCCAGAGTTGGCGGCAGATGTTTGGTAGAAGTTCGAGCTGCTTTTTTTTTCCTGCCTCTATCGAATATAACAATCACAATTTAACGTTCTCTGAACATTTAACAATTGACAATGCAAATATTGGGTTTTAGTATAGGTATTAGTGTATTATATATATATATATATATATATATATATATATATTAATTTAGATATGTTGAAATAGACTTTGATTTTATGTCAAAACATAAATAGTCATTTGCTTGTTCAATATTAGCTGTGTTAACTCGACAATTGTTATGTTCTATAATAGTTTTGGCAGTATATCCTAAGGTTGAAAGTTTAATTGAATCAAAATTATATGTTTCATCATATTTGAACTGGACTCGTTCATGTCAATATCCATGTCCCAATAGTCTGCAATGGCCACTTTAATGAATTCTTAATTTTGTCATATTGCATTTCGTGTCATTATATCGTATCAGCATGTTTAAATATTTGGTAGATGCAACCAAGCGAATTTAATTTCCAGAATTTCCCTTGGCTCATTTGCATCGTATACGTGATATTTGAAGTGAAGCTACCGCAGCACGTTTATCAGTTTGCTTATCGCCCATCGCTTATCTTGTACACTCCTGCAGTGTACCACAATAGTCAGTATAACCAGATCACAGACTATTTTTATCACAGTTTTGTTTAGTTTATCTTATTCATGGCCGCAAATGTCATAATAACTTTAGTTGAGATTAGATAAACGCTGCTCGTGCCGGTCTCTGTGTATATAATCGTCTGTTGTGTGTAACTCACAACCATGTTTGGTCTATATTTCTTTGTTCTCTTCCATTGTAATAAGTTATTCGACACACAAATCTATCACATACCAATGCCCAACTTTGTCTACTTTTTGTATGTTTCTGTATAGTGCTATCTGTGCCATTTGTTTGCTTCTCCGCTAGTAATTGTTGTGGATGTTCAGTCTATTGACTTTTTGATAATTTTGACATAAACAAAATTTACAACTCAAAAACAAGCGACTTTATTGCTTCAATTTCTTGAATATATAAAAATAATAAAATCTGTTGTTGCATACTAGTACTCAAGTATTATTTATGTCGGTTCATTAATTTGCAGTTTTCTACAGTGTTCTTGCTTTATTGGATTTATTTTAGTGAACATCAAATTTTAATACACCTAAAATCGGGTGTTTTTGAATGCTTACTCACTCTGGCAATCGGTGTAGCGCATTCTAAGACTCGATTCGGCACATCTATAAATTAATACCCACACACCGGGTGTGTACCGATAACAATTACCTTTACCCTATCAGTGGAAGCAAGAAACAGAAAATAGCTGTCAATGTCGATGCAAAACCTTATTGTGTGCTTTTACACCTCTCTCTCTCTCTCTCTCTCTCTCTCTCTCTCTCTCCCTCTCTCTTTCTGTTTGACTTACTCTTTCCTGGATATTATTCTCTCGCTCGCTAGCAATATAATTTTGACCCTTACAGCTGGCAACGCCTTTTTTAGCTGTCTTTAAATTAGTAGGTTTATTCTCTTGGTGAACGTTGGCAAAGACTTTCACAAGTGTTCGATCTAAGCCACTTATACGAACTGCATTTGATAATAAAAACAAACAACAACAATACAATAAATATAGTATTTATTTATATTAAAATCAGAAAGTGAAAAGTGTAGCGAAAGCTAAAGTAGTGGCCGAAAATGGCACAGGTAAAAGAAATCATTTTGTCATTTGAGCCAAAATATTTTATGATATCAGACAATTAGTCATAACCGAAAGAAAATGATAAATACAATAACTTATATACCTTTACAAAACGGGTATATTCATTTTGGTCAGAACTTTGCAACGCACAGAAAAAGGCATCTACGACTTTATAAAGTATATATATATACTCTCGATCAGCAAACTGAGCTGAGTTGATATAGTCATTTCTGTCGGTCTGTCTGGATCCGCAGTCTCATCCTAGAGTATTAAAGGTACAATGCTATATTCTATAGCTCCAATAGGACAGACACATTTTAAGAAATGTTTTAGTTAAAAAAATTCGGCTCTATTGAAGTCTAAGACTTAAAATTTAGAATATAGAGTATCCCACCCCCATACAAAAACATACAAACATATATAGCTACACCTATTAGGGGAGTGGCAAATCGGTTAAAACTGTATATTTTACAATTTTACACCTAGAGACCCAAAAATAGCAAATATGTCAAGCTTGATCTCTTCTTGGCAACCAGAGAAAAGTATATATATATCCTCTACAATTGCAAGAATTAATATAAAGAACTTTCGACCTTTTAGAGACAATTAGTCATAACCAAATCGAAACGCGCCACAGAATTTATCACTTTTATCGCTATCTAATATTCTACTATTCTATATATTGCCTTTTGTAGACCCAATATGGAGAAGCCCATGCAGCATGCGCCCGCTCCCGTTGGGAAAGTCTCCCAGATTGCCAACATATTCCAGCGGAAACCCATTGAAATTCAGCCTGTCGAGCAGCTCACCGCCGTCGCAGCAGCTCACGCAGCAGCCGCCGCTGCTGCTGCAGCTAATCCAGCTAATGTGCGCACTGAATCCCACTCGGCCAGATTTAACAATGCACGCGCACTCTTCGAAAAACTGGGAGTGGAGTCCAACTCGAATGTGAGCGCACGTCTGATGCGCAGCAGCTCCCGTGAGGACAATCTATACGAAGGCTCTGATCGTTCTTCATCGCGCTCTTCGGATCGTTCACAGTCGCCACCGAAGCGGCGCATGCCTTTTCCTTCAGGCGTCAGCCTCAATCAGAGTAACACTTCGCAAAACTGTACGGATCGACTGAACAACAGCAAATTTATTGTAGATCCAACGCCATCTGCCAAATATCCACAACAAAATGTTTCACGGCTGAAGTCGGAGGAGTTGACCACAGTTGACCACGGTTCTGTCAGTGCAAGTTTTACCGGCGGCGGCGAGAAGCCGGAGAAGCCCGAGCGCAAATTCAATTCAAGGGAGCTTATTGAAAAACAAAAGAAGTGGACCTCTCACTTTACCAAGACAAAGGCAACACGTACGCACAGCGATCTCAACCGTTGCGATATAATACGCACTGTGCCTGGCACGGGATTAATTATGGATGTTGAAAGGACACCAAAGGCCAGCTCTGACCTGCGTCAACATTCGATTGTAGTTGGCGGGTCTACACCAGTGTCCACACCGCCGCCGTCCTCAATTCCACCAGAGATTAAGCCGCGAAGTGGCAAAATTGGGAGTCCCGTAAAATCGCCCCCCTTGCCGCCCATTCCAGCCGTTAAGCCAAAGAATCTTAGTCCCGTGAAATTTAATGCGACTACTAAATGCTCGGATGCAGCACCTCCGCCGCCGCCCGCTAAATCCGCAGCTGTTACTGCGGCCATGCAGCGCTCAGCATTGTTGCAACAAGAGCAGCAGCAGCAAAGTGCACCGGTGCCACCTGAGAAGCCGCGCAAAAAATCCATCGATCTTATTGAGAATACAGTGCCTACAACTTGCTCTACACCTCCATTCTGCGCCTCACCCACCAGCTTGATAGGTACACACAGCAGCCATCTGATGGCAGCCAAGCGAGGATCTGTCGATATATCGGTATCTGGAAAACCTTATACAGGTAACAGCAATGGACTTAGTGGTAGCACTAATTCGGCAACATCTGGGTCGTCAGACCAGGCCAGTGCATCGTCGGGTCCATGCTCACCCGTTTACACAGAGGATGAGAAACAAGAAAATGAGTCCACAGAGAAGTCTGATATTGAGCATTATCACAACAAAATTAATAGTGTGCCATGTCGACGACGCAGCGAGTTTGAAGGTAAGCTAAAAATTATTATATAAAAATATTATATTATTATTATTATAAAAGGATATGTATTTAAGGAATAATATATAATTACATTTCCTGATTTGGCGGCACACTCTGTCACAAAGTGCCAAGTTCGTTGAGAATTTAGAATTGATTAAAATTGAAATTTAGTACATTCGCGAGCTCTTAAATAAACTAGAGACCTCGAATTTGGAATACATACTGCTGTATACCATCTCCAAATAGCCAAGAGTATATATCAACTTTAAATACAAGGAGAATCGGTAAAACTTTCACAATTTTTCATCTGTCAACATTTGATAAGTGGGCTATTGTTGACCTGCTTTGCAAATCGAGCTAAAATTATATATCACGAACCACGGGGGCGTGGCAAATCGGAAAAAAAAGATCTACTGCAGCATAGCTGTTTTTTAGCCGTGAACGAGCATTATGCAGTCGGTTAATGTTCTTAGTTGTTCCTAGGTTCAAGCACCTCAACCGAAGTTGCGGGCACATGTGTGTGTGCGTGTGTGGGTGTGTGTGTTGAAAGTCTCTTTTAGTTTGTGCGCACATTGGTCGCTATTTTGCTGCCCTTACACCCATCCCATCGTTTATTGTAACATTCTTTCTAAGTTGCACACAATTCGTGACTGCAATCGCCTGCCCCTTCTGCTCCCCCGTTTATTGCATTTTGTTTTGCTTGGCTCTCAGAGGCAGAGGCACATTCCAATATGGGTCAAACACAGCAGGCATATCAAATGCAGCCCCCACGGCTCGAACAGCAACAGCAGCATTCCAAGCTTTATGCTCATCTCCTCGTCGTCGACAGGGTCTCTACCTAGCAATGCGATCTGCTGTCGACCATCTCTATGCGAGACGACTTGGCTGACTTTGTTCGACTCTCTTGGTATGGCCAGCAATCTACAAAGTCGCTGTGTTTCGGCTTTTGATTTCTACAGTCGCTCCCCATACATAAAATTAAATTAATGCGTTGTTCTTTGTGTCTCCTGGTATTACCTTAAATAACGTTTCTACTACTAATTACAAAATTGAAAAAGAGAACTAGAGGGATCATGATTAAAATATGTGCTTATTTTTGGGTCTCTAGGTGTAAAATTATAGAAGATACAGTTTTTACCGATTTGCCACGCCCCCAACGGGTATAGCTATAAATACTATATATTTTTGTCTATGAGTGGGAGGGAAACGTGTATATATTCCAAATTTCAAGTCTAAGACGTCAAAAGTGACAAACTTTTTCCTACAAAAACATTTCTTTAAACATGTCCTTCCTATGGGAACTATAGGATATAGTCGGAAGTTGCGGATAATTCTGAAATATACAATGCTTACAGCAGAATGCAGCCTACGCACTGTAGCGTAATACTCTTGGAGGAGATTGCGTTGATCAAGACAGACGGACAGACCGAAAGACGGACATGCCTATATCAACTAAGCTCGGAATATATATTTGCTGCATATTTGCGGAGATGCTTCTTTCCGTGTGTTGCAAACTTCTGATCAAAATTAATATGCCCTTATTGCAAGAGTATAATTATACTCGGAGTTTTCGCCTGATATGAATTGCACAGTCGACTTCTTGTTGCAGAGTCAGTTTAAACAGGCTTAATCAGCATTACTGCTCCTAGTAGTGCGTAAACGCCTTCTCTACTTCTGATTAAGAAGTTCAGAATTTAACGTGCGATATTTCTCACTCGGCTCCGAGTTGTAGGTATTGTCCGTCGAAATCAAATTTACTGCAATCAGGCCTGTTACTTTTTAATTCATAATTTTTAAATGCTCTGTGCTTTGTTGCTGCTGTTGTCAGTACAAAGCAACGCCAGTCATTATCATTTGCAATTGGCATGGGGCAATACCCAGTCTTAATCTTGACTCAATTGAACCCAGCCGTTCTTCTTGTATTTAAATGCATTAATTATTAAATATATATTATATATGCATTTGAATTGCAAGCTAAAATTCACATAGAGCGGATACAAAAAGAAGACCACATGAATGGGAAATGAATTCCACTATGAGGCCGGGGCAGCCCATATGGTGGAACTCGCTGAATGGGTCTGGTGACTCGCACAAGCTTATAAATAAAATAGAGAGGACTACTTGAGCACTAGCATAAGAAGTAGGAGAATATAGGGGGACAAGGCTGATGGCCTATGCAACACAAATATCATGTGTATTCGAAAATATATTGTGCCTGCCAAAAAGGCTGACTGCGCTGCTCCACTTTATGTTTTATATAATAGAAAAAGAACCCACGTCAAATATATATAAATGCAAAGACAAGTTTTCCGAGTGTTTTTGTTCATAATGACATTTTAAAGAGTCTGTTTAGCTATAAGGGTCAACATGGATCGCTTCAATTCTGAATGTGATTGTGAAACTAACTAAGCAGTGCACAGGGAGCACCAAGTTTTTAGCGCGGGCGCAAACCACAAAATTTGTAGTGAGGTAGGGCTTTAGCAAGTGCAGCATACAGTGCAGAGCTTTTTATCGTTTCATGCCCCTAGATGGCGATAACGGATGATTTTTATACTTTTTATGTTTATGTATTTATAGTCGTTCCCGAAGTGATGGTAATATATTAGTTTTATGCAATGTGTGTCTTCTATCCTGTTCGTCTATATGTATGAATGTAATCCATTTCGTCTGCATTGAAGTAAGACACTTAAAATTGGGAATAATGCGCCAAATTATACGCAAATTAGGAATTACTATATGTTCCCTGATTTCAAGGTTCGTATCACCAAGTGGATTACTGTTGTGCTGTATACATAATGTACATTGGTCGTGGAAAATCCGAAAATTTTAATTTTTAAATTAATTTCAACTGTTTTTGACGGTGAACGAGTATTTTGCAGTTGGTTGCGCCCGAACCGATTCTTAACACACAACTGTCGTAGAATTATTTCAGCAGTAATTCTTAAATATAACCTATCGGACATAGCATTGCCCCAGAATAGACTGTTAAATTTGCAAATATGAAAAAATAAAGTTCGAATATTTGTACAGGATATCTCGGAGTCGGCCACTAGAGCACACGATGCTATATTTAATTTATTCCTCTTGAGGTTAATGCCCTTTCATTGTGTCGATTTTTGACAGCCACTTTTCTTAGTTGTTGGATATATTTTTTCATAAGATGCTTGACCATACAAGCAGCTCTGTCTGAGTTTTATTTTGTACCGGAACATAGTCAGTTTTTCATTTGCTGATATGAGAAAACAGTCGTATATTTTTTTGAGCCACAGCCTTTTAACTAGTTTCTGGCTTTTCCTACATTAGCAACAATTGGTTCTAAAAAACAAATCCGTAAAAAAGGCACCTTAACGATAAGATAGATACCCGTGAGACACCCTGTGAAACAGAACTTTTTGCTGGCTGCTGCTTGTCTGCGAATACCCCAGCAGTGGGCATTTTGCCAAAAAGTGAGATCAGAGAGCGAGGAAGACAATGAGGGAGAAAGAGAGAGACATCGTGAGAGAGACTCGATTTCTGGTGCTGTTTTGCAATTGTAGCCGATCAAAAAATTCTTTCAATCTTACAAAATTTTGCGCTTGATCTTTTTAGTTAATGTCGCGTTTCGGTGGCGTTTCCATTGATAAAGCGCCAAGAATTATTTTGTTGTATACGCGGAAAAATTATTTGATGCTCCGTTCGAGTTTTAAATACTTAAACACAAAATAAATTATTATCTGATAATCATATAAAATACAAAACAAAATATAAAAAGATTTATTGTGAAAAATCTTCAAATCCAAATGTGAAATATTGTAAAATGAAATGAATGTGTTGTACGTTTTCGAATGATTTACCACTATCAAAATACGAATAATCGCAACCATTATCATGGACATGTGCTCGAAGCGTGATTGCATATTACTAGAGATGTTCGATATTCATTTTGTTTTCTATTTGAATGAAGATTTCACATTAAACATTATTTTTAAATTTGGTTTGATTATGTGACCGGTCAGTTACAACTGTCATAGTGTACGATATTTGCAAAGATTTGTGAACCCAAGTTCCCATACAGATATTACACAAGGTTTCAATAAATGACTTAAAAATGAAGGATAACTGTAGTGTATTAGAGTGTGCTAAGTGCAATATTTTTACATGTTTTTTTAAATGAATAAAGAAGTATGATATATTAAACAGCTTAGTTCTTCTATGCTATCCTACCGGAATATTTTTCGAAGGGTTTTAAAAATAATAAAAATTTCGTCATTCACTTGGTTGTAGTTGGGCATGTTGCAACATAGCAACAAGCTCAAAAATAAAACATACAACAACAACAGTAAAGATAATTTCCGATGCTTACAATTTTAGAAATTCATTCTAAATTTGTCTCGCAACAAAAACAAAAAGAAAATAGTTGGTCAACACATAGAAAAATGTGTTGGCAATGGTTAGTGAATAAACTTTTTTCTTTCCACACAGCCAGTTTTTTTACTTAGGCATTCGACTAAAATTATTATTCTTTTTGGCAATGAATAAATAAATAATTAATATTTTCTTAAGTATGCTGATTTTGAGTTAAAACAAATACAAGGAACACATTTGAAATTTGGATTTTTTGCTTAGATTTGTCATTATGAATTCAATTGGAAAATACTTTTCACTTCTCAGTTGACCTTTGGTATTTTGTTTTTTTGTTTTCTAAAATGTTTATCAAGTTTATTTACTTGAATTGAATCGTATTTACTCTGGCGATATGCATTTAAATTCGACCTCGTTCTCTTCATTGGCACGCACTTGCCTTTGCTCTGCGTTTTCCCTCTCCGACATTAAGAATTCATGATTGTTTAATTGAGACACGGGTAATTCCTAATTGGCGTTAAGTGTACGCAATGGTGTACTACGTCAAGTAATAACAATGTTAATTTGGTCGTGGCCTGGTCAGTCGCCTTTATCAAAATGTGGAAACTACTTGGTCTCTTGCTTGGATTGTCGAATAGCTCTGCTCCTAACTTTCAAATTGCCATAAACTTGGCAGAGAAAAGCTGTCAGATTGCCAAATCGGAAGCCGCTCAGATCACCTACATTTATCGCTGTGTTAGCTGCCTTGCTGCTAATTCTACTTCTTATTTGGAGTTGGAGCAGGATCTACACCTTTGTATTGCATCACAGTTGCCCAGTTGCATGCGCAGCATGGAGGCTCATGAATTGGAGCCGATTCGTCAGACAAATAGCATTAATATTTTTCTCATTCCTGCTGGCGACACGGGTGAGCCTTTGGTGCGCCGTATCCTAGACATGCTGAATCCTCAACAGCCGCGCCGACACTTTCATAAATATCTGTTCGTGTGGCCCGAAGCTAGTGAGAAACAGCTGAGGCAACTGTTCAAAGGCTGTTGGAATAAGCAGTTGCTGTTTGCCCTGGCCGTTACCCGACCAGACGCTGTCTACGATTTCCAACCGTTTGGTGAAAAGGGCATGCAGCTGACAAAGGTGGCTTCAACCACTGATGTCTACTACGCGGATAAGTTAAGAAATTTGAGAGGATTCGAATTCCGCTTTTCAATGTTCAGTCACCCGCTGCGGGCTCTGCCTCTTCATCCAATTGAGACCGCAGGTTATGATGCCATTGATGGCAGCGTTGCTCGACTTATGGCGAAAAAACTGAACGCGACAGCACGGTATATTGCGCCTAGTGATGATGAAGCGTATGGGCGTTGCCTGCCGAATGGCAGTTTCACGGGTGTTGTCAAGGATCTGATGAGTGGTTCGACTCATATTGGACTTAATATGCGATTTGTGTTAGAATGTATTTCGCCTCACGTGGAGCATCTATATCCTTACAGTCGAATTTCCATCAGCTTAGTGGTCCCTGCAGCGGGAATGCAACCTGAGTATCGCATCTTTGTGACAGCCTTCCGGAGATCTGTATGGCACCTACTGCTGGCTAATTTCCTGGTAGCTCTTGTGATTTTTGGCACATTACAGAGGCTTTTAGGGAAAATTATGGGAGAGACCTGTGGCCGTTGGTACGATGTTTTCGAAATGCTTTTCAAGACGCATTTGGGTCAACCCGTTGAACGGTTTTCGGGAGTCAGTTCTCTACGGGCGTTTCTTATGGGATGGATTCTCTTCAGTTATGTGCTAACGACTATATACTTTGGTAAGCTGGAAAGTAGCTTTGTTCAGCCAAGTTTTGAGGAGCAGATTGACACGCTGGATGAGCTGACACCACTTGGTCTGCGAATACATGGAATAAACACAATGTTTGAGGCTGCGCGTTCATCCCTACCAGATCGCCAATATAATATACTAACGGCAAACCGTCGGGTGCATCCACTTAAAGATAGCGAACACTTCTATGAGCTTCCAGTCAGCCGTCGGAACAAGAAAGCGGCCTTTATCATGCGTAATGATAAGGCCAAAGAGTTCCTGGCACTCACCTATAACTCGGAGGTGGGACGACCTACTTATCACATTGTCAAGCAGTATTTAAGATCTATGCCAAGCACCTATATTCTGCCACTGGGCTCGCCATTTCGCTACAAGTTTCAGGGTATGTTAAGTGCTTTCTATGAGCACGGTTTCTTCGAATACTGGTGGCGCATGGATGTTCTTCAAAGGAGTCGGGCCTCATCACAATCCGAGGAATTTTTTGAGGAACTTGATGAACATACGGACCTAGAGGCAGAGGATGCAGCAGCTGATACTGAAGAGTGGCGTAAAAAACGCGTAGTACTCACTTTAGAAATTCTACAGGGCTCATTTTATTTGTTAATTATTGGGCTTCTTTTAAGCGTGTTCGTTTTTCTACTGGAACAAGGGTATTTCTACTGGTTCAACCTTAAAGTTTCACATAAAAACATTTAATTTCAAAAATTCATTTCAATTGCGAATCTTGAAAATATTGTATCTTATAGCGCTGAAAAATGTTCAAACTAAGTGTAATTCACTGTTAATCGCGACGTGTATTATTTAACAATAACTGCGAATTAAAATGTGTCTCAGCATTCGAAAATTAATCGAAACCTGTCGAGGTTAGTAAGAAAAATTTATATTGTGACTATACATGTATCTATCTGACTTTAATAATAATACAAGTGTTTTATTATTTTATAAGAGAGAAATACTATACAACTATAATTTATTTAATTAATATCTAAGTTACTGTTCATTAAACACTCTCATGTAAAACTATTTATATTTGTGTAGAATATTGGCATTTTGTATAGCCTAACAACAGAAGAACTTATAGGTAAATGTTTATATAAATCTATGTTTGATTAAATTTAGCCGTTTTTGAACTGTAAACGAGTTCAATGCTGTCGCTTGCATCTGACTGAAATTTTCTTGCTTGTTTGCTTCTTGCGCTTGAATATCGATTCTGTTAAAAAAAACCAAGCTTTTATACCCTGAACCCATTAAAAATGGGATTTCAGTTTATAATGGTTTTGTGACAATGTATGTATCAGGCAGAAGGAGGTGTGGCAAACCAGAAAAAATGTATGTATTCTTGATCAGGACGACGAGCTGAGTCAATGTAACCATGTCCGTCTGTCCTTCCTTATGAACGCAATCTCGTAAACCACAAAAGTTAGAGATTTGAAATTTGAAATATATATTCGTGTATACCATACGCAGTAGAAGTTTATTTTTTTCCGATAACTCATCCTATTTCCTTATTATCGATAACAATCGATATTTTGACTTCGTTTTTAATCCATAACTTAAAGACCACAAGCTAGAGCCACCAAATTTGCTATGTAGGTTTCTGTGATGAAATTTTAGATAATGAATATTTCAGACTTCGGATACAGCCCTCCAATGGCCCCAAAAACTAAAAAAATGTATTTCAAATACTAGGAAGTTGACACATTTTTTTAGACTCTGTTCCCAAAGGGAAAAAGAGTCTATTGGATTTGTGCAATGTCCGTCTTGCTGTCTGTCCGTCTGTCCGTCTGTCTGTATGAACGCGCAGCATTTGGACACTATAGAAGCTAGAGACTTGTAATTTGGAATATATACTCGTGTATATCCGCGTCAGATCAAGTTTGAGTATTTTTCCGATACGCCCACAGGGGGCGTGGCAAATCAGGAAATGCTATATCTATTAAGACTAAAACGCTGTTATTTTAGTCAATATTGCAGTCTAAGAAATGGGATTTAGAATATATATTCGTGTACACCACGCGGACGTTTTAAGATATAGATTATATATCTACGCCCATTGTGGGCGTGGCAAATCGGATAAAACTATATCTTCTACAGCTTTGAAGCTAGAGCATCCAAATTTGGCATGAAGGTTACTGTTGACCTTCCCTTAAGTTAGATCAAAAAGTTATATACCCACGCCCCCTGGGGGCGTACCAAATCGGGAATATATATATAGCGATTTGTATAAATCTTATAATATTTTGAGCGTATTAAGAGCTAGAGACTTGAAATTTGGAATACATGTGCAAGTAGATCACTCGGAATCAAAAATATATATTATAGATATTTACGCCCATTAAAGGCGTGGCAAATCGGATAAAACTGTATCTCCTACAGTTTTAAAGCTAGAGCGTCCAAATTTTGCATGTGGGATACTGTTGACCTCCTCTTAAGATAAGTCAAAAGTTATGTATCCACGTCTTCTGGGGGCGTGGCAAATCGGGAATTACTATATCTTTTACTAAAACCGTGATAATTTCGGCAATATTTCCGTCAAAGAGTTGGGACTTGGAATATATATACTAGTATCCTACCTCTACCCAAAAATATATGTTATATATAGCTACGCCCATTTGGGGCTTGGCAAATAGGGTAAAACTGTATCTCCTACAGTCTTAGACGTAGAGCATCCAAATTTGACATGTGGGTTACTGTTCATGAAATTTAAATTTACGAAAAAAAAAAAAATAATAATAATCATAATGTAAGCCTCCGTAAAACAAATTCTAGTTGACCTAACTGGGGATTGAACCAGGGTCTTCGCTACCACAACGCAAGTCTGTTTAACCAAATCAAAACACTTCCAAACTCAGTTTTGCACATAGTCGCGCAAGAGACGCCGTGGTGTTGTGGGTAGAGTCGGTGGCATGCGAAGCGCGTGACCCAGGTTCGATTCCCATCGCTGCCGCGTGATATTATCATTTAATAAAATGTTTTTTTTTTATTTTTTTTTATAACTTCTATGTTATTTAATGGATTTGATAAAATTTTCAGCATAAATCCTTACATTTATCAAAACAAATTCTAGTTGACCTAACTGGGGCAAGTCTGTTTAACCAAATCAACACACCAAACTCAATTTGGCGCAAGAGACGCCGTGGGGTTTTGGGTAGAGTCGGTGGCATGCGAAGCGCGTGACCCAGGTTCGATTCCCATCGCTGCCGCGTGATATTATCATTTATTAATATGTTTTTTTTTTTATTTTTTTATAACTTCTATGTTACTTAATGGATTTTGATAAAACTTTCTGCATAAATCCTTATATTTTATTAAAAATGAAAACGGTTTTACCTAAAAAATTAAATTAAAAAATTAAAAAAAAATGTAAATGTGGCTTTATTTGCAACTGAACTTATATTAAATTGATTTTGTGAAATGTGGAGCCATTATCCAAAATATATAATAAAAACCAAAATAGTATTTTATTTTAAAAAAGCTATATGTAAAATTTTATGACTGTAGCTAAATTGATGTAAAAGACATGCTCAAAAAAGGAATCTCAATAATCTCGCATTAAAACATACGGAAAGACGGACGGACGGTCTACATATTTATTGAGCCTACACACCTTTAACAGGAACAGAGTCTGACGCAGTCGGTGGCGCCCGACTGCAACGTTCTTACTTGTTTTTAATTAAACCTTGTTTTTGCATTTATATTATTATCTGTTTGTATATACTTGTGTAAAAATGCAAACTCAAACAAAGGTTCAGGGGATCTCGTAGTCGGGTAGTTCCAACTACAACGTTTTTACTTGTTATTTGTGAGGGTATAAAAACGTCGGAATGGCCGAAGTGAGCCCAGCGCTCTATTTTTTTATTGTTTATTAATTAAAACAACATACATATTTAATTAACAATAATGTAGAGGCTAAGCGTTGGAAGAAGAATCCTCTTTGACTTGTCCAGAAGTCGTTAGTCAGTCGATGTTGGCTAGCGGTCTTGCTGCTAATTCTACTTCTTATTTGGAGTTGGAGCAGGATCTACACCTTTGTATTGCGTCACAGTTGCCCATTCCGATGAATTGGAGCCGATTCGTCAGACGAATAGCATTAATATTTTTCTCATTCCTGCTGGCGACACGGGTGAGCCTTTGGTGCGCCGTATCCTAGACATGCTGAATCCTCAACAGCCGCGCCGACACTTTCATACATATCTGTTCGTATGGCTCGAAACTAGTGAGAAACAGCTAAGGCATCTGTTCGAAGGCTGTTGGAATAAGCAGTTGCTATTTGCCCCGACCAGACGCTGTCTACGATTTCCAACCGTTTGGTGAAAAGGGCATGCAGCTGACAAAGGTAGCGTCTACTACTGATGTCTACTACGTTGATGAGTTGAGAAATTTGCAAGAATCTGAGCTCCGCTTTTTAATGTTCCGCGATCCACAGAGGACTCTGGCTGGTAATCCAATTGAGACCAGGTTATGATGCCATCGATGGCAAAGTTGCTCGACTTATGGCGAAAGAGCTGAATGCCACAGCTCGGTATATTGCGTGTGATGATGAAGCGTATGGGCGTTGTCTGCCGAATGGCAGTTTCACGGGTGTTGTCAAGGATCTGATGAGTGGTTCGACTCATATTGGACTTAATATGCGATTTGTGTTAGAATGTATTTCGCCTCACGTGGAGCATCTATATCCTTACAGTCGAATTGCCATCAGCTTAGTGGTCCCTGCAGCGGGAATGCAAACTGAGTTTCGCTTCTTTGTGACAGCCTTCCGGAGATCTGTATGGCACCTACTGCTGGCTAATTTCCTGGTAGCTCTTGTGATTTTTGGCACATTACAGAGGCTTTTAGGGAAAATTATGGGAGAGACCTGTGGCCGTTGGTACGATGTTTTCGAAATGCTTTTCAAGACGCATTTGGGTCAACCCGTTGAACGGTTTTCGGGAGTCAGTTCTCTACGGGCGTTTCTTATGCGATGAATTCTATTCACTTATGTGCTAAGGACTATATATTTAAGTAGCTTTATTAAAGTAGCTTTGTTTAGCCAAGTTTTGAGGCGGAGACAGACACGGTGGATCAATTGATCCCACTTGACTTGCGAGTACACGGAAGAATTACACTGTTTCATGCTGCGAGCTTATCACTTTTGAAAGAATATTATAATATGCATACAAAAAGTCATCGTATACATTCACTTAAAGATAGTTATCACTTGTACGTGCCTAAAGTCATCCGTCGGAACAAGAAATCCGCCAAATGTTGAGCCAACAAGCTTTTTCATTGGCTTAATAATGTCGTGCTGTCCGCCAAAGAACAATTAAAAGATTTAAAGTTAGTTAAACAAATGCGAGCAAGCGACCAAATGTCGTGCTGTCCGCCAAATATCAAAGAATTTTTGGAACTCACCTACAACTGAGAGGTGGGTCGTCCTACTTATCACATTGTCAAGCAGTATCTAAGATCTATGCCGAGCACCTATATTCAGCCACTGTGCTCGCCATTTCGCTATAAGTTTCAAGGTATGTTAAGTGCTTTCTATAACCACGGATTCTTCGAATACTGGTGGCATATGGATGTTATTCAAAGAATCCCAACCTCATCCGAATCCAACGATTTTTCTGAGGTACATGATGAAAAAACGGACTTACAGGCACAGGATGCAGCAGCAGATACTGAAGAATTGCGTAAAAAACGTGTGGTTCTGAGTTTGGATATTTTACAAGGCACATTTAATTTGTGGATCATTGGCATATTGGGCTTATAATGGAACAAGGATATGTCCACTGGCATTTCTTGAAGCGTGCAACTAATTTTCACGTTTGATTTTCAATCTCATTAGATTTTAACCTATACCAATAATAGTAAAGTCGGTACGAATAAAAAATTGTTGCTGTTTGACATTAATTAAATATGTTGAGTTAAGTGCAGGCTTCGTGAGAAATTTAAAAATATATGCTTTGGTACTTTAAATCGATTCATTCAGTAAGACCAAACACCAACATCATGTACTGGCAGATTTTATTCGCTCTTTATACTCAAAGCAATTATTGTCATTTATAAATTGAGAAATAGTTGACAGAATTTTAGAATTGTTCGTTCAAAATTAATCAACAACAAAATTGAAAGACGCGACGTAGAGCGCCTTAAGTGATTTGATTTCATTTGACATCAACTGTGCAACTGACTTCTAATACCAATTATTTGCATTGGTTTGGTTGCTTAGACGGGAAGAATTAGCAGCTTTTCTTGTCTCTTCTTCTAAAAATGGCCACTGGCTATACATTGGGGCAACTACAATCCTCTCGTAGTGATGAAAAGATCAAAGCAAAGCGAAACAAGGAGAAGCAAACAGCAGCCGCCGAGCGTCGCAATCCTTCTAGATCGCCAAACGAGAGAGGTAGCCAAGTCAGCCTTAAAAGAGATAGACAGCAAGCTGGAAGTCGGTTCCATGCACCAGACAGCGATGATGAATCAAGTGGAGCTATTGAAGAGCTGCTGAATAACGATTTTAGGCTACTACTGGCCGTAACGCCGAAACCTGAGGAGTCATTTTGTACAAAATCGACAGATTATCAACTGGCATTGCATTGGTACAAGAAATTAAGCACCTGGGATTGCGAAACAGTTAACGAATTACGCTTGCGCCAGGTTTACATGAGTCACCTGAGCGTATGTTTTCATAAGAAGCGTCTACTCGGTGTTTTTAATCAAGTGCCCGCTGACGAACTAAATTGGGTTGACTTTTCCGAAACAAGCGATCATTTTTCATGCTGCACAACAATGGCCAACTCGAGTGCCTGGCAAACTATGGCAGTCATGATGCAACAACAACAAGAAAGATCACCTGGTAGCTGTTGCGGTCCACCAACAAAATCTGATCAATCGGGCTCTCGCTCTGTCGGTGGAAGTAACATGCGAAGACTCGCACATAAACTCGCACACAAAATCACATATAAGTCGCGGCCAAAACTTGTGCCTCGCCATTTAGCTGAATCGAAAGACTTGACGAAAAGTCAACACGACGTTGCTGATACCCAATCAGGTTACATTAATGAGCGACATCATTGGCCCATAGATGAGCAGGCGCGCAAGGACATGACCTATCTGTTAAAAGCCATCAAGAGTGAACTACGCGGCCAGCAGAGCCAGGAGTCAGATGAGTATCTGGAACTGGAGCTAAGACGATATCGGGAGTTTTATACACGCCATATGCATAATGATCCTGAGTTTAAGGTCAATGTGGCTGCGGGTCCGGAAAAAGAGCGTATCTTTATGCTCTTGAACATGCAAAACGATTTGGTCAAGTTATTAACTGACTAAAAAAATTAATCCCTCGTTATTGTATTTTGTATGTTAATGTAGCTGAACAATAAACTTCGTGATGGCTGATGATAAAGTAGCAAATGTGCTCTCTTTTGTATAGTACTCGTTCACAAAGTGAAAAGAGTATATTAGGTTTGTGCGTCAATAAATAAGAATATAGCTATGGTGGTGTAGATAGACAGACCATCAAAAAGACACACTTTGTCCTTTATGAAGAACCCGTGATGAAGATTCACAACTATTTTCAATGGGGTTGATTTAGGGTATACGATGAAAACCGAAAAATTTCAATTGTTTATTATTTGAGTTTATTGTTTATGTTATTATTGAGAATATAATCTTTATCTGTGTTAGTGTTATAATTATGGTTATTATTATTATTATTCTTACTAAAAGTAGATATAGTTGCAAAAAGTAAAATTATTATTTTTAACAACACTGGCAAACGAACCAGGATCTTCGTTGAGTGGGTCATTTAGACATTTAGACTCATTTACAAAGGACTAACAAATTCAATTTATTTTTTACGAATCTTTCTGCATTGCAGGCCAAAAATCTGTGGACGAACCAACAGTTCAACAGCAGCCGCAACATCAATATTCCAGCTCCAATTCCATCAACGGATCCCCTCAGCGTGTGGCCAACAAGCGAAGCAGCATCACTGTAAATATGCCTGCAGCAGGTCTAGGTCAGAGACCACCAAGCATTATTTCTACAGCCAGCCAGGACGAGGGAGCCAGCCAGGACGGAGGTAAAGATGGCATGAAGGCAAAGCTGCAGTCACCGTGTGATGGCAACCAGGAGCAGCCACCTAGTCTTAATTATGTGGATGTCGGTTACCGTCTCAATCCCGATGGCAGCGAATCACGTGAGGTGTACAGCTCCGAGGCGGATCTATATGTCACGGCTAAGGTGAGCGATATGCAGCGCAAGTTCCATGGCGCCAACGGATTTGTCCAGGAGTCGAGCACAGTGTATGCGATTATTCTGCCAGAGCAGCAGCACCAGGAACCACAGTTGGGATCACCTGCTCGAGTTCTTTTGCAGTCGCCTACATCAAGCGCAGATGGATCACCGCTCCACCGAGGCGCCTTTAATTCGCCGCCAGTAGGCGTGGTGTCGCCCATAAGGCGCAGCAGCGGACAACAACAATGTGAGCAAAATGGTGGAGGGACTGATGAAACATGCAGCACTAAATCCACTCCTCAAATGTCACCAGCAAAAGGTATAGCGCCTATTGCCTCCATAGATCCTCATGAAGAGGAGCTTATCCTAGAGGACGAAGAAGACGAGCAATTAGCTGTTGAATACGTAGAGGTGCTGAAAGAGGAGGAGGCACCGGTTTTACCCGAACGGTGTGCGCCAGCACTTGATCTTCAAGATCTGGAGTACGCGGACACAAGCGGTGGCGAGGACGAGGAAGATATGCTGCAGCATGTGAATAGTAATGTCATTGACGAAATGATAGAGGTGCATATAACATCTGATTCAGCAATGCCTGCACCTGCAGCTGCTCCTGCTCCTGCTCCAGCCGCCGCGACGCCTCGTGAAGATACCTTGCCAGATGCCATGACAGCCGCCGAGGCTGAGCGACTGTTGAGTTCAAGGTGAGCCTGATCTGCCATATTATTTTAATCCATGTTGCTTTTTTTTTAATATTCGTTCACTAATTGAAAAGAGACATATTAATGACTTTTTGTTCGTCTGTTAGTCCATCTGTCCGCATGAACATAAAGCATTTCGCCGTTATTAAATCTAGAGACTTGAAATTTGATATATATATGTATATATTGCCTATACTCTCGCTCTACTCTCTTTTGAAAAAATTAATCTGTTTTGGACCGTGAACGAGTATTATACAATCAGTTGCTCCCGTCTGGAACTTTCTTACTTTTTACATAATAATAAAATAATGTAGTTCGTAGTGATATGTAGAGCATGTTCTATCAGCTAACATTTATTTTTTCAATCTTTTATAATCGTAAGTAGTGTTTCATTTAATTTTAATTGAATTTTTTCTACAATGTATCATCTGTTACGAGTTTTAATTTATATTTAATCATTTCTCAACTCTTTCTTACAGTCAGACCCTGTACAGTTAGTCCAAGGCACATTTGTTCATTGTCTTCTTCCTCAGTTATTCATTCACTACTAGTCTAAATATCTATAATTGCTATCCTTGCGCCTGGTTTTAATTGTTTCTGTCAGAGACAACCTTATCTATCTTTAGATATAATTTAAAGCATTCTGAACACCCTTTAACCTCATCAACATAATTTTAGACCCTTTTGTGGTTTCATTTAGAGTTTCAGCTGAAGTGTCTTCCGCACTCTTTAGGGTCGTGTGGTGTGCTCCGAAATCAGTTTTAAGTCGCTTGGAACTGACACCCTAAAACAGTGGCCTTTACCCCTTTTTGTTATCCTTCGTATGCACTTTGGTTTGTTTGACCCCAGTAAATTTTGAAACCATCAGTTTTATATAGGTCTGAATCGTACATATACGGACTATTTATTTGGACACCAACTACTAGGCCATATTGCACCTATGTAGATTTCATACTTATTTGTTTTGCCTTTTCGGCAGCTTTTGTGTATTAAATAGCAATTTATGCATTGACTTGCTGTTGATTTATTGAGGGGATCGCTGTCTTTCTTAAAAACATAAGAAGAAATTTTTTAATATTTTATTTACGAGTTCTAATTTTATCTGTATGTATATAATTAGTATAATAAAAGTAGTTTCAAAAATTCCATTGAAAGCCTGCCTCGAAAAATAACACATGCACAGTTTGCCGATAAAGAATTAATTTTTGCAGCTCATATGATGGTCGGTACGACTTGACAATTAGTATGCCAATTTGTCCGCCATTTCAGTCAAATTTATATTGCTTTTCTTTTTTTGGGTGCATACACATTCAAACAATTCGGAAAAACAAAAAGAACTCAACAGAACTAACTCAAGAGCACAAATCAGAAAGAGAATGAGACACAGAGAGCGAGGGTGAAACATATTGAGTGCAGCTAACTGAGTTTTTGACTGTGTGTGTTTCTCTTCCCTCTTTAGCTTACTCTTGGCATCTCTCTGTCGTTAGCTTGGCCACTCGTTGCTTTCTTTGACTGATTTCGCTGTCCTTTTGCAGTTGGTGTGTGCATAAACCGTCTCAAAAATAAAACTAAGGAAAAAGTATAAAATAAGAGACAATAGAGCCAGCTGAAGAGCGGGAATCAACAAGAGAGAGAGAGAGAGAGAGAAAGTCACAGAGAGCAAGTGAAACACCTTGAGTTTAATTTGCTTTGAGTGTATTTTTTCCCACTGTTGCTCACTGTCGGTCTTTCTCGTCGGCTCGTTAGCCACTCGTTGGCGTCTTCCTTGACTCATTTCGTTTTCCGTTTGCAGTTTTTCAGCAGTGGCCACGCAGTGTGCAGCATAAACGGCTGACGCTGCTGTTGTTGCAGTTCGGAGAAAGCAGTTATATGGCCGCCATTCGTTCGCGTGTCGCATTGCTGTTGCATTACTCCTGCAACTCCTTTAAATTTGTTGTGGCAATTGGCATTTTCGTGTTTCAGCGTCGTTTAAATTAACATTTTGTGCATAAGCCCAAAATACTTGAAGCAACGCAAGCAAAAGATAAAAATAAAGTTAATCTTAATCGGTTCAAAAGAAAGCTCATACGCCCCATATTACAATATTTGCATGGCTTTAAAATGAGGACAAGCCTTAAAGAATAAACTGCTAAATTAAAGTTAATTAGGTATGTGCAAAAATGAATGAGTTTATTTTTTTAATATTAATTTCCATTTTATTTTTTTGGTTAGCGGTCAAAAATTGTTGTTAATTCCTTTTGTACTCTAATTGTTAACATTTGTTTTGTGGTTTTTTTAATTCAAGCTTTTGCTATTTACCTATTAAGCCTTTCGATTGGACAAAAAAAGAGATGTTTTTTATTTTGCTCAGCAGCACGACTCAAAAGCCTTGGTCCTTGACACGTTGCTTGCTTTAATTTTTACGGCCTATCATTTGCAGAGTTTACACCTTAAAGCAATTTGCTTGAAGATTGAGAACAATTTTTGAATTCGTTGCAAAGTTAACGTTAGTTAAAGTTAAGTTAAGTTATATTTTAATTACCTAATAGACTAAACGGCCGAAAACAAAAAAATTTGTTGTACATACATTATTTAAGAAAAATTACTTTTATTATGAAGTAATTTAAATTATGAAGTAATTGTTCTTAAATAATTATGTCAAAGGATACATATTTATCCAATAACAGTTTTCTTTCTGTTAAAGTTAGCTAAATTTGCAGTCAGTAATTTTATAAGAGACGCTGCACAGGGAAGATTTTCCAGTTCATAATACAATGTTTATGAATTCCGTAAGCACATGCTTGATTTAAATTAAATAATAAATAATGAGTTAAAGTAGGTTTAGCGTCTTTACTGTACTTTTTCCTACATACAAGCCTTTATCTCTCGTATTTGTCCGACATTTGTGACTCTATTGTTACATTCTTAGAGGGGTATTGAATTCTGTTTTTGTATTATCCAAACAGCGTCATTATTCACCTTGACTCACTTTTTATTGGGTCCTAGCGCCAAAATTAGGCCACGAAACTTGTTTTTATAAATGGCATTGAAAAGTTCAGATTACTGCTTTAATTTACCGGCCTGCTAGTAAAAAATATACCCTACACTAACTTTTCCTCGTATTCCTAAGCCTGAAGAGCTCCCAAATGACTAAACATTAATTTAATTATGTACGCGTGTTTGATATATGACGTCATTGTGTGTGGAATCAACCTTGCAAATGCACTCAAAAAAAGAAAAAAATTACTCAGATTGAGAGATTGAGTGAGGTAGTGAGTGAAAGAGACTGAGTGAGTTCTTTGTTTCCCGCTATTTTAGCTGCTCATTTAGTTTACAATGATTTTGATTTTATTATGTCTGTCATGTGGTAACGTAGCTGACTTCATTGTTCAGGTCTGTTGTTCTTTAAGTTAATTAGCGAATGACAATGCAATAAGAGTTGACCTTGTTTTTCGCACACTCGCAAGGTGTGCACTTTTGTAAAACTCGTTTGTGGCCTTTCCTAATGAGCAATACACTGTCCTATAAGCGTGCCACGAATTGTATCCAGTAACAAGAGCCACAACTCAACAACAACTCTTTTCGCGTGTGCTACAATAATATGAATTGCACCCAGTGTTAACTGTGGGTTAACGTTTACTCTTCCTACACTAACCCTTCGCATAATTGCATTTGGTTTTACTCATTTTAATATGGAAAGCAATGCTTTCTGTGCTGCATTTTGGCATTTTTCTCTGTCTTTTATACTATACATTTTTAAACTTTTCACGTTTTTGTAAGGTCCTCATTATCGAAGAACCACAGATACAAGTCCCATACAATTGCAAATAACTTACATTTATTGGTTGCTAGACGGCTTTCAATGCTTAATTGTCGAATTAGTATGGTTGCCATTATAAAATTAGAGTGAAAAAGAGTCGAGAGTTGGGCAACTAATAGAATTACTAACAAGTTATTTAAAACTTATTTTTGCTATGTACAGCTTCGTGTGTTGTTTGCTGTGGCAGCTTACCTCATTATCAACAACATAATCAAGCTCTATAACATGCAACAACAGCACACCTGAGTACTATAGGAGTGTGTGTGTATTTTAGCTGATTAACAACAAGAGCAGACGACAGCAACTTTGCTATATGTTGGCAGTAATTATGAAGCACATACAAAGAAGACCAGACACACAGCCTAAAACACACTTACACATCTACCATATAATGAGTGTTAGGTCTTGCTTATACGTGACGTTGCTTATAGTGTGACAACGCACTTAAACGTGAAATGTACCCTACTTACAATTCTCGTACCACATTTTTTGCTGTTCAGGTGGCGTATAGGCAATAATTTTACTTAGAAGTATAACTAGTATAACATTTAGTGTGCGACAGCGTGTAAGATTTAATTTTGCTTTCTATGATGCTTGATTCTTAACCTTAACTATACCCTGAATCCATTTAAAATGGGTAAATTGCCATTTGTAATTTACTTTTTAAATTTCCTGTCAACAAAAATTACACTCTCCTTTCATTTTACGCTTGCCTTTATTTGTTTCTTTATTATTCACATAAGAGAGTTTTAATTTTTAATGTATAGTACTTCTTACATTTTATTATTATTCATATTCTTAACATATTATATTTGCTTTATTCTTACAAATTATTTTATATTTTGATATTGCATTTATCCCGTACTTGACTGTTATTGTTGCTTCTGTTCAATGTCCTACAATGTAAACTATTGCGCATGTGTTTGTGTTTGTATGCTTGCATCTCATACCGTAGTATTTTGGAAAGCAAAATCAGGTTTGTAGTATGCGCAATGCAATGACGTTACCCCTGCCAATTCGGCTGGTGGTCTTCTAATCGTATTATTAACGTCAATATCTATCTAAATTATTATCAATTGGCAGACAACAGTCGCTGCTGTCCGACGAGCAGGCCAAAGAAGTTGAGCAGATCCTTAACGTCTCTCCCAATGTGGGCGTGGCAGTTGCTGCCGTTGTTGCCACAGCAACATCGCCGACTAGTATTAAGAATCTCATCGAAGTATCTACAGACAAACAGGCAAAAGACATTCAAGTTGATGTTATTCCTGTGCCCCTTACCGAAGTCGAAGAAGCTGCAACCGAAGAAGCTGAGGAACAGCAGGTAGAAGAAGACTTTGACTCGGACGATGTTGAGGCTGTGAATGTTGTGGGTATAGGACATGTCGTGTCCACAACTGCTACGTTGAATGTGACATTCGTTAAGGCGGATAGCACAGAGACAGAGAACACAACAACAACAACCACAACAACATCGTCAACTGCAACAGCATCTACTACAAGGCATGATGAGGATGAACCTGAATGGCTGCGCGATGTGCTAGAGGCGCCAAAGCGCAGTCTAGAGAACCTGCTAATAAACACAACGGCACATCGAGGCGAACTTGATAATGGTTACGATGCTACGGAGGGAAAGCACTCCGATTCAAATCAGACCTATATCACCGGAGAGTCACTACACGAATCAATTGTTTCCGTAGAGTCCACTCAATCGGATGCAACATTTAATCAGACGACCACCATCGATGACAGTATCATCTCCAGCAAGCACAACTCAACATATTCGTTAGCGGATATTGAGCAGGCAACCTGTTCGACTATTTTGAGCACTGGTTTAACAGAGTTGGACGATAGTCAATACTATATACCGGAATATCCACCGGTGAGAAGCAAGGAGGTTCTCGTGGAGGCGGGTGTGCATTATTTTGAGGATGGCAATTTTTGGATGGAAGTCCCAGGTGGGTTAAACTGCGTGAATTAACTTTTATTTAGTTAATTTAAGCAATTTCTCTACATTTCAACTTATTCGAAAAGGTCTGCTAGACTTTGACGACGACGACTGTTCATATCCGCCCATAACAGTTCGAAAAAATCCCAAGGTCCGGTTCAGCTCCGGTCCCATACACGTATATTCAACGTTCTCTGTGACAGACTACGATCGACGCAATGAAGATGTCGATCCGGTGGCCGCGTCGGCTGAATATGAACTCGAAAAGCGTGTCGAAAAGATGCACGTATTTCCAGTTGAATTAATGAAAGGTCCCGAGGGTTTAGGTCTTAGCATCATTGGCATGGGCGTTGGTGCCGACGCTGGCTTAGAAAAACTAGGTATATTTGTTAAAACAATAACAGATAACGGTGCTGCAGCACGTGACGGACGCATACAAGTGAGTATAGCTGACCACAAAGAATCTTTTTATCTTACTTATGATGTTTTTCGTCTACAGGTCAACGATCAGATAATCGAAGTAGACGGCAAGAGTCTGGTGGGCGTTACCCAAGCTTACGCAGCCTCAGTACTGCGGAATACATCGGGTCTGGTTAAATTTCAAATCGGCCGCGAACGTGATCCTGAAAATTCAGAGGTCGCCCAGCTTATACGGTTGAGTCTGCAAGCTGATAGAGAGAAAGAAGAGCGTATTAAACGGTAGGTAGATATCTATCTGGCTTGTTAATTAGTTAATTACTTATTGGTTTTATTTTTTGTTTATCATAGTCAACAAGAGGAGTACCTGCGTCGCACGCTCGACTACTCCGAGGACTCTACACAGCCAGTGTCGGCTAATTCAAGTGTCTGCGAGGGACCATCTAGTCCGGTACAGGTCGAACATCCAATGGAGGTCGAGGCCACTCACTCACAGGAAGTTGAGTCGCTCAAGCGGCTCCTACAGGAGGTTTGTGCATTGAGACATTCTAATATCCTCACTGTTTTCGAAGTTGTGCTAAAATCGTGTTCTTTTTCTCTCCTTTTGCTGAATTTCAAAATTGGTTTGTACCACGCGGAAATTGAAACACAGCATAAAGCGGTAATTGGTTATACAAAATAAAAAATGTCTCTAAAAGAAACAAAAATAAGACTGAAGTCAAACTCCACATCATCAATTTTTAAGTTTATTACAAATTCATTTCAATTTAAGTTTTGGCCATATGTAGTTATTTTATGTGAATCGTAAAACAAATGAGGTATATTATACAATTATCAGATATCTGCTTTAGCTTCGAACAATGAAAAATGTTTTATTTTTAAGAATTTGATTTTCACGCAAATTAATATCCATAAAATATGTTACAATTTTTGTATTATTTTTTTATCCTAAATTATATTGTTTTGTTTATTTTTCCCATCCAGAGCGAAATGGGTTGCATGGTTAAGGAAGAAATTATTCAAAATCTTAAGCGAAAGGTTTGTTGTTTTCCAATTTTTAATTTTATTTTTATTTGTTCATTAATCTCATATTATCCCATTGCACAATGCAAAATGTATACAACTAAAACTAATGCTAATCGTTTTTTTCTTCTCTACCTATAGTTGGTAAAGCTCGAAACAACGGGCAATGAGAACGAACTGCTTAGCGAACGACTAAGGCAGAGTGAGCGTGAGCTTGGCAACATTAAAAAGGAGGCGGCCAATCTTCAAAATATGCTGCAGCAGTCGCAAGCTCAATATATGGCATTAGACAAGAAGTACAACAAGGCCAAGCGACTGGTACGCGAGTATCAACAAAGGGAGTTGGACATGTGCCATCGCGAAGAGTTCTATCAGCAGTTGTTACAAGAGAAGGACACCGAGTACAATGCGTTAGTCAAAAAGTTGAAGGATCGTGTTATCAATCTGGAGCATGAGCTACAAGAAACGCAAAGAAAGGCTGGTTTTCCAGTCGGGCTGCCTTACGACAGCGCAACGCTAAAGCTCACTCCACAAATGATGCGAAAGACGCCGCCAAAGCCTCTCTTCCATAAATTGGAAACAGAGTTATCCGATACGGAAATCTCCGATCTGTCTCCCGATGGTGACGGGGTCAAAACAGCAACAGTAGAGCGCAAAGTTCCCGTTAAGGACGAATTAGATGCGGCCGTTCCGCAGCACGAGCTCTTGGATAACTCTGTTAACAAAACCAAGATCGAGTTGGGTATGTACACAGCCCAATATTATTTATTTTTCAGCTGCTCGCACTTCATCAATTCAATTTCGATTTTATTTTTGCTGTGTATGTGGAATACTTATTGATTAATATTTGTATTGTTGTTTCATGCAGCTTATACGCTTTGTCTTTGTGCTAAATGTTTTTGTTATTCTTCTTTTTGTTCTCTCTCTTATCTCTCTCGGTCGCTCTCTCTCATTCTCACACACTCTATATTTGTATATTGCTGCTGTCGCTCAATTTGATTTGTGTTTTTGCTCTTCTGCGTAATCGTGTGCGTTCTATATTTGTTTGTTCGTTTGATTTGATATTACTACCGCACTACTGCGCCTCCTCACCACTACCACACCTACAAACAATCTATATAAAAATGCAACAACAAAAAACTTGCATCGAATCAAAAAATCTAAACAAAAGCATCCCGTGGTGGTCTAGCTAATCGCCAGCTGCCATCCTCAAACGTGTCTAATGGCAGCAACAGCAACTCCAATGGCGCCAGCGATTTGCTACTTAATGGCAACCTATGCAAGCGTAGCAGAAGCAATAGTCGTAGCTCCGATTGCACACTAGATGACAGCGAAGAAGAAGAGGTGGAGCTGGAACAGACCGCCCTCATTTTGGCATCGAGTGTGCCTATAGGCCATGATAGCATAAGCCTGTCCAATGGCAATTCGCATCTGCTGGCAAATGTGAATAACCTATTGCAAAGCCATCCGCCTGCCTCAAACGCGACTATTGGCAGTGGCATTGTTCCAGCTTTGAATGGACATATTGGGACTACAACGGCCATACTGCTTAATTCGACATCGTCGGCTTCATCCAGTTCATCGAATCAGTCGACGGCGCGCGAAGCACAAATCAATCAGCTCTACGCTCAGGTACACAAGGATCCTAGCAAGCAACAGCAGCAGCAGCAACAGCATCAGGCATCCAGTTTGTTTAAGAATGCGCTTGGTTCACCGGCAGATGCTGGAGGCGGATTGAATGACTTTCATCGCGGAAGCATGACCACCTTTGGTACTGCCAGCAATCGGGATCTCAATAGCTCATACGATTCGATAGTGGGCTCGAATGATAAGCTGGCAGAGGCGAACGATCAGGGCGAGAACTGGATGTATCCGAGTCGACGACGTGTCGCCCCCAATGGCACTAAGCTGCCGGGCTCCAGTTTTACTGACCAGCTTAATCAAGCACTGTCCGATCGTGAAAGGTGGGTGATTACACACACAAATAGCACACGCACACACTGTTACACAAACTATTATACGTTCGGAATTTTGCAGGCGACTTGGGGACGGCTCCTCGCGCCACTCCAGCGACGATTACACGGAGATCAACAAGAACCAAAGCGCCGCAGCGATCAATTGCAAAACGCTGATCAATGAGATTCGCCAGGCGGTTAATGAAGCACAGCCAAAAGGTGAAATAGTATTCAAAAATTGATTCTCGAAATCGGTTGCAACAACATACCATTCGAATATCCTCTTAAAAACTAAAGCAAATTTTTTACCCCCGTTATCCAAAAACTACTCTTTAAGAGCCAGCAATTCATGTACACATAAAGACATTATCTGTTTGCTGTTATATATATCAAGATGCTAAAAAAAAAAAAAAAAAAAAAAATCTAATTTCTGTCCTACTCAATTATTATATTGAACGTTAACTGTGCTATTTCATTTATCGAATCCCTTACTATGCTAAACTGTTATACTGAACGTTAATACATGTGACATTTCATTTAATGAATATCTTGTTACATAAACTAAATTGTTATAACCATTCACGTATCTTATGCTATTCTATATTTCCGTTCATAAAGGCATACAACATGGCAAAAAAATATGTAATAACACAAAACTATATTCTTTTTGTAAATTGTCTAAAGTTAAACAAGTGGTTCCGCAATCGCTCTCCCCTCCTGGCACAGTGCCCTGGCAGCAACAGCATCATCATCAACACCAGTTAACGCAATCGGCACATGCCACCGGGCCACCGTCACCGACCAGCATGTCTTCGGGGTGCTCGTCGCCCGGATATTCCCCCAGCCGAACATTGGATCTATCCGGGTCTAGTTCTAGTTTCTCGGACAGAAAAGCAGCGGCCGCTTGCTATAATTATAAAGGCGGTCCAGTACACGAATGGACCAAGGAACAAGTAAACAAACATTACTTTAAAAGTTTTTAAAAATATATAAGAAACAACTTGGACTATACAGGTGGGCCACTGGTTGATGGGTATTGAGCTGGAGCGCTATATACCTGTTTTCAAAGAGCACAATGTTGAAGGCGGCGCTTTGCTCACTCTCGACTCAAAGGACTTTAAAACTTTGGGTGTTTGCGGCGACGATAAAAATAGGTTGAAAAAACGATTGAAGGACCTGAAAGCCAGCATCGAAAAGGAGCGCAAGGACATGGAACGAGAACGTCGTGAACGTGAAAAAGCCATACGCAAGGCCGAAAAAAAGGCCGCCAAAAAAAAATAAGTAGTTGAATTCTAGATCGTAAGAAACAAAGTAGCCAAAAACCAAACCATATATGCATACTAAGCAGTCATAACATCTATGCATATTACAAAAAATGCGTTTAAAAATATATATTTCTAGAAATATAACACATATATACAAGTTTATATTAGTGCTTAAACTTATAAAATAAAATAAGAGAAAACATTAATAATTTATACAACACACACATACACACAGATCTATAATACGTACTACATTTTAACCTATTGAAATTAATGCAGCATGAAAGTATTTATGAACTATTCTATAAAATAAAAAACGAAAAAAAAAAAAAAGCAAGCAAGGCATGGTCCAGGGATAGGGTACGTGCATATATAGAAAGCTGCCTAGCCTGACTAATCTAAATATTTAAATCCAAAACGTTAAAAAAAACACAATTTAAGTTATCCAAATCGAAAACATAAGCACACACCAACAAAAAAAAAACAAGAGAAAGCGTTGGACTGACTGATTTTTATGAATTATTTTTAGGAAAAAGCGAGGAAAATAAACAAAAACGATAAGATAAAAAGTATTTATAAAAGATACGTTTAAAATTGAAAATGAAACGCATTAAATTGTACGACTAGCACACTTAAGGAATTCTCTGAACAAACTTGAAGCGGCTGTTAACAGCTGTTTTCACAAAAATTTACAAAACACATAAAATTACTAACAATTTATCTTATATAAATATATAAATGTGTAATATTTAAATTAATTACAAAAGGCAACACATGCATAAGTTAAACAACAAGTCTCATGTTCTTTGTTTTCAATAGCTATAACCTTGTGCAATTTTAGCATAAAATCACATTACAATATGTGTCGATAACGTGTAACTGCTATCGCTTTGTATTTGCCAAGATAGGTGTACGTAAATAGCCTCAACGATTTGCTAAAGTATTCGTATTTGCTTAATAATATGTTTTGCAAGCCACTTAAGTACTTAAGTCTCAAATTAAAATCAATAAGCTCAATAAATAAGATTATTGGTTCGTGGTAAGATCATCTGATCGGCTATGCAACTATGTCAGGTTAAACATTGAGTGCAAAGATCTTATCTTATATATATATATATATAAATGTGTTCGCTTGCATGTTTCTAAGTTTATATTTTAATGTCACTGCACTTTATTATTACATTTAGTTTTGTATAAATACATCTAGTGAATATATTACAAATATATATATGTTTAACATCATAATTTAATTTTGTTGTGGATTTATATATATTTTTTCTTATTCTTTGTTGACTCCAGCTTTAATTTAACGTCACACATTTCACAGACTCATTCATTAGGCTGGCAACTAAGTAGTTTCGACGATAGGATATTAAAAAATTATTAAAGTCCAAATATTTTTATGAAGGATGCAACCTGGTTGTAGACAGGTTCGAACCTGGATTTCAACTAATTTTTTACTATTGACCAAACCTAAAATGTTTATTTTCATAAATTACACAAATCACCAAAAACATTAACATTAGTTTTACCATATTTGGAAGCTTTAAATTTTAGGCACCACTTGAATGTAAACCTATGTTAGTGCAGTTCGCCATATTTTCTTTAGAACAGGCGCACAATTCTTAATAAAAAAAATTATATTTCATTCAAATTTCATATTAATGACAAACCACGTTTTGTACTCATTTATGTTTAAAATTATATGTTATAATACCATAAATAAACATATTCGTGCCTTTGTCGTTGTAAAAAACCGTCCCACAAAAAAGAAACGGCCTTTTTTTTTTAAATAGAATATGGCCTAGAGATCTTTTCAAATAGCATCACCTATTTCTGCCATTCAAATATGAGTATCTTGAACCAGTTCAAGTGCTGTATATAACTAAAGCAAACAATTTATTGAATATTATGTTATATTTCCCAGTGCTGTATTTTTTTAAAGATTTGATTTTGTTATTGGATTTCAGTGTGAATCTGATTGCGTCTACAGCGGATAATATATTGTAAATGTCTTTCATGTTTACAGAAACATATTTTTATACAGGTTTCTTTTGGATTTGGATAATTTGTTTTCATTATTTTCAGTCTGTGTTGAATGAATGAATTTAATAATGGAAGAGATGATGTGTGCGTTTGAAATATTAGCGTTTAAATTACAGATTCATGTTCATGTCGTATCGACAATTATAGATATTAGTTTGTAATGAAATAAATAGGTTTTGTATGTATTAATTAGATGAAAAAAAAATTGAATTTAACATTGATTCAGATTATGATTTTGATCAAACTATTATTCAACTACCACAAAAGTAATTAGAAAATCCAGGGTTACGAGTATTTATCTAACTTGCGTTTTCTCGAAATTTTCATCATATTAGGAAACAAAATCAGTAAAAGCACAAATAGCAATAGCAATGCAATCAACTTGGCTACTTTAACCATCTATATATATTCAAAATAAATGAAAAATTAATAAAAATAGTAATAAAAAATAAAAAATGTTCGACTTGCTTCTCTAAATAAATTAAACATATAATTTATAACAACACGTTTTCGGAGTTAGTCGTTTCAGAACTATCACTCAACAAAGCCGTTAAGAAAATTAAGTTAATCGGAACAAGAGTCAGCAGCTAACTCAGTTAATTTTTTTTTAGAAAATCAAAAATCTCTGGCGCTATGCATTTAACTTTGACAGAATGCCAAGGAAAAAAAAACACGGTATGGTAAAATACTGTGGAGTGTCTATGCGATGTGTAAAAAGATTTTTGAAAACTTGCATTCCACAGCAACAAAGAAAACAAACAAACAACTGACAACATTGCAGCCGCGCGCAACCGACTGCATAATACTCGTTCACTGAGCGAAAAAATATATTAATTAAATTAGCCGATGCTATTATTCAGCTTGATGTTTTTATCTGGGGGCGGTATACAAGATTAAAAATTTCAAAAAACGAATTGAAAGTTGTCGAGTGAATAATCCAAATTATCAGTATCTACCTAGTATCATACAGACTGAAGGATATATATAACCAATATACCCTTTTAAAGTTCGTGAACGTGTATATCAACTACATATATGTCTCTTAAATGTTTTGTATGTTTTGTATTGAGTAACCTTTTTCTTTGAGTTTTCCCGTTTTCCTTTTTTTTTTACTAAGATTCCGCCAGCAGATAACTAAATGGGAGTCTGGTTCTGGAATTTCTTCTTATCAGTTGGAAATTTTCCATGCTCATTCTGAACCACTGATCGCTGCTACCTGCATATTTAGAGATGTAAATCACAATCATTAGCTCGAAGTATAACTATTTGTCTGTTTCAGTATATTTTAATAAGTTAAATAACTAGAATAATATTCTGACGCAATATTTTGAAAATGTAAATGAAACTATAAAACTATTTCAATCTAATCTACACGTTTTCTACATCTTCCTGTGCATTTCTTGTGATGCTGAGTATGATAAGCACGGTTAGCATCATATTTCTCAATGCACAAAGACAATAAAGTTGTTTACTTGGAATGCAAATCGGATGAGGCGTAAAAATATAAAATCTCGTTGACGTATACCCCACTCGAATCGGAATTGATAACCCTGTCAATTTGATTTCAGTTAGGAAGACGAATTATTGTTAATGTTTTTTTTTTGGTAATTAGACTTTCTCGGGTTATCCGCAAAAATATTATATTTTTGCTAGCAGCTATTGCCAGGTAATACAAACTGCAGCTGTGATTATTTATTTGAGCTTTTTTTTCCTCAGTCTTATCAATAATTCAGCTTTAAGTAAAATTATACGCCTTGTTTCGAAGCACAACTTTTGATAAGAGCGTATAAATAACAGCAAGAAAATATTCAACGTGCGGCATGTTCGAAAAAATGTTGAAAAATAACGCGAAATACATTTTTTATTTTGCATGTAGAATTTTTGTTCATGAGCTCGTGACAAAACCGGGATTTGTTATTTTTAACCATTTAAACATTCTCATTACCTCTGTAATTTTAAATAATTTTACATATTCATTTTTTAAAGTACGTACGAATTGACTTTCTGGAAAGTTGTAGGTGGCGCAATAAATTAAATATCATTATTTCGTATTAGTAATGCAATTCAATCTTATCTACACATGGGGGAAACTTTTAATTGGTGATATTAGAGGCAATTTCAAAGCATTAATTAGGTTTATAAAGTTTCTTATCAAAGTGGGAGGCCTGTTTACGATTGTTTTTTATTTTAAAATTTTTTATTTTGCTTTTAGTTGTTATTTAGAAATTAAGAATTTTATTAAATTTTGTCCAATTGAATCAGTTAAGAGCTTCGATTCCGGTTTATGCGGCTGACGTTGATAGGAGAACAACAACAACAAGAGCAGCTTCGTCGATCCTAAATTGAATATTAAACAATAAACGTTGACAGAGACGCGTGCTGCGACGCGTACAGAGGCAGCGCTAGCGGCACAGACAGAGGCAGCGACAGAGGCAGAGGCAGCGGCTGCCGACAGCAGTTTAAAAGGTGATGCGTCGCTGGCGACGCGGCTCAATTATCAAAGAACAGTCGAGCAGGCGCAACTTGAAATTAAAAAAAATTGAAACGCGAAACGCGTAATCACAATAAAGGAGAACTAAAAAGAAAAATCGCGACAATAAACGAGATAACAAAGGAAATTCCAGTTGTTGAACTTAAATTAGTTTTGATTTGTTTATAATAAATCTGGGAACTGCGATTAGTAATCAGGAGCATTGTGAATGTTTATTGAGATACAAGATACAATCAAGATAAATTTTGTGTGCTTACTCGTTAAACTTGTCCAAAGTTATATAACACTTGCTTATCGACAAACAAACACTGGGACCTGAAAAAATGACTGGTTACAATTCAAAGAACGACGTGGCTACGACCAATGGCAATCACAACAACAATAACAATCAAATTGGACACAATGGAAACAAGTCCACTGAATATACTGCACAGGAGAACCATACGTAAGTATTGACCAAAATACATAACCCACTTACTTATTAATGAAACAGTGCAATCAATAAATCTCTTACAACCGTTAGCTGTTAAAAGTTCTTGTTTCAATACAAATAGCTTACATCATGTATCTACAAAGTTATTAATACTTAAATCGATATAAATCGATATAGTTTATGGTGTCTTAGTAGGCCTTGATTTTCTTATGTCCTAGTTCAATTTACTTGTTATGCATTTATTATACAAAATTTCCTTTACATATCTTTAATGTATTAATAAAAATTTTTTTTTCAAAATTTTGTCGAGGCTACCTCTGGCTATATATCCGCGTATAATATTTTTGCTTTCACTTGGCAGAATGTGCTCGCGAGATTGCTGTACTAACAAGGCGGCTTCTAGCAAGCCAAAAGAAGGCAATGCGTGCAACGAAAAGAAAAATGGAAAGCTAGATGCCGAAATTGTAGTTCCTACTCCTCAAAGTTTGTTGTAAGTCGGAGCTGTAAAGGCCTGTGAAGTATTGTCTCGTCTTTTTGATTCAGATTTGATTTTGAAATATGCCAACTAGTTGTATTGAGATAAGCTAGAACACATTTCCTCGCTTTAATTGAAACTTGTTCGTATGTTTTTATTTTGATTTAATCTACTTTTTTCAAATTTTATTTGTTGACTTGCTGTTTAGATCCCGAGCAAGGCTGAAACCAATTCAAGTTTGGCTTATCCAAGCAACCAACTCATAGTGCCAACAGCTCAGAGCCGGCTGTTAGTGTGTTCTTTCAAAAGTTCTATATATATATATATTCAAATATGAGAGCTTATGAACTGTCCTTGATCTTGCCGCTGATATTAGAAGTCCACAGCTAAACATAAATTAAGTCATCGCAGAATGTTGTAGCAGTTCCAATAGGGTTATCAATTTGCGTAGCGTTCGTTCGATCGTTCATTAAGAAACCATCATGACGTCTTCCATCTGGTGAGAGATTATGAGAGCTAATGGACATTGATTATTCTTACGGCTAGAAATGCTAATGCCCCCAAACGATACGATCGGATTCAACTTTAGTGTGTACTTTGAGTAACAGTTGATAAACATGCCAAGTGTCTATTTTTTTGCCAATTGAGCGATCAACGTTTGTTGACCCAGTTAACTTACTTAGTCACTGTTGGTTATTGATGAAAACGGGCGTTCGCCGCGATCTTGACATAGCCTTTATCTATAATGGGTAAACTGTCTGTTTATGTATAAGAGCAAGAGACTTAAAATTATCTCCGTAAAGTACGCGCAGCTGAAGTTTGCTTCAAATTATCGATAATTTCTATGAAATCAACACTAACATCAATGTTATTTGAGCTTATCTCGCAAGATGAAAGAGCTTGACTTACAAAAATTGGTATGTTCATTATCCTACAGTGTACAAAAACGAGTATTCCACTTTTTGACATAAACTAGAATTTTAGAAACCGTATCTCGACATGTGGCTTTGAGTGCCTCCTAGTCAGGTAATGCCGACTAGAGCACTCATACTTGTTTTTTTTTTGCAGATTATTTGCTAAACTGGTTGTTGCAAAGTTTTGCGTCTATGCTGTTTAACAATTAATTTGGGTTTTGAAGATATCGATGGGATGTTTTAATTCATATTCAATTCATTTAGCATAGCCGGTTTAAATTGAATTATTAAATAATTTTAACTTCAGTGAATTAAGTATTATAATTTATGACGAAACCTATAAGGTGATTTCATTAGCTTGGCAATAAGTTGGAAGATAACCTGTAGCCAAGCGCCCTAATCCCTTATCACATTTGAGCTTGCCGAGCATGAGTTACATGAGTTAGTAAAAAAAACACTGAACACTATTTTATATCACATTGATTATTTGTGCACATTTCGCATCGAAAAACGGATTTTTTATGCACTTTTTGTAGCTCCATAAAAATAACTGCAACGTGTCCATAATTTCCGATTAGACTTAAATTAAAACTTGGTCGTACCTATATGCCTGATGGCAATAACATAAAATCATAGTGGCACAAAAATTGCATTTTGTCGAACAGTGTATACCAAATATATTTACAATTTTCAAACACTTACAGCAGCAGCGACAACCGTATTCAGTGCTCCCTTACACCCGAAGAGTTTCGGGCTGTACGCGTGATGAACGAAGACACGTTTGTAGACTGATTTTTTCTCCTTCTTTGTGTGTGTATCTGTGCACCACTCGGGCATAGATTCGTTATTGTAAATGTACATATCGTATTCGTACTATCACAACATGTTTCACTTCACAAATGTGTGTGCCATTAAACTAATTGTAATTTGTATTTTGATCAATAAGACTTATTTAAAACACTTTTTAGTTCACCAATTCTCGTTGTGTCAAACAGACATTTTGGAATGTATTAGTTTTCTTTAAACATCTGCTTCTTAGAATTTTTTACCCTTCAATAATCGATATATATCATTCGTAGGTATCCGTATGAAGTCATTCAAGAGATTGCCGACTTCATTGTGAAGGGCTCTGGAATTAGACCGAAAATTGGAGTAATTTGCGGCTCTGGACTTGGCTCTCTTGCCGATCTTATACAGAATGCCAAGGTCTTTGAGTATGAAAAGATTCCAAACTTTCCTGTATCCACTGTGGAGGGACACGCTGGCAAACTTGTTGTCGGTACCTTGGAGGGCGCTAATGTGATGGCGATGCAGGGACGTTTTCATTTTTATGAGGGATACCCACTGGCCAAGTGCTCGATGCCGGTACGCGTGATGAAGCTCTGTGGAGTAGAGTATCTTTTTGCTACAAATGCGGCTGGCGGTATCAACCCCAAGTTCGCAGTTGGAGACATTATGCTCATGCATGACCATGTCAATATGCTGGGCTTTGCGGGAAACTCTCCGCTGCAGGGTCCCAATGATCCACGATTTGGACCCCGTTTCCCTGCCCTGGTCAACTCTTATAACAGGGATCTGATTAACAAGGCGATCGAAATTGCAAAAACTATGGGAATCGAGTCAAATATGCATGTTGGCGTGTACTCTTGCCTGGGCGGCCCAAATTACGAGACTATTGCGGAGCTGAAAGCGCTCCGCATGATGGGAGTTGACGCAGTGGGCATGTCTACGGTGCATGAAGTAATTACGGCTCGCCACTGCGATATGAAAGTGTTCGCTTTTAGTCTTATTACCAACAAGTGCTCCATCGAATACAGCGACAAAAAGGATGAAGAGGCCAACCACGAAGAAGTCATGGCCGTAGCCAAAAATAGGCAGAAGGCGTGCTGTGAGTTAGTATCTCGCCTTATAGCTGAAATTCAAAAAGGAAGTTAGACCGAAATTCCGTTTGGTTCATTCTAAAAATAATGTTAAGCAAACCCTAGAATGTTTTTAAAATTTGTAGTATAAGCTAAAATTTAGATATTTAAACATAAGCATACGTGGAAAAAAATCAAATATTTTTATTTGAATCCTAAACTAATGCCTCACTTTTGCGGCCAGTACGAATCCGAAATGATAAAATTTTGGGAGATCAGACTGTATTTGATCTAGTAACAAATTTTAGAAAAATATTATTTTTTAAATATAAGATTATTACAACACCTAAACCTGTTGAATTAATCGAAGGAAGAGATTTGCTCAAATCGGAAGATATATGTATAGTTTTTAAAATGAGTTACAGTCGTCCAAAGTTCACACACGGCTAATATCAGGCTCTTGTCATTGTTTCAAATATGTACAAAATTTAAATTTATGTTTTTGGTAAATGTCAATAAATAGAACTGATTTGAACGAATAACAAATTTATAGTTCAAAATGTTACGTCTTGTATTAAAAAAATTGAAAATTTGTAGTTTGTTTATTGAATGTCAATCGATAGAGCTGACTCGAACAATTCATAAAATGTACAGTGAACAATGAAGGTCACATCCAGCATACCGATTTAAGAATCCTAAATTTAATTAAATACAGTCCAAGCAAAATATTCAATTGCCTGCAATGTGAAAAAAATTGCTAATATATATAACCATATAAGAAACTTTATAAAGTGTAAACCCGATTGTAAAATAAAAAATATTAAAATTATCAAATCAAAAAAAAAATACTTGTCTGATTATTTTCATATGCACTGATCGCTGGGTAGCGAATTTTGAGTAAAATTCGGCTGAAATACTAGGCGAACAGAAATGAGTAGCAAGCAGCTAAGAAAAAATTAAATTTTTGTTGCATACCCGCAAGGGCTAGCTAACTTTTTAGGCTAACACAATGTTAATTAACAGTTCACTGTTAACTAACAGCGGCCCTTGCGGGTATGTAACAAAACTTTTATTTTTTAAAATGTAGATTATTAAGCACAGCCCTTAGGTATGCCATACTTTTGACCATACGCTTGGTGACTTACTTTACTGCCCGAAAGTATGTGTGTTTGGCTAACATTTCCCCCAATGTTAACTAAACTGACTATGTTAAATAACATTTTTCACCCTGCTGTACATTTCTGCTCGCCTGGTACTTCAGAAAAATGTTTACCCAAAACTCGGTGCCCAACGGTCGCAGCGACTTCCCGTGTGGCCATGGAAAGATTTTTAAGCACTCAATTTATTTTTGCACGAACTTTTTTCACACTTCCATATTTTGTTGCACACTTTTTAGCGAAGCAATAAGCGCGCTGCAAGTTAACAAAAATATCATATTAAAAAATGCTCTAACTCGGCTATATCCTTGCACAGGACGAAAGGACTTAGTGCGTTTTGATCGTCAGGACCAACCCTATCGATTCCCATCGAAATACTTTGGGGCCATCTAAGTGATATTTCAGTTCCAGGACAGCTGCAGCCGCCATGGAAATACCCCGAAATACACAAAATCCCTAGTATTTTGGAAACTCATGCACTAATGAGATATCCTTCACTAATAGTCTTTGAGACATCAATTAGTTTGAAGCTTACCTGTCAGGATACGTAAAGATATAGCCAAGTTATTAGCTAATTACTCTGAGAAAAATCGGCATATTCTCTATTTAATAAAATTCTCTAACTCGGGAACCACAAGGACTATGTAGATGTCCTTCACTACATTGCTAGTGCTTGAGACCCCATCTAGTTAAAAACATTACCTGCCAATATACGTAAGGATACAGCCAAAATATACAAATTTAAGAAATAAAACATGTCCTAAAAAACTACGTATTTTTGGATAAAAATTTGTATTCAAACTAACAAAAAGAAAAGGGGGTTGGGAGGGCTGCCATGTTATATTATAAATATCATACATTAGTTTGCTATTTGTTCATCTTCTATTTGAGCTTCATCGATTTCTTTCATTATTTACATCTGTCTTAATGCATAAGAACTGATCATATAACTACTATACATATATTAAAATATTTACTATACATCCTCTAGTATATGAATGCTAGATGCGTTTCTAGTTTCTTTATTTTTTTACTACAGCTAAATTTATGTGTCTCCGTTCTGTTTGCAACTGTGACTTATTGACTAATAGGGCGTACTTAGAATAAGTTTTTATGTAAGCACTTGAACAGCAATCCGGTCAGAAAAAACGATATCTAATCAAATTTTATAAAACTTTTTATGCTGCTCCTGAACATGTTATATATCGGTCAAAAGAGATCCACATAAATTCAAATAAATATAGTTCTTCAATTTTTTTTCTGTTATTGCTTTTCAAAAATTGATAAATGAAATGTTGAAAATTTTCACAAAACCAGAGCACTTCAACTTAATTAAATTCTAATTTTATTGATAGCTCAATGCAATTTCATGATAATCTTTGTGCCGCCTGCATACATGCAGTGCTGTTATCATAAGTTATAAATGTGTGTAAAAAGATATATGTATATAAGTACCATATATATACGATGAGTGTAAAGTACGAGAGTATATAGGGATATGCGTATAGGTATGTATGTCATGTGGTAGCTGTAAAAACAAAATTTTTGGTTGCAACAGTAAGTAATTTTGTGATTGCGTTAGCTTAAAAGTCTATATGGTCACATATTAATAGTATATATTTTAGCTTAGAAGAGGCCGCGCTCCTTCTTGAGCTTGGTTTGCTTCCACACGGGCAACTGATCGAACTCCGAGCGACTGACGCCGAGGGCCTGTTGAAATTCATTGGTATTCAAGTAGAGCTCCAGACGTGTGGGCTCAATACCTTCTGGTAGTGGACGTGCTTTCAGTACCTCAAGCGGATACTCGGTTTGGGTCATTTGTGCGAGCATTTCACTAATGGGCGTGATTACATCGGTGCGACCATCCTAAAATACATTGAATTTAAAACATAAACAAAATGTAAAGTTGAGAGTTCACTTGCTTCGAGATTAATTTCACGAACATCGTCACGTTCGTACCAGTCCGGAAACAATGCTCTAAAGGCCGAAGGCTCCAGGCCCGCCCACACAACATGACCCTTGACCCCATAGAAAGGAATCGTCCCATTGTCGCCATGCTTAGCACGCCAATAGTCGACTGCCGTTTCTAGAGCTGCTCGGCGCTCTGAGATCCAACGGTTAACACCTGCACGATTGTCGTTAGTTGGGCTACTGCGACCCTCGGTGTTGACTACAATTATGGACAACAATGGACATATTCAATATATCAATTTAATGGCTTAACCTGACTTTAAGACTTACTTTTAATGTCCTCCAGTGGCCACCAGCCCATCCAGAGCCACAATTCATCACCGTCATCGAGTAGAAAAATAGTGGGCTGACGACCATTGTACAGTTGTGCCTGTGAGAACGGATACGGCGATTGCAAGTCCCGACAGCGTAATGGATCTATCAGCTCGTGAGCCGTAAAGACGCCTTGCGTGCTCGAAAAGTTGAACATTCTCAATGTGTAATCATAACATTTGGTTGACTTTAGCAGACTACCATAATTGCGCTTCTCACAAAGACCAAGGGCCGTCTTGCAGGCATCGCACTCCGCACCCTCCTCCAGCTCCTCAACTGTGCCACTCGAGCAACTAAACATATCAACAGGCAGGTGGTCTACCAAGTGCTGAGCAGACGCTAAGGCGACGTTGCGGGTGTGGCTTGCGCTCTTGCATCCATGCCAAACAATCACTCGTCCCTCGGTTCCGTGGACAAGAAGCATGGAGCTGCGCGAACGGAGCTGCCTCGCATTACATTGAACTTCCTTAAGGAGCGATTCCTCTGGCAGATTGCCCAGCAGCTGGTACAAACGCCACTCAGCACGCCTGGCCAGGCATTGGGTCTTACGACCCTGGTGCTGCCAAAGCTGACGGAAGAGTCGCACAAAAGCTGAGCTCTCATCACCTTGTGCTACACGCATTTGGGCGCCCTTCTCCTTGTCCAACTCAACCGTCAGCAAAGCAGCGGCGCCCTTCTCATTGGCACTCGAGTCCTCGCCTTGCCAGGTGAAATAGACGCAGCGATCACGGCCGACAGTACTCCGATTTGACACTTTGCCACTTAGCTCTCGCACTGTTACCGAAATCTGATATATCCAGCGCACAATGTAGCTTTCCGTAGAGTAGAAGTGCCCGTAAGTCTCGCGGGTCTCGGCCGCATCGAAATTGAACTCATGGATCTGCCATTTGTCAATCGATTTGCTGTTAATCTCAAAGTGACGCATTGTCTCAGTGTCGTAAAAGAAGTTTCCACGACCCAAATTTGCCTGCTCGAGCACAAGATTTGGTTCCTGATAGGCTTCACCCTTATACAGAGCTTCGCCATCAAGTGCGCGCACTACATGTACACCATTTGCCAAGTAGTCCTTTTCGAGATCTTCGCGCTCTAGCTCTGGCCAGTCGCTAAACTTCTCCTTGAACAGCACCGTCTCCATATTTTGCGTAATTCTACCCAGTATACACCATTCCGGGCGTTGAGGGCAACGTTTAGCATACTTCGTACTCTCCCGTCTGCCCACAATGCTCGCATAATTAAGCGGATTTAGATAGCACTGAGCATAGTCGGCAGCATCCGAGGCATCAAAGTACTCCTGGGCGAGTCGCATGGCAGCCCGTTTGTCATCCGAGGGAGCATTTTTGCCATTCCACACGTATAGCTCGCTGCCAAAGTCAAAGACAAGCACCTTTCGTGTATCGAGCATTTCAACCTTGGGTATGCAGCCCCAATACTTAGGTAGGGGCATTAACACATCGTTCTGAAACTCATATATCTTGTTTGTCTCAATCAGACTGCTTTCGAATACATCATCTTCATTCGCATGGCCGCAGTCAGCAATTAACGAATGCTGTTGCTGTTGTTCCTCCTCTGATTCACCTAAGAGCGACCAGAATTGCCGCCATTCACGCTCGTTGACGTATTTGCCGTCAGTGAGTATTACCTCTTGAGTGGCTGTGCAGCCCAGATCCTTGTTCTCTAAAATGGCAGCGCAGATCTTTTTGCTGCGCGAGATCTCAATGACATTGGCAAAGGAGCCCACATAACGGAACAGCTGCGTTCCCGCAATCAAAATGAAACAGTCGCCACGATTTAGAGACAAATGTGAAGGTACTACCAAACGCGTTTGCACATGCGTACGTCCTTTGACATGCAGCAGCATTAATCGCTTGTGGGGCACCCATATTTGCTGCAACGGTAGCGATGACGACTTCAGTGCCACCGACTTGAAATCTTCGATAGATGCCAGGCCTGCAATAGCTTCTGCTGCCAAGTTACTGCGTTGTCCAACTGTTAAAACACAATTCATTAGGCTTAACGAAAACCAAAAGAAACCAGAATTTACATGACTCTAGCTTGAGGCGTCGCAATTCGCGCTCGGCAACACCCGTCTTGAGCTCAGTATACTCGGAGCAGATGTCACTGCGTGCAGCTAAAGTCTTGAGCGGATTGCGTGCAGCTCGGCGGCCCTTGGGACCCTGAATGTTACGCTTGCTAACTAGGCTGAAAAAGAGATAAACAGTTTTAGATGCAAATCATTTAAGAAATTCAAATTCAACATGGCTGACTTACCGCTCTGTGGACTTTATGTCATCGAATGAACTTATCTCCAGTTCAAATGAGGGCTCGATAGTTGCTACTGTTTGGCTCTTTGGCTGCAAACCAAAGAAACTCTCGAAAGTCTCCTCGTCGTCGAGACGCGGTACTTGAATTCTCGCTCCCACATTTGTGGCTGCCTCTGCGCTCTTATTATTCGCTAGCTCCTTGTTATGTTTGGCGTTGTAGGGCGAGCCATCCGATTCGGAGCTGCTGCTGTTGTTACTGTTGCTGCGACTCAGGGGCACATTCTCCTCAACTTTGACGCTCAAGCTGCGTTGTACCCCAGTTGCTTTAGATGAGGTGGTAACCATCATGGAGGGACTCTTAGCCAGGCCCAGTTGGGGCTGATTAGCGCTTCGCACCTCCAGCATGGGACATTTTTTGGCTGCATCATTCGGCAGGCGCTCGAACTGCAGCTCAACTGGCGATTGTTCTTTCTTTTGCAGTCGTCCAGCGACTGTAAACTTCTTGGCATCCGTTTGCTCTGCAAACATTTTCTTATTAAGACTGTTGATCTAGGTGGATTTTGTGTACTTACCTATGCGCTGCTTCCAATTTTCCGAATTTGATTTCAGTTTACCCAAACGCTCCGCGACCTTTCCACCCTCTAAGCTGGCTACGATTAGTGGTGATGGTGGCAACGGCTTGTCTGAGATCGATTGGGCGAGAGAAAGTGATTCCTATATGAAAAGAAGCAATAGACGACTCGCAATTATTAATATATAAAATTTGCTCATCTTTACCCTTTGGGGTTGCAGTTTGAACGAATGTGTAAACATTCGAGAAAAAACAAATAAAACGCAAAATATAACTAAAATTTAAAAAAATAAACCGCGCACATTGGCTACGAAAATGGTCATCAATCAAACCATTTTTGGCTGCTAAGAGTTGGCTAATGTTTTGTTTATTGCTGCTTAGAGCTTTAAAACAGGTTATAAAACTTGGGTTATTCCTAGTTGATGGAATGACTCACTGGCTTGTTGGCTCGTAAGAAGGGTCAGCAGTTTTTCAACAGCTGTAAATTAGTACAAAATCCATTTACCAGTTTCACTTTTTGCATTTTGCACACACATTTAAGGCACACCTTAGAGTTAAGTTCGCAGATACAGAAATTGGTTAATTGATTAGCCAACAAATTAAAGCACTATCCAATCTCTAGAGTTGTTAACAGCGCGCCTTGGGATCTGCGACTGATGTACTCGACCCAAAAATATAAAAAACTCAATGAGCTTAAAGAGAGGGAGCGTGAGAGAGAGGGAGAAAAATAAGATTAGATAAGATGAAGCTCATACTTTCGCAATGATAGCGATATAACAAATAGGTTAGAAGAGAGCGAGAGTGGGTGTGAGAGAGAGACGCGTGTAAACTGAGATAAGATAAGAACTATTGACATGCCAAGAGAGGAGAGAGAAAAACATTCTAAGGCACATGATAAAAAAGCGCTAGCAGAGCATTGTTTACTTTTGTTTAGCTTTATGTTTAAATCGCAAATTAAGTATGAATATATACTTATCATATACATATTGAGGTTCGTTAAACTATACTAAAGTTATAGTTATACTATCAGTTGTTTGTAGGTTTCATGTAGGTTATCATGTATTTGATCGAAAACACAATTGAGACATTTCCTATTATTTGTAACGTTCATGTGATTAAGTAAAGAATTGCTTTGTTATGGTCACAGATATCAAACCTTTGGGCCGAGCTCATTTGAGCATTCACAACGTCGGTGGATGATAGCGAATCGGAATTCTCCTAAAGTTGATCAAATGCGTCATCACCAGAGAGCTGTCAGCACCTACTACACTGCTCCGTAGCTAAGCTGCCGTTTCCCCACGCCTTTAGCACTGTTTGCGATGAGTCAACGAAAATTAAATGTGATAAGCCGCAATAAAAAGGGTTAAGTCTACATAAATAAATAAAATCAAAGACAAAAGTTTCTCCTGAAATGTTGAAGATTGGATACCCTTGTCTTAAAATATGCAAATAATTAAAAAAAATTAAACTTTGCAAAATATTAAACAAAATTATAATCAACATTAATCTAATCGCAAAAGTTTGTTATCCCAGTGTGAAAGGTGTAGACATTTTTTTTTTCGATTTGCCATGTCCCTAAAAGACGAATGTCAATAAATATTGTCCATCTAAGCAGAAGGGAAACAGCAACTTACTTATAAAATTTTGCTTTTGTAGCTATATTTACCATATCTTTTAGATTAGAAGTGGAATACACGAGTATATATTCAAAATTCCAATTCTTAGACTGCAAAATTGACGACAAAACCACTGTTATTTGGTTTTGTTCTAAAAAATATAGTATATTCCGATTTGCCAAAAAATGCAAAAAGAACAATCTTAATTAACGCAAGTACACACAAGTATATGTTCTAAATTTCGCAATCTTCAAGTGTCGAAATCCTGCGGGTTTCTACAGACACATGTAGATTCCACAAAACCAATATACTCTTTTCACTTTGTGAACGAGTTTAAAAATATTAAATAAATGGTAAAAAGCCAAGCAGCTCGACAAATCGCTCTTTGGCTTTTTATACCCTTGCAAAAAGGGTATATTAATTTTGGTCAGGAGTTTGCAACGCAGAGAAGGAAGCATCTCCGACCATATAAAGTATATATATTCTTGATCAGCAAGACGAGCTGAGTTGATATAGCCATGTCCGTCTGTCCGTCTGTCCGTCTGTCTGGATCAACGCAATCTCCTCCGAGACTATAAGAGCTACAGAACTGAAATTTTGCACATAGGCTGGAATGTGCTGCAGGCATTGTATATCTCGGAATCATCCGGATCGGATGACTATATACTATAGCTCCCATAGGACAGATCGGTTTTAAGAAATGTTTTAGTGGGATAACTTCGACGTTATTAAAGTCAGAGACTTGAACTTTGGAATATATACTCCTGAGTTGCACCCAAATACAAAAAGATATAGAATATATATCTACGCCTTTTGGGGGCGTGGCAAATCGGAAAAAACTATATCTTCTACAGTTTTAAAGCTAGAGCATCCAAATTTGGAAAGTAATATACTTTTGGCCTCCCCTTCAGACTGATCAAAAAATTATATATCCACGCCTACTTGGGGCGTGGCAAATCGGGAAAGTCTATATAGTGCTCAACATAAATCCTTCAATATTTTTGACGCTGTTAAAGCCAGAGACTTGAAACTTAAAACATATATTTGTATCAACCACCCCTAAAAAAAAAACATAAAGAATATATATCTACGCCCATTAGGGGCGTGGCAAATCGGATAAAACTATATCTTCTACAATTTTACACCTAGAGCTCCAAAAATTGACACAGACGTTAGGCTTGACTGTCTCGTCAAAATTATGAAAAATTATATATATCCGCCTCTTGGGGGCGTGGCAAATCGGAGAAAACTATATCTATATATAGGTTACTGTTGCCCTGCTCAGTAGATTGCCCAAAAATGATATATATCCAATTGTTGGGGGCGTGGCAAATCAGAAAAAACTGTATCTATATCCTTTGCAATTGCAAGGGTATTACCAAACTTCGGCATGACCGAAGTTAGCACATCCCTCTAGTTTATTATGAAAGACATTCCCTAATCTGGGAAACTAGTTGGCAATGAAATTTGCAAGCACATACATATTAACATAAATTTTTGGCTGTTTGCCCAATTAGGTTATGATCTTTACCAACCTGGTGGAACAGCAAGAAGCTCAAAAAATTCACTTGGTGGGAGCGAACACATGAATCGATCTTAATCTCTCTGTAATTTTCGTTTGTAAACTAATTCAGTTGATTGTTCAGCCATGTCGACAATTTTTTTTTGAAAAATGCAACTTGTCTCAGGTTAAAGGTATTGAACTTGGCATCATAAATATTATACAATCTATATATATATATATATATATAAATATATATATATTTGCAAATATATTGCAAATATATTTCTAAAGTATAAAACCAATAATCACATTTCATTTAATAGCATTTGTCTCATGAGACTCATCTTAAAGACAAATTAGTTTTCTTATAACAGATCGGTCTGTTCTTCTCTGTAGGGGGCAAGACATTCTGAAAAGCAATGTGTATTATATTATATAAAAACAAAGAAAATTTATAAAAACAGCTGCACAGAAAGGCAGGCCGAAAGGTAAGGCAAAATTATAATTTTAATATTCAATTGGCATATTTTTGGCAGCTGTCAAATATAAATTAAACCAAATTCCTATGATTATTGTGAAAAATTTATTTATAAAATTATTTGTTTTTCAGTTTATAGTTTATGTGGATAAGGAATTAATAATATTAAATACAAATTCATAGTCAACTTGTTTAATCGTATAAGTACTTAAAATGTATTAGTACTTTGCATATTTATTTTCCACTCGAGATAATTTGGTTGGGACTGTGTAAATTATAATAACAATAGTAATAAATAAATAATAATTAAACACTATAAAGGCAACTGAGAACTGAGAAACAGAAAAGCGACCAGGCAAGGATATGATTGAGGATCCAGAAGGCTTAGTAGTCAGTGCAACTAACTATATACAAATTATATTGATCAAAAATAATTTTAAAGGATATTCACTTAATAATTATATAATAATAATAATAATACAATCAATATTTGTTTTTTATTTATGTTATAGAATGTGATTTTTATTTGCTTAAGTTTTCATTAATTAAACAAATAAAATACAACTGGCAAATGCTACGCACAGGGAGGGCGACACGATAGCAGGGGCCTGGCATATCGTATGATTATAATGCCAACTTGATCGCAAGTGTTTGCTGTGAGTCACTGAAACAAAGGCAAGTGACAAGGGGAATAGAGAGAGAAGAGAAGATGAGAGAGACACAGAGAGTGACATTGGAAAGACTGATGGGTTGGCTGAAAGCCTTCTGAGTTCACACATGGCACGAGTGAACAACTAGTTTGATCGGCATCTGCTCAGCTAGTTTCCAATTGGTGCAGCGACGTCTCGTTCACAAATAGCGACTCCTGCTCCTCATTGAGCAGATCTGTAATTGAGTAGGCGGACAGTGGGCGAGAAAATCTACGCTCAGAGAGTATATCGTCGATGCAGGTAATTGGCGACAGGTTGTTGCAGTCGGCAGGCTCCTCGGCGCTGCGGGCAATGGCCTGGAAAATGTCCTCCATGCTGGATTTGAGGCAAAGTGCGGGTGGCTGTCGTAGCAGCACAGGTGAATGCGGCTCAGGTGAGCTGCACAATGGAGATGCTGTTGATGGCGTGGCTGATGTGCCGAAAGTCCGTCTAGTAGCTGGCACAGGAATCACGGTCATGGGCTCCCAGTCGCTGAGCTTTGGTGACTTCTGTTGTTGTTGTTGTTGTTGCTGTTGCTCATGCAACTCCTGCCACAGTTGCATGGCATGCTCAATGTGCTGCAGCTGTGTGGCAATGCTGCCTTTGCGCGAGGCACAGGGCGTCGTTTCGCTGGAATCTTCGCTGGCGCCCAGCATCCGAATTTCGGGCAGCGTCACAGGTGTTACACGGCTCACCTGTCGGGCCGTATTGCCCGTCTCAAACATGCGCGCAATTTTTGTTACATTGTTAAGCTTAATGGATGGCAGCTCCGGCTTCGTCTGTGGCTGTTGACGTTTAGGATAGACCCGAGTCACAGGCTTACGTTGCTTCACCTGCTTTACCGGCAGCTCCTGTGCGTGGGCGTGGCAGCACAGCTCAGGGCCATAGCAGCGATGAAATTTGTGACGATTTGCTTCAAAGTCTGCGTCCGCATAGCGTTTCATGCGCATCAGAGACTTGGGCAGAAGTGTGAGCAGTACGTAGGCCACCAACAGGTAGGGCAGGTATTGTAGCCATTTCCAGGCTGTCTCCATATACAACTGGTAGTCCGTCATTGTTGCTAATGTACTTACTCTCTTTCACTATCTGCAATCGGCTTCGAAATTCGCGTGTATTTATTAGCTGTTTCCGTTTGCAAAAGCAAAAATTCTGATATCGGTTTTTAGTCTTTGATAAGCGACACTTTTACCATGACATCACGAAACACTAAATAAAAATCATTGAACAATTTTGATATATATTTTTAATAGCTTCAAATATATTTTGACATTTACGTAACTGAAAAATATTGCAAAAATATTTCAACAAATGTATTGTCTGCATTTTGCAATATTTTTTGTGACACGCACATGTCCTTTCTCTTTCAGACGCACCTTTCGTTAAGTGCTTTCTGTTGTGATTTGCAATCAGCAGCCGCACAGTTTGTCCTAATATTTATGCATATATGCAAAAACATATTCCAACGGCCGTTTTTGTATTTTTATCTTGGACTGTCATCTGATATCTCCACAAGGCTGTGTTTTATTTATTTTACAATTCTTTTGTTTTGCTTATTTTCTTTATTTATTTTGATTTTGCTTTTGTTTTTAGACGCGTTTTGCATTCCGACGCACCCAGCGATCGTTCTCTTCGGCTCCTCGTCTTAAATTTAACTGAACGAACGACAACGAACGCAATTTTTATCAAGCTGTGGGCTCTCTGTGGACTTTGCTTTCTCTCTACTCGACTCACGCTCTTACGGTCTCGCGCTCTCTCACTTTTGTGCTTTATGATGTTGGACTTCGTTGAGTTTCGGTGACCACTTACGTCGGCTGCACTTGCGCATAGGTTCTATAATTGTAGTTAATGTACAAGTAGTTGGGTTCAAATTGGAGTGTCATTCTTATTGGTAATTTAAGCATAGGTCAATGTAGTCAAGATTGGGCACAGTGTGCTGAGTATATCATTATTGAACAATGAGAATATCAATATTTCTATTTCTACAGCAAAACAAATTCAAAGGGCTCTCTTGTTTACTTGTTTTGCGCTTCAGGATATTTTTATAACATTTGATTGCAGTAAAAGCACAAGTTGTTTGATTCAAAGTGGAGTATCATTTTTCTGGTAATAGCTCAAGGCCGTTAAGGTTAAGTAGTATACTAGGTTTACATTAAAACGAGATAACAATATCCAATTATATACGTTTTAGATCTATATGATATATTTGCAAAAAGTAAACTTATTTAGAATTGAAGAATAATTTCGTTTTGATTTCTATTAATTTCGCGATGAGAAATTTTGTATTTATTTTTAAAATATTACGTGGGACGTAACCGATTTGTAATAGTCAGAAATTGCGGGCAAGCGTAAAACAGCGCATAAGAAAGTTCTCAAAGGTGAGTGTGAGTGTGTAGGTCTGTAAGTATGTGTGAACGTGAGTGTATGCGCGAATGAGTGAATCGACTAGCCTTGAAATACATTTATCTTAATATTTGTCGTGAAATTTGTGTCAACGTTTCACTACTGTAAATGCAAATGCAAACGCAAGATGATGTGTAAAAAAATATTTATTTGACTTTATGTAATTTGCTTCCTGCTGCGCCGCATTCGACAGTTTATGCAACTTATTTTTTGCAGTCAGGAAACTACTTCACATTACTTTTTATGCAATCAGAGCGAATAAAGCATGCGAGAGAGCGAGAGAGCTCAATTTACACACACGTCAATTTTGATTTGCCGCTTATCAAATTGAATGTCAATGGAAAACTGGTAGCAAAAAATAATGCATAACAATAAAAATAACAATAACAATAGCGAAATGAGTTTTGGCAACACAAAAGTATGCGAGTTGCGAAGCGCTCGCTTTGGAGTCGCGGCACGTACTGCGGCAGCGTTCAGATCACCGAGCTATAAGTTCCAATTGCAGACTATCAAAGCCGGCTCTGGAAGTGAGAGAGTGAGAGCGATGACGACGTCAAGTGTGATCGTTGTTGTTGCTGACTTGCAGGCGGCAGACAATGAAAACAGACTATTTAAATTAAAGTGAGCGCAACCGGGAGAGATCTTAAAAAGACAGAGCAAAAGAGGGAGGCAGGGAGGAAATTGCAATTCGCTCACAAAGGGCTGATGCATTGAAATTTTGGATAAATCATTAACATCATGAACATTCATGATAAAAAAATGATTCATTTCTTGCAGCTTTTAAGCAATCTTTAAGATTGATAAAATACACATATAAAATACAACCAATTAAAGATAATGCAAGGGTAAAAAAACGGATAAATAGCCACCTTATCTTTGACAAAACAGAAATGCTGAAAAGAAAATAATGAATCACATACAGACACTAAAAATAATCAGCAACAAGCAGCCGAGACAGCAGCTTGTATAGAGATACAAATAAACAGCGACAATCTAGGCGCACGGGATATGAAGTCGACCCGACTTGCGAGTAAGAACTTTTTATAGAACAACAAAGAAAACAACAACTAGCTACTGTCATTGCGATTCTGCGTCTTGAATAGGCCTGGACTAATGAACAAGTACAGCAAAGCAGGAAAAAAACAACATAATCGCAACAGCAAGCGAACAATTCGCGAGCATAATAAACTACACAGAACAGAGGCAACAGGCGATCGATGGGGATGGGGATGAGGCGGAGGCGGAGGAGGGATATATGTATGTATGTATGGCAGGGCGAGCAAAGCAGCAAGTATATCAAATTCACTAAAACAATTTACAATAGCCAGAGGAAGGCAAAGGCAAAGGCAAAGGCGAGGCCAAGCCCAGTTGGTTGGGGCTTTGCTTGGCAGATGAGCACGTTCAAGATCAAGCCACAGATCAAATGCGGCTACAGCAGCTGTACCCACCATCTCTTGCAGCAAGAACAGCAAGACGAGGCAGCTCCAACAGAGGCAGACGTAACAGCCGGGGAGAGGGAGCTGAGAGTGTGCAGTGGAAGGTATAGCTCAACCCAAACACAACCCAACCACCTTCAGAGAGAGAGAATGAGAGAGAGAGAGGGAGACAGAAGGAGCGGTGTAAATGGAGTGGAAGCAACAGCTCAACCCAAACACAGCCCAACAACCGCCTTCAGTTTCATCCTTTTTTATTTGATAATTGTTGTTGCGGCTGTTGCTGCCCACAAGGTAAATTTAGAAAAAAAACGAAGAAAAGTATGGGCAAATGTAACTTGGCAGGCAGCTGCTGCAGAGGACGCCATCCATGTATATGTGTCTCTATAATGTAACCAAAAGATGTGTCTCTCAAAGATGATAATGACGATATGCTTAGCGACCGTGGCCTTATGAATTGCAGGAGATTATTCCGATGTTATTCGAATTCTATTTAAGGCATGTTTATGTAAACATATTTATATTTGAGATGCGAAAAAAATGGCATAATATATTGCATAAACTTAAAATTACATTTTAAAGGTACTTAAAAAATAACATTGCCCAAAAAAAGTACGTACTTAAAATTAACTAAATATTTTGAAACATTGTACATGTTTTTCATGAGTTTTGGGGTCGATATGTAGATTAGGTGGCCAGTAATCCATCGGCCAAAATTGCTACATCAAACTCGAAAACTTTGAAATTCATACATAGTTATTCCTCACTCACTTTAATTAACATCATGACTTCTTTAATTATATCGGTGATTTATATACAAAATAAACTGATTCATGCTTAAACATGCTATTTTTTTCATTAACTTTCCATTGACCTTGGGCCACTGTGCGAAGTGACGCGCAGGCGTCAAGTGCTTGAGAGAGTCTAGTTATGTACTATCTGTATATATGTATGCATATGTATCTGCTTATGTAGGCTTCAAACTTCAAAAAGCGTGAACAACAATAATAACAACAACAACAATAATAATTTAAAACTCATTTGCCTCGTGCCCACTTCCCTACGCTAGATCTTACCAACTGTTTGACAAGATTTTGCTCACAAATTTCTCCCAAATAACCATCTACCATATAAAGAGTCAAATGGAGGCAGCTGACGATGATGATTATGATGATGCCCAAGAAGGCGGGGCCATTGTAATTAAATGTGATTACTTGTACATTATAGTTCAGCAGACTGAAGGGAAGGGAAAGAGGGAGAGAGAAGGTGTTCATACATGTATGTATTATGAACACCCATCAGACCCGCATAATTACAGGCCCCGGCGTAAGCGCTCTTAATAAGGCAAACAGAGAAAGGAGGCAAAGAGAAAAAGTTCACTCAACTTCGGCGGACTTAATTTGAAGTTCAATATATTTTTTTTGCAAGTGCTTGGACAAAATGTCACCTGGCCATAAAAGTACGGCTGGCAATTGGTAATTCAGGCATGGGCAATCGGTGAACGAAAGTAAAATGCCAAATGACCGCCAAAATTGTGTTAACTGGATTCAGCACACTTAACCAAAGTAGAAATGAAGTACAGTAAAAGCTTCATAACAAATCGGATTTGCAACCTACAACATTTTTTTAAAAACTTTCTTAAGATTCTTTTTAACATTTATAAGCTTGTCTGTACATTTTTTTTTTATTGTCAATATTTTGATTGAATTGAGGTATATATTTCTATACTTATTTATGCTTTAGTTTAAAGAAGATAATACCACTCTTCGATTATTTGAGATATATTCTTTAAATACTCTGAAATCAAATAGCAGAGGTTAGTCAACAAAACAAATAGAGATATATTAGATACATAGATACATATATATTTTTTTAAATAGAAGCATACTTTTAGGCATACCTTTAGTGGCGCCATCTAGCGTTAGGTAGGTAGGCACAGACGGTAGCCTATTACTTATTATGTTAGAGTTAAAATTAGGAACTTATTATAGATATATTGCAAAGCGCTTGACCATTTTGAAAATTGTACTGACATTTGACATAAATTGCATAAAATAAAAACATTTTATATTTAACTCAAATTTTAGGCAGACATATTAAAACAGTCGAGTTTGAGACATATATGTATATGTAAGTAAAGAAATGTAATTAGTTATTTAAATCATATGTATATCTTTTTAGGACTTGTTTATCTTAGAAATTGTACTTGCACTCGAAAAACTGACACAAAATTGGAAAACTTGTAAAAATTTGTCTTGTGGTTTTACTTACATCCATATGTTTATGATTTATTTGAACTGTGCGAAGCTTCCAAAGTGTTTACGGCACTCGCACTTTTCGACTAGCTCTCGTTTAGCCATCGCCTTTAAACGCTTGGCTAGCAGTTGGATGCAGGTAAGAGAAACCAAACTAAAGTTGGTTGCAGCAAACGTTGCGCATAATTACAAAATTGTTGCAAGCGACAATAAGGAAATAGTTTTCACGCAAGTGCGAAAGCAATTGAAATTGCATAGAAAATGAAAAACGGAAAATCGTTCCCAACAGACGTTCCGATTTGTGGTGCAACAATGGCCTAAGCATAAAATAAATCGCAAGTCTACTTACATTGACGAAATTCTCTCGACAAATATCGTCGACCTCATCACGCTTGCTAATCCGCTTTTTCCAGTCATCCTCGCCGCTCTTTTGCAGCGCTGCCATTCGATCGGCGATGGAGCCTGTCTTTGCAATATTTCGCTGATCGGGACCCATAATCTGAAAATAAAGATTTTATAGAAGTCAGAATAAATGTGGAGTGTGTCAAGTAAATAAACTCACCTCACTGGCTTGGTCTTCGTCAATAGAGTCTTTGTTGCGGGATGTATCCTCGTGCTTATCTGACTGCGATTGCGTTGCTGTGTCCGACTTATCGGAATCTACATGACGCAACTTAACAAAGCTATTTGCATTAACTGGGGGCAGTTGGGGACCGGCTATGCCCGAGTAACTTTTGCTTTTCGCAATGAGACTGCTGCAAATAGACAACCGCAAAGATAAACTGTTAAAGTGTGTGCATAATGTGTTGAAATGTCAGTAATGCGTATCTAACAGATACTTTCACAAAAAATGCAACCAGCAGTCAAAATCCAGTTTTCTAAATGACTTCTTCCTTTTTCTACACCCCACTCATTATTTCCATTCCATTAATAGCAAAATCGTGATGCTGCATTTTCTGTGCCACTAATGAGCATCGCACTGCATCCAGAGACCCAGAGTTGATAACTCTTATTGCTTTTCCGAAAATTGACTACACCATTCTTCAGCACAGGAAGCAATCGCCGCTAGATTTTCCAGCTAACTTTCTCCTTTAAGAGTAAAGAGCATAACTTATAGATACAAAAAAGCCATCATAGTCAGACACATTGATTTTGGTTTTGTACACTTTTATAGGTATGTGTTATCGTTAATTTCTTGTTTTGAGCTACCTGCAGTTTGTCTTCAAATAAATCAAATCAAATGGAATGAAAGTACAGTACACAGTACAGAATAATATAAAGTAAGTCTATGAGAGCTAAATAATTAATATGTTTCAGAGATAATTCTTTTCAGCCATATTTAGAGATACTATATAGTAATAATCGCAATATTATTTATTTAATAGGTATGGGGTATTTAAAATTAAGACCTCAAGGAATAAGTAGATTAAGTAGAGCTCTTATGGTCATTAACTAATACAATTGATTTGTAACCCGTACAGTTACAAATATTTCAAGCATTAGTCATCCAACAGAGAAATATAAACTTTTGAATCGGTTCTGATGTCGATGGTCAGCGTGATTCAAGAGATTGTAGCTTACCGTTTTTTATAAACTCATGCACAATGACTCAAAACTTAACTATATAAAGGTATAGCCTAGAGATAAAACTGCGGTACACCTGGAGAGATACCGAGAAACACTTTGTTGCACTGCAATCAAGAAAGATGCACCGAGATTCACAATAACACGAAAGAGTGCGAACTGAACGTGGCAAATGTCTTCAGACGAATGAACGTTCATGCAACGCCTGGCAGCTCTAACAACCATCGAAATTCAACACCAGGCTGGTGGCTAACGTTTACCACCAGGTAAACATAAAACCCTGACAGTTAAATTGCATATTAATTTGGAAAATTTGATGGCCTGTTGACAGACACTAAAACTGGGTGAAACAGGTCAAAATGTGTCAGACGGGCTGATTCCTAAGTTCACCAGGTGCATAAACAGGACATCTACCTGAAGTCTAGACTAAAATTGTATTTCCAAAAGTCTTGGTCAAATCTGTCTCCAGAGCAATAAATAAAAAAATAAATTTTAAAATAACGTGCACAATGACAAATGCATTACGAATTCCCCGCTTGAAAGCTAGATCTATAGGAATACCTTTACCAATGTTTTGAACATTTTAACATTTTGGTATTAATCTTCGGGTATATCCTTTACATTGCTTGAGACTTTATCACAATGTTGGCCACATACGCAAGACAATCAACATTTAAAATATGGAAGTCTCCATTATATTCCCTTGGATTTCTTTCAGTGTAAATAAAAGTAAAAGCGTAGATAATACATAAATTGATTGCAGTCACAGTCGAAAGGTCTTGTGGATAGATAGGCAATAGAGTAATAGGTCAAAGTTGAAAGCACACGCGAATGTCTTTTTTACGGACAGCTCCTTTCGCTGCGAGGCCTTCCCTTGTTTATACACTTAATGCACAAAATGATATTGAAACAATTTAGCGATTAATTAGTTTGAGTGGCGAGCCAAGGTGTGGTCGCACTGTTAAGCGCACTCATCCAACCCCTCATTCCCTATAGGTTCGGTTTCCTAATGAAGCTGTGAAAAACTGTGAAAACTGACAGCAAAAGTTAAATGCTATAAATTGCATCATTTGTTGTATAGTTCAGAGCTCCTCAGTTACCTGGCGAATATCTGTTTTAAAAATTTTGTAATTGAATTATGTACATTTTGCGATTCATATTCGTTATTAAAATTTTTGTACAACACGCGATCCACTCCCACCACTTTCTTCCAATGATATAACAAAGTGGATGGTTTCATGAACTGTGTTTAGCGCAGCATAAATAATTTGAAGTGAGTCTTAAGCTCTACAAGCATTGAGCACGACAACGTTAAATGTATGGCAAGCAAGCCTTCCTTAAATTTATGAAGATAGTAATGAGTATTCAGCATCGAAATTAAAACAGCCATTGTTAAAGCTTCAATGCGAACTTGAAAAGTTGTTAACGCGGTTTGCAGCAAGGCGAATCTAAAGAGCTGCGACTTAAGGTTACGCCTTTAGATAAGTTCGCAGTTGTTTAATTATAATATAGTATATTGCACACACTAGTAGCAAAACCGCAGAACTAGAAACCCATCTGATCTAATCCAATCCGATCAAATATCAGCTCAGCTAATGTCTAATTGTAATCACAGTCATAATAAAATGATAACAACACAAATATTACACTCAATCAAAATGTAACTTATGCAACTCGAACCCAAAAGTAATTGCACAAGATATGCAAAAGTTTATGAACTGCCTAAGTGTCATCGCAAAACTGTTTGGAGCTATCCAAATGGTACTCAAGTCGATCGCTGGATACAGCCAGGTTAAAGATAGCGGCCCAACGCTTTCCCACGAGGCATTCCATTTGTGAAGCGTATCACTCAACTCCCTCGAGGTACGTTATTATGCAAAATTACAACGTCAACGCGATCTTTACAGTGACCTTCCCCTCATCACCCCTTGAACACAATTTACCAGTCGCTTTTGTTCGAGCATTCGCGCATTTAACATTTCATTAGACTGACCTTCTCTGACTCTTCTCGCTTTGAAAAACGTAGTTACCAAATTTTTAAGCTTTTTGTTTTGCCCACGTTTTGGCTTTGTTAACAATTTCAGACAAACTCTTATTAAATTCTATGCATGGTTATAACATGTTCAAGGTGTCTTTGCTACCTAATGATGTAAGTTTGCTTTTATAGAACTTATTTCGAAGATAACTGCTTAACTCAACCAAAGCTAAGTCAACTTTTAATACAATATTTACATGTTGACTTTAGCAATATGTTCGCTACGTTAATATTAGCCCTAGCAACATTTTACCAAGCTTTTAGCAACATTTGAACATTTGAATAATTCAGTAAAGATCTATTCTCTAGATACTTTTAGGTCATTAGCAACATGTTGACAGCATGAATATTAATCTCAGCAACATTTAACCAATGGTTTACCAACATTTGAACAGCTGTTTTGCATTGTTGCGGACAGGCGCAGAGCTGGCAGCACGTGCTGTATTCAAAAGCAGCAACCCCCATTAAGGTCGGCCCACAATTGTTGGCAACCCAACCTTGTGCCACACTCATCCCCACTGAGAGAAAACCCAGACATGTTTTTCTACCGTTTGCCGGTTGCCGGAGTAACCGAACCCAATACCAAACAAACTCCATTCTTTGTTTGTTGTCGATAACTTTCCTCTGCAGAGAAAAGAGAGAGGGAGTACTCGGAAAGAGTGGGGTAACTAGGATGACGCGCTTGCACCAAGTGGTTAGAGCAGCAGACTGTTCGACTAAAAGGCATGAAAATGCATTTTTGGCAAACGTTGTAAGCTCTACACAGACGACAAAGGGCGAGATTTTATTCATTTTCAGTGTAGTTCATCTTGGGGCTGTTTTGCGGTTCCCTAATTTGGTATGGTTGGGATGCTGCTCCAGACGTGCCTTATGTGCCTTATGTGTTGTGCTCCACTTCAGATGAAGCTGCCAGGTATTGAAATCTATTAGCTTCCTGATTCTGCCCTTAATATCTATCAGCTATTCAGATACAGCCAGTAGGTTTGTCATATAGTATGTGCGAATAAAAAATCTTTCGGCCTTGGTTTTGTTTCACATTCGTTTCATGGGAAAATCATGAGTCAACAAATTTAATGTGTTGACAGGTTTTCTTATGTGACGCTCTCGTTTACCGTTGTCTGTTTTAGAACTGGATAGCTCTGTAGACACTTTGATAACTTGTTTGATTCGCTGGCCCAGCCCACGCAATAAACATATCCGGTGCGCTCTGTTCTTGCCTTGGAAGTGACTTAATTGTACTCGAGTGTATGTCTCCATTCTCTACCCCTACCCTCTATTTCCAACACGAATGAACTCTGCACCAAGTTCAACACAACTTCGAAAAACTAAAACAACGGTTGTCGTCGTCGCAGTCACAGTCCATTCAACTGTAGCTCGAACCACAGCTGTTTCTGCTTCGCTGCCGGGTTGACAAAAATATTGTAGGCTTGACAATAGCTTAAATGGATGACCATGATATTTAGCCCGACGTATAAAAAACTAGAGGGATGGGCTAACTTCGAAGCCGAAGTTTGGTAATACACATGCAATTATAAAGGATATAGAATAGATTGATCACATTTAGCACACCCCACTTTAATAGCTGTTTAAATTAAAATAATTATATTTACCCCGAAATACACGAAAAAAAATGCATTTTAAAAGCTAAGCAAATGATGCAGAATCTAGCTAAAGGGGAAACTATGAAACGAATGCTCTCAATCAGGAGAATCTATTGATTTGTAACGGTTATATTATTTAGAACTAAAGGTCTACCTTCGTGTCTAACATGAATATAATTACGTTAGAATGTCTTCGACTTCTACAACACCACTTTTTTTTTATACCCTGAACCCATTGAAAATGGGTCAATATTATGTCCTGAAAATTTCATTGAGAAAGTAGATCTAGAACCGAAGTTATTTTACAATAAATTTCTCATAATGCTGCCCAGAGTGCAGCCCAAGCGCAGCCGCTAAATCATATACGTAGTAAGCGGCGTGCGTGCTTTTGTATGTATATGTGTGCGTGTGTGTGTGCGCGCAGGTAATATGTAGAGATAAAAGATGCAAGCTAGATTGTTTAAATACCGCCATGGATTTGGTTCAGGGGATCTCGTAGTCGGGCAGACCCGACTAGAGCGTTCTTACTTGTTTTATATATATTTATTATTATTATATTTATTAAACGTATAGTCAATTTACAATCTCATTGCGCAATGCTAACAACTGAGCGATATTTTAATTATATTTCTATACACAAAGAGAAATAACTTAGTTGATTCAAATTCAGAGTAAATTCAAAACTCTCAGCTCAGCGTAAACTTCTATTTAGAGATAACTGTATATATTAATAATTAGTATTAGGTTGATCATAATAGAATAATTCGCTGAATGTAGAATTAAAGTACTCTGATAATTGTCGCACTTATTGTCTGCCAATTAAACCGCTTCGCATGCCTGTTCCAAGCCAAAATAGGTAATACAGTTGTAACACTGAAACGTGTAGAATGACATCGACTTAAAACCAGTTTAAGGTAAGCTAATCTCCATCTAAAATCAAAGCTGAAATTGCGCTTCGCTGACTCTGACTCGGACTCGGACTCGGACTCAGACTAGGTTAGCACCTAGATAGATAGCACAGTCAAGCCGCGCACGCAGTGCCGACAACAACTTGAAAGCGAAACTTATTCTAAGTGTATGTTAATTAATCGTAATCTCGAATAATTCATAACATTTGCGAGCGTAATTATCAACATGTTGCTGACCTTGCTAGTTGGCGCTTTGACCCTGCTACTGGCCTGGGACTTTGTACGCAAGCGCCATAGCTATGTCACACTGAAGAGATCGGGCATTACTGGACCCCTGTCGCTGCCTTTGCTCGGATGTGGCATTCAAGCCCTGAAACTGGGTGCAGAGAGTGAGCTCTAGTTTATACATGTATGTAAGCCCTCCCCTCAGTGACTTTAACTTCCTCGCTCAGATATCGTCGACTATGTTGGCAACTGCTTCAATAAATATGGCAAGACCTTTCGAGTGTCGATACTCAACGAGTTGCTGGTCTTCACGAAGGATTTGGAGTACTTCGAGGCAATATTGAGTAGCACCACTTTGTTGGAGAAGGGTCAACTTTACCAGTTCCTGCGCCCCTTTCTCAATGATGGACTGCTGTTAAGCGTGGGTAGAAAATGGCACTCTAGGCGCAAAGTCTTTTCCAATGTATTCCACTTTAAAACACTGGAGTACTACGTGGATATTATGGACAACCAGGCTGGCATTTTGGTAGACAAGCTCCAGCAAGTGGCTAATGGGGAACAGGCGGTGGATATGCTGAAATATGTATCGCTGGCAGCGCTAGATATCATTACGGGTACGTGTTTATCTTTCTATAGCTAGGAAATAAATATATAAATATATTTTATATAGAGACGGCCATGGGCGTGCAGGTAAATGCACAGAGCGATCCCGACTTTCCCTATATAAAAGCCCTAAAGAGGTAAGCCCCTAGACCCCTCCTTCTAGAGTCTTTTTAGGCCCTCATAACGTAAGACATTTACAAAACTCTCTTTGGTAAGGTCTAAAGAGCTCTATTGTTAAATTGCTAACTGAGGTTAAGTGTAAATCTGAAATATTTTTTGTAGAGTACGGTTACAGACCGATTACAACATATTTATATTTCCAATGAATAACTCGTCCGCAGTCGCAACTAAATAAGTTTTGCAAACTTTCAGCGTTGTTAACATCCAGCCGGATCGCATGCTTAAGTTCTCTCAGCGCTATGAGTGGCTTTTTAGAGTTACGGCCCCATTGTTGCACAGGAAACTGGTGAACGATATTCGCATCATGCATGACTTCACCGACAAGGTCATTCGAGAGCGACGCGAGGCGGTGGAGCGAGCCAAGGCCGACGGCACCTACAAACCGTTGTGTAAGTCGAGATAGCACTTGAATAACTGAATATGCCTCCTATACCAATAACAATCATCTCATCATTAACCTAACATATAGGTTTGGGTGATGTGGACATTGGCAGCAAGCCGCAGATGGCATTGCTGGATATTCTGCTACAGGCTTCCATTCAGGGCAACCCGCTAACCGATGCAGACATACGCGAGGAGGTAGACACATTCATGTTCGAGGGTGATGATACTACCAGCAGCGGAGTCGCACATGCTCTCTACTCCATTGCCAGACATCCCACAGTCCAGACGAAGATATACGACGAGCTAATTCGAGTGCTCGGCAACAATCGAAATGCACCTATTAACCTAGCTCAGCTACAGCAGCTCAAATATCTGGAATGCGTTATCAAAGAGACGATGCGACTATATCCACCAGTGCCAGCGATTGGGAGATATACTCGAAAGGATCTTAAGATTGGCGAACAGATAATTCCGGCAAACACCAGCATTTACTTGGTACTCTACTTTGCGCATCGTGAACAGAAATACTTCCCCGAACCGTTCAGCTTTAAACCAGAGCGTTTTTTAGACGATACAGACGAAGCGGATGGCAAACGACAAACATCAACCTTCTCTTATTTGCCATTCAGTGCAGGACCAAAGAACTGCATTGGTCAAAAGTTTGCCATACTGGAGATGAAATCGCTGATCAGCAAGGTGATTCGACATTATGAGCTGTTACCAAAAGGGCCAGAGGTAAAGCCAATGATGAATTTCATATTGCGGTCGCCAACGGGCATGCATGTGGCTCTAAGGCCAAGATTAAAATAGGAATTGAATGGAAGAGTTTTTAAAGTTTTCAGAGGTATTACGGAGGTCCTTTTCTTAACTTAACCTATATATAAGCCTACAATGAAATGAGAGTAAAGGAATATTTTATAAGGATAACAAACATTCTTTACTGATACTAATTGAAAGGAAGAGTTCTTAAAGTTTAATGTGATATTACGGAAGTTAATTTCTATACCTTATCTACAACCCTTGAGTTAAATGTGACTACAGGGATATTAAAAGTACTAATACTTTTCAAAAAATAGATTAAAATAAGAATTAAAAGGAAGAGTTCATAGCTACGTCAAAGTTTTATGTGGTGTTAGAAAAGTTATTTTTTATACTTAACTTATGTATAAGCCTAAAAGAAAGCAAATTGCAAAGGGGAATTTACAAGGTTGTGTCTTAAGCTAATACTAAAAGTTGAATGTAGTATTACGGATCCCTTTTTATGATTACAATGTTATTATAAAATTATTTAATATTAATATATAAGCTGCATTCAAATGTGCTGATTAAAATGCATGATGCATCACATTATCTATACTAGATCATTTGAGTCACTTTATCAATATTTGTTAAGATTAGACCCACTTAATATACAGATATTTGAGTAGCAAATCAACGCAGATGTCATAAATTTTAGTCTATCTCTCTTTGAGAACAGAGCACATACATATAGAGGTGTATAGGTACTGCAAGTATGCAACCTATGGGCGCCACTGCTCCGGCAAATTATGAATACAATAAACGAAAATAAAAGTGCAATTAGTATTTTCTTAGAAGTCTTGAAATAGAATCAAAAACCTTATCAAGCTACCTCAGACGTAGTTTCCACACATAATTTCTATTGCTCTCTGTGGTATGACGTGTGTGTAAATAAACAAGCCAGCGGATGGAGGTTTATTTATCTAGCTTCATTTAAAAAATTCGCAAGATGATAAGCAAGGAGATCACATAATGCGCTTATCGGACGTCTCCAGTCTGCATATAAAAGCTGGACAAAATAGACGCACTGCGCCAAAAGCAGCTCATACGCTCAAGTCTTCAGATATGTCGCTTAGATCTGTTCCACTTTTGCTATTCCTGGCTGTAATGCTCATTGCCTCAACAGAGGCAGTGATTAGACCTCCCTATGTGGGAATGCCCACACAGGATGGTCTAGCCCGTCTGTTCTTCAACTCTCGGGTGACGCATCGCGATCCGCAGACCTCAGTGTCCTGCTTTGCTGGCTACATTGGTGAGTCGAACCTCATTGCGGAGCAGTACAGTGGAGCCTACACTGGATGCCTGAAGCAGGCGCAGAGCTCACGTCAAGGTATCGACAAAGACTTTCTACCAACCCGCAGGAATATCGAACAATCCGCTCAATCTGTATGTAAGGCTTTAAATACATGCACCCAGGTTAAGGGCACACTCGACTCCTTTAATTGCCATGCCGCAACGGTGAGTAGAATTGCTGCTAAATTAACAATGTGAAGCTATATTCAAAATACATTTCTATAGGGCTCCAACAACACAATTTCCACGTACAGCATCTCGGGCAATGCTTCAGAGTCAGCATCCCTGCTGCAGGAACGCTATCGCCTAGTCGACCTGAATCATGAGCAATGCAATCACAAAGCAGAGCGCACCTATGTGGGGTCCACTGCCAACAACTACAATTACTTGCAGGCCTGTCTCGATGGTCGCATCAAACCAAAGCCCATACCCAGCACAACCAGCAGCACCTCCTCAACAACCACAACCACAACAACGACCACGACTACAGAGGCACCAACCACGCCGGAGCCAACGACAACGGATAGCCCAGCCAATCTGGAGGATCAGTTTAAGCAGCTTTTAAACTTGCTCAACTAATGCCACAGCGCATTAAAAACTTTTTTGGCAAGCTCTTCAAAAACTAAACTTTAAATATATTAGACAGCAAATATTTGTCGTGGAATATTTCTTTTGTTACAATCTGTGTAACAGGCAGACGGAAAAAGGTATAAAAATATTATTTTAAACAAAATAATCTCTTCTCAAGGAGTTCATGCTGCTCTCAGCTACTTAAAAATAATATGCCATACAGAGCAAACTGGTAAATAATCAGACGCATTTGGAAACACGATTGGGCAACACATTTACCTTTTATAGAGTTGAGTGTTCGCCTTTTATGTGTGCATCTTCTCAAAGTTCTCGATTTCTATTGAGTTGAGTTTGTGTAGGGCTGCGAGAGACTCAGACTTGAAAGGTATAGACATACACACACACACACACACACAACACGATTGGCAAGGCATTCGAGGCAGCAATTTATATGGTCAAGATCTCAGTTGGATGTTGAAGTTAATGTGTGTTATTCTTGGTATTCGCCAATTGCGCGAAATTCTTCTATGCGTTTTATTGGCAGTGCTGCATAGCAATTGCAGACTATTTAGCCTGGGTCCAGCAGGTTCTTAGACCTGACTTTACGCAATTAAATAGAATTAGAAAAGGAAAAACCAGTTGCAGTAAGGTGTCTTTAACATAAGCGTAAGACGGTTGTAGCAACAAAATAGAAGCCTCAATCATTAAGCTTCAAGTGGATTAAATAATGTTCATGTGATAATTAATAAACTATGATAAGCCACATAAATTAAAATCAGGAAGAATGTGTCAGAGAAAAAATCAAGTAAGTCATCAAAGATCGAAATATTTTAACAAGAACGAGGTGCTTGTATGTACTACATTTAAGAATAGAACTTTCATCATTTTCAAGCATTACTCTATCATGTTAACAGCAGCAAACGCATATTAAGTTGTATAAGCACGAAAGCTAAATCACTTTTTAATGGACGGCAAATTTTGTATGAATTTGTTGCTTGTTTGAAGCTAGTTTTCTTTAGCTTATGATGAAAAACAAAGTACACAGACGCACACATACCTCCTCGATTCTACACGCTAGTGTGAAGAAAAGCATCAGCTGTCGATGATGAAATAGGAGGTAATCTGGGCAGCTCACCTGGAGAGGTCTCATAAACAAGTTTCAATAAACTTTTCGATTGCAATGCAAGAAAATGAAATGAATGCGAGAACCAAGACAAACAAAAGCCAAACAAAATAAATACGGGTCGCCAATCAAATGACAAATGATATTTTGCATAAATAACATTTTAAATGCAAGTGTATACGTGTACAGGTGTGTGAGTGTGTATGTGTGTGGACAACTGGCCAACTGCAGGTGCAGCTAGTGCTCAAGTTGTCCCCAAAAGCAGAAATAAATAAAATTAAAAAAAAAGCTGTACGCAAAACTAGTTTTGCGGCGACAACAACAAACTGAACAGAAAAGGAAATCGTCGGCGTTGCTGCCTTTTAAGGCACTTGCTTGCCTCTTGCTGCGCGTTGCGCATGCGCCTCGTTGAACAGTTTATACATATGCATATACATATACATATAGATATATATATCTATATATATATATGCATATATACACATATATATGTATATATTTATATGTGTGTGTGTCATTTGCTTGCCTCGTGTCTTGTGTCGCGCATGCGCCCCATACTCTCAATTTCTGTGTGTGTCTCCTGTGTAAGTCACGTCTGTGTATTCAGGTCATTCGCATTTTCACATTTTAAGGCGTGTGTGTTTTCATGTTTTCTTTTTGGATTTTTTTTTTAATGCAATGTGCCTCACTTGCGGTTTGCAACTTTTACTTGCAACGCCTCCTGTTGACCGCTACAACGGTGATGAGACAGCGATTGGAGCATCGCTTTTGCCTTAGATGTTGCTTTGCTCGTTACTTAATTGCGCCAAAGTCATTAATAATCGATTAACCATATGAGCGAACATGTTTTTTAGAGGATGCTACGAGGCGTGTTGCAACTCCGCTAAGGAAGTGGTAGCGTTGCAAAGGCAATTACGATCCCATTGCAATTTGTGTTTCCCGTCTTAAATAGTTCATATGGTCATAACATCTGACAGAGCTATGATTACCGACATCGTTTAAATATTGTTTAAAACAAGTAAAAGTGCTCTAGTCGGGAGTACCTGACTGGTAGATAACATGCCCAGCTGGTGTTTCATGAGCTGGTGTTTCAAATGGCATTTGGAGTGTGTCTGTAAAGTGAAGCAGTCGTAATCTGTGTATACTTAAGGGAAATCTAAATACCTAACTTGTTGCTAGCTATCCAGCTAGATAAGAGTATTGATTGATAGATAAATGAAGTATTGATTTTAAATTTAATTATAATCGATTTCATGGAAATGATAATTGTTTTTATCTAAAAACAAGCTTGGCCTTCGCGTGATATTTGGTTACTTAAAGCTTCTGAAATCAATGGGATCAGACATAGGAGCAGATAGACAGAAACTCAGGACTAAAAATTATACCGATATATACAAGTACATGCATTAGACAAAGTTATTACTAGATTATATTAGATTACTGAAAAAAACTGTCAGGCGGTGCGATGTCAATTGCTATCTAATGACAAGCAGCAGCAACACCAATTCTATCTAATTGATTGAGTGACAGGAAGACAGTTTGAAGCATAGGCTAGTACGGCTACAGATACATCTGGTTGGGCCTCTCCGAACGCAACTCAATTGATCAAATAAACATTTATTGTGTGTCACTCGGACTGTCAGGACGCCCAGGAGGCGAATCACAGATTGTGGTTAGACAGTGGCAGCAATGGCCCTAAAAGGAACCAGCAAGGAAGCCGGCATAGCCTGAATATATCAACTAGCTTGAGTGGCAGACAACACAAAGGAAAATCGAATGAACTGAAGATGTGAGACAGTGCAGAGTCAGAGACAGAGGCAGAAACGACAATGCTGAAATAGTATAAGCCCGATGATGATAACACAGTCGAGAGACAATGCAAACTCCGACACAAAGAGTTTGCTTTGAACAGAGTCGGAGGCAGACTTGGAGTCACAGGAAACATTCTACTCTTAGCACACGCTTCAAGCGATTGGAGCAGTTGATTTGCCTCTTCCACTCGGCCTGCTGCAGATTTATGAGCAGTTGTCAGCCAACGTACAACGTGCAACGTGCAACAAAGTAGCCGAGACTCTGGCCACGACTCAGACAGGGCAACAATCTTGCATGCTAAGTTCATTGTACCAAACCGTGGATGCTGCCTTCATAATCTCCCTTTTTTCCACTTCCATTGCTGTTGAGCTAATGAGTTGTCAACATTTTGGCTAGCTTCTATTTGACAACAAATAAAACATGAAACAGACACACAAACAAAAAGAAATAACAAAAACATTGTCCAGACATATCCTGTCGTATGAAACTTCCCAATGACTCTTAGATTTTCAATATCACATTCACTTCCGTTTAAAAGCTGCTCAAACTATAAGCTCAGCTCTTCATCATCCAAACATGTTTGCGCAACCCAACTGTTTGCAATTAATTCTAATTAAAAAAGTAATTAAGTGGGCGCAGCTGATAGCTGATTAAAAATTATATTCAACTACAATGTTCCCTCCACAAGTTAATAAAAAAAAACAAATGAACAACACATAATTAAAGGTAATTTCTAAGCAAGTCTATACTGGAAAAATAACAGATCAAATGAAAATACTTAAAACTAAATTTGAGAATGTGTTTTTGTTGGTTCCGCGGATTTAAGTTGAAAGCTAATAACAAGAAATATACTGAAAACCTAAATGACTAAATTGCTACCAGGTATTTGGTCAATTTTCCCCAGTAGCTGGTCTTTAGTCTCTTTATTTACTATTGATTTAAATTTAAACAAAATCATCATACCCTTTTTATATAGTTTTGCTTGATACAGGGTATTAAAGTTGAACAAAAACTGTCGAAACAGCTGAACCAAGCGTAAACAGGTAAATAGACCAGAAACATAGACCCAATATAACAAAAGAGTCAATGTTCTGTGCTTTGGGTTGTGTAATACTTAAAACAAGTGAAACAAAAACATTGCCAGCTGCCTATAAAATGATTCCAAAATGCATTTACCATAAAGAATAAGACGAAAGAAAACCCAAATTTCAAGTCAAATTTAATTGATTTGAATGGTGGAGCAAACAACTCCATTCGTTTCGATCAAGATCCCCGCACAAACGTATATATAGCTGTCCAGAGAACTTTATGCTCCAATGCATCTAATTTGGTATAAAGGGGGGAAAACACACATAATTTATGGCCTGTTGGCTCGAAAAAAACTTCACATTTCTCAGTTTTCAGTTTGCCTTCATCTCCATTTGTTGGGTTACCATTAATGGAATTGCTTGGATCGATAGATCATAGGCCACGAACGAATGCCCGACTAAAAGCGTTGATAATTCATCATCATCGCATCGTATGGAGATCTATCCGACTAGAGTGCGATCAGTCGGGCGATGAATTCAATTATGAGAGAAGCGAGGTCACATACGTATGTACATACAGATATGATCGACCCAGTAGAGCAGCAACAGAGAAATACATTGTGTATAATGAAACTGTGATACCCTGTTATACATCATTGACATCAATTTTGAACAGTTCGCGGCATAAGAGTTCTTAGATCAGGTCATAGACAAGCAGCTGCAATTAACATAAATATAAATATACTTTATATACACATATATTCATAAATATAGCCTGTCAAATCCCTCAACTCGACGTGCATAAATATGATGTACATATGCATGCTTACATATATGTATGTAAAGATAACGAAACTGTAACTACCGTTCCGCTTGTACATGCATACATCATTGACATCAATTCTTGGTCTGCTTTAAACTAGCGTCATATGTGCTCTTAGAATTTAAACAGACAAACAGCTGCTGATAACATATTTAAATATAAATTTGAAATTTTAGATATATAATTCATATGCATATATATATATGTATATGTATACATATTCATGCATACGTATATGTGCTTATCCCAAGTATGTATGCATATGCAGTCTGTAGAAGTTCTAGTGCAGTATTTCGATATTTGTTAGTGTATTTGTAGACTTGCTTCATTAGCATTGAACCCCACGTTTTTCCTGCGAACGTGCACATGTGTATTTATGGAGAGATATAGAGTCATATATGTATATGTATATGTAAGTGATACGGGTTGCATTTGAATCAGTATTTACACTATATTTACTATATTTACATATATACATAGAATTATATACGAGCACTTACTTATCACCACTTCAAACTACTTTCGATTATCAGAAGAAAAGGCAGAGATAAGCGCTATTTATTGTCTATTTATGGATTGATTCACATTCAACAAACTTATCTAATAACATGTGTGCCATAAATCAAAATAGGTAGCACTTACGTATTTTTCTTCTTCTTCTTTTTACCACAAATTATGCAAATTCATTGAAAGCGAAAAGGCATTGTTTTTGCGGTCTCTATTTGAATTCGTCTTTTCTGGGTTTTACTCTTGCTTATTCAGTTGCCTGAAGGCAGGTCCAAAGCAAAATATTACGAAATAGTCCAAACACAACAAATAGGTCTGATAAGCAGGTAGAGCAAAAATCGATACCAACTTGAATTGATTGTTAAATAAAATGGATTGTGTATAATAGGACCGTGATTAATTAGAGATTGATATCCAAGCGAATGTTTAGTTTCAAATTTAAGACCTTGAGCTACAAAATTCAGTTACATGTCCATATGTATGTACTTGCATTCATATTATGTATATATCAGACAGATGGTTGGAGATGGTAATGAGAAATATATAAATATAAATATATTTTCATAACTTTGAAAATTTCTCGAGATGAATGTGTATGGCTGTTGATCGTAATCAGGAATATACAAACATATAATAAATCTAGATGAATGGACTTGTTAAACGTACTCAAAAATATACAGGAATATTGAAAACATGTACATATCACTTTCTATGCATTTAAAATTTTGTTTTTCATTTTAACCCAGCGTACTTTTGCAATTAAGGTGCAGGCGTCGTATCAAAAATGAAATACGCGCAGAGCAATAGACCCCAAATGTCCAAGTGCAAATAAATAGCAACAAACAAGAGACAATAAGCAACAGCAACAAAAAGTAAGTAAAACAACAAGAATATTAAAACAACAACTTCAAATCTGCGTCGCCGCTGCTGTTGCGGCTGCTGAATCAGCAAATATTTCAATGGAAGCGAACAAGGCGATTTACAGTTTTGGGTTATTTTTTTTTATTTGTATTTTGTTTTTATCATCTTTGCTGTTGCTGTTGTTGTTCGCTGTGTGTAGCTCGTTGCAGCAGGTAACAAAGAAGGGCGCAAAAGGGGACGCGACAAACAGTCTGTGCAAAACTGGTCAGCTTCAAATCGCATTTGCTCTATCTCTCTCTCTCTTTCTCGCTCTTTATCCCGCTCTATCAAGTTATAAAAACTACCCGACGATATCTGTGGTCTGAGCTGGTGTTACAAACCTTTGTTTATAGCAATGCAGCCCGCAAGCTTCTCTCACGATTCTGTACTATGCCAAAGACGTTGGTCTTGCTGCCATTTTAACTTGCACTTTCAATTGAAGACAATTATTAAATACAATTAAATTGATCACAAAAAGCGAAACTGCAGCTGACAACGACGAGGCTTGCAGCTGCTTTTTTAATGTTGCTGTTGTTGGTTTTAAGTTATGTATTTTGTTATAGCACAAACAAGAGAGACGTTCAAGCACACATACACGCGCACACAATATTAAGATTGCATTATTCAATTGCAAATTGCGACCGGCACAAAATGCGCGCGAATCAAAAACAAAAACACAAAAAAACGAGCGTTATCCGCGACACGACTGCCGTCACCGAGTGTACAAACCAAAATACTAGCAAATGCAATGTTAACAGTCTGCAAGTCTGCTGTTATAAATGTACCCAAACATGAATATCACATTCGCCCGGCGAATAGGAATGTTTACTACGGCGAAGTAGCATGCGGCGAGTAAATTTTTTGTATTTATATATTCGTTGCTGGAGTGAAACAGCAGCTGTTAATGCTAACAGTCTCTTAGTGCCTATTAAAGATGAATAATTGTATCACATGTAATTATTTTTCTGCCTTAAATCGCAACAGTCAAACTTAAACTAGAGACAGTGCCCTTCGAACTGATTACAGTTTGACAATTTAGCCAACGCATGTGGGGAGCAATACTGTTAAGCGTGGACACAAACCAATCGGTAAATTTAACATTACCAGGGCCGTCACATTGTCTCAGTATTTTTCAACTCTCTTATTGTTGCCAGTTGCGTTAAGTATGTGCGCTTTTCAAATTCTAAAATAAACGAACCAGCAAACATGCAGTCATACAACATCTTAGTCTAACATAACCAGCGCTGCCACCTCGTCTCCTTAAACTATTTGGCAGCTTTGGAGGCGCTGCCACCTGCATTTCTGGCATAGTATAAGTTAACAAAATCAGGGATGCCACCTTGTTTTTTCAAACGCAACATCAGCATCAAATTAAAATAAAGGCTTTAACGATCATGCAGCAATTTGAATGTTATTAATACAGCAGGATAAGTGGTAAACAAAACTACAGTTAATTGGGATTTTGTCAACTTTATTATTAATATTTATTATTTGTTTTTATTTCAGTGTCACGCAAAAAATATGTGGCAAATGTTGTTGATTTTTTTTGTTTCTTATTAAAGAAGTTTTTTTTATAAATAAATAGATATTTTTCAATATGTTTTTGTATATTATTTAGTAAGCAATGCAAATTAAACTTATGGGCTAGTTGATAAACATTTTTCTGCTTTTGCATTTATACAAAGTATATTTTTATCGCATTAGTTATTGTTGAACAAAGTTTGGTAGCGTTTTTCATGTTGTTGTTGTTGCTGTTGTTGATGCACCTTTTGCAGATGAATTTGCTGTTGTTGTGTCTGTCGAGGCGGCTGCACAGGTCGCCAATAATAGCATCTAGCAATTGGTTTCACTTTGTCAAGGAAACGTTTATTGTTTCTTTGCATAGAAATTTGCATTGAAATAATTTAGTCAATATAGAAAATTATTGCTTAACACAGACATTTAAAATAAAAAATTATGTTGAAATATGAAACATTAACGGAATTTCGACAATATGCCGCAGTTAGAACTTTAAATCCTCTAATTACAGGGTATACTAATGTCGAGCAGCTTTTTATTTCTATATGTTGCTTATGTGTAAAACGTTTTTTGTAGTTTATATAAATTTTGGATTCGTGGAACCAGTCTTGAGGTGCACACACACACTGATGCAAATATGACACTGTCCATGTGTGAGTGTGTATGTGTGTGTGCGGATATATGTACACACATGTACATACATATATAACATGGCTACTTATGAGCTATGTTAGTATACTAACGGTTAATAGACAGCGAGACAGCGAGACACCGCATACACTAATGCAAGTAAGACATGTCTATGCTTGTGTGAGAATACATACATTGGTATTTACGCACTTGTCAAGCATAACGGTTAATACATTTACAGTGTACTGCACAGGGTAGAAACACGAGTTAGCGATGACTGCTGCTGGGACATGGACTCACCCATCTGGCTGCTGTTGCTGCTGCTGCTGTTGCTGCTGCTGCTGTTGCTGCTGCTGCTGTTGCTGCTGGCGTCGACGTCTAGCCACGGCGCTGTTTTTAATTATGGCATCGATTTCGCGACCGCCCGAGCTTTCGCCCTCGGAGGCGGAGGCACAGTTGTTGCTGCCTGAAGCTGGATCGGCGCTAACACGGGGAGCGCCTATCGAAGAGAGATTGCGCACCAAACTAACTGCATCATCATGATGCGTGGAAGAGGGCGTGGCATTCTCCTTGGACACATTACGCAATATTTGGGCCAAATTGCGTTGAGGATTCACAGCGGCTGCGTTGTCCGTTTCATCACGCGTCGCGTTCGCTGTGGTTGCCGACTTGCGCAGGTTGGAAACAGTTGCATGGGTGGAGCGCTGGAGGCGATTCTTTAGCTCCGCATTGAGATCGATGGGCATGAGGCCGCGACCCATGCCCATCCCCACGGGCTTGCCACTCTTCAATATGCCCTTAAGAGCTTCAGCGGGTTTACCTATACGAATAGAGAAAATAAATATTATAGGGCGGCACAAAGAAAAATAAAAGAAAATATGTTTATATGTTTGACAAACATGTTTGCGAGGGTGGTCTGAAAAATCTCTGATCCTAACGTGGAGATAAAACAAGATAGAACGAGGAGTGTGTTTATTTACTGTTAGTTCAGAAATATTTCAAACCATCCTCGCATGTATATGTCTAAAGGTATATTTGAATTTTCGGTATTAAAAAGCAGTTCAAGTAAAACTTAAAAAAAAGCTCAGGCAAAAATAAATGTCATTTGCATGCTCAAACATTCGTCCACATGAGAAGCGCATAGGAAGGCGTGCGGTGAGGTGATCTTTAAATACTTACCTAGTTAAATGCAGTTCAAACTGTTCTGAATTAATTGTCTTTACGCACAACTGTTGTTTTATTTACTGTGGAACAATTCGCATAAATAATACAAATAATATAATTAAATATATATATAATTAATGCCGTTTAAGGTACAATTCGTTAATATTTAAATAATTAATAAAAAATAGGCATAAATAAGCACACAAGTTGTTGCACACTATTATCAATAGAATATATGTATGTATATTTGTATATATGTAATTAACATAGCTAATAACTGTGTACTGGAAGTTCTCCGATCCTTGCTTAAATATATCGGTATATAGGCATTATATATTTAATTGCTATATCGAAATTATGAATCAGATGGAAAAAAATGGGAATGCATTACAGTTCAATTATTATCAAGTTTTCGTATCGTTTTAGGATTTTTTTTATTGTTTTGATAATTCGATTCGTTTTTTTAAGGAAGTGTGAACAAGACAGCGCGATCGCATCTATTTTATCATCCACACAAATCACATTGAGCACCTTCTTTTTTTTTAAGGGAAAAAAAAAGAGAAAAGCTCACTCCGGACCCCAAGAGCACAATAATTTGAAAGAGAATGCCAATCGAAAGAGAAACTTCTTTTAGTTTGGGTTTGGAAACGTTTCGAAAAATTTGTGAAATTTTAAGTAGGTTAGCCAAAAATGTACAATTTTTCATGTGCCCAAAATCTCGCCACACAACCGCTTAAATTCGTGACCAGCTGCATGCAACTCATCCTGCGTAATCATAATGTCCTCGTAACTAGCAATGCTGCTCAATGTTCTGCAATAGCTCGAAGGCGAATGCGATCTCTTTGCACTGGGCATGGCCGTTGGACTAATGGAGCCGCCATCGCACATGGAAGTTTCCAAGGACATGGCACGTGTTCTCTTCAGCAGCTCGCGACGTCGCTGCACCATGCCAAGGCTCGAGTTGCTGCTGATGCTACTCGGCGCAGCAGGCAGGCGCACATGCTCGTTGAGCGCCTCTTGGGGCTGCAGCCCCTTGAGCAGTGTTGTAGTCGAATTGTAGCTCTCGTCTAGCCCAAAGTATTTCGCGTACCGCTCGTTCACATGCGAGCGATTCGGCAAACGATTGCTGGTCATGCAAACAGTGGCCACGGGACTGCCGGACAGCTCTGTGGTATGCCGTCGGTTGAGAGTTTGTTGTGGCGCCATCTGTTGTACGGTGATCTGTGTCAAGTGCGTTAGTTTACGACGCAGCTCTGGCTGCTGCTGCTGTTCCTCCTGTTGCTGCTGCTGCTGCTGCTGTTGTTTCTGTTGATTGGCTGCTTGGTTTTCTTTGCCGGAGTCCGATCCACTGTCACTAGCTCCATTGCAGAAATTCTGTTGTTCCAGCTTAGCAGATTTGCTCTGCTGCTGCGACTGCTGTGGCAGTTGCTGCTGTTGCTCCTGCTGCTCAATGAACGGGGACTTGATCTTCCCTATGGTGCGGACTCCCATGGATATGTGTATATCCTCCAAAGTTTGCAAGCGTCCGATGCAGCTGTTGCGATGGCCATTGTTGCTTTTATTGCGATCACTGAGGAATGTAGCCGGCAGCACCAATTTGCCCACTGCACGTAATCTAAGACGCCTAGTTGCCGTGGGCGTGGTGCTAACCACAGGCGTCGTTGTTGTTATTATTGCGGCTGAGGTAGGCGCGGTGGCAGAGCGGCTCAGCTGATGAAAGCCATTGTGTGCTTGCAGCTCCTCCTCCATTTGCTGCTGCTGCTCCTCCACTTGCTGCTCCTGCTTGAGGTCGTTGATGATGGGGGAGCATTCCATGGGAGTGGGCGTCACACTTGCGCTGCTTCCCGCCGTGCTGCTGCGTGGCGTGCGATCCATTGGCGGACTGCGTGAGTTGCAGCTGCTGTTTGGACGACTGGAAAGGCGAGCGCTTCCAGTTGCTGCGGTGGCTCCACCACTGCCGCAGGCAGCACTTTCGCAGAGGCTGCTGAAGAAGGCGAGGCGTTCGGCCAGGGACAACGACGAGGGTTCTGTTTTTGGAAGGAGTTGGGAAGGAGGGTGAGTTAACAAGTTTCACATTCTCTCTAACTGCTTTGCTGAAAGGGACGTGGCACATCACTTACGCATAATTTGACTCTCTTATTTGGTTCTTTTAAATGTGTTTGCTATTGTTGTTCGTTGTTGCTTCGACAAGTGTAAACTTGCGACAAAAGTTGTTGTCGAACTGCGAGGCGGGTTTTTATCGAAGTTGCAATTGTTGTTGTTGCTGTTGTTGCTGTTGTTGTTGTTGCGATAAGTATTTGTCGGTACAGTACGTTCATACCCATTTATCGCCCGCTAAACACTGACCACAGCTTCTCTTGTCGAACCTCTGATTCGCTCTGGTTTCTTCATCAGCTGCTGTGCCCCATAGAAAGTTAACGACGATGGCTCTTTTTATAATTTGTATACAATTTTATTTAGATATTTTTTTTTTTTTTTGTAATTTTATTTGTATGTCTGTTGACGATTTGTCATGTGTGCCTTTTGTGTCGCACAGCTGATTCATTATTCTCTCTCTCTCTATTCGTTTTCATTTTCAGCACAGCTTTCGATTTTCTTATTTCTCTTTCTTCTCGTAAGTATGCTTTTGTTAGCTAACTAACTAGAAATTCCAAGACTGAAAATCTTGCTGCTTTGAGAAGAGTGAGTCGTATACAACTAATAGTAAGAAATAACCACAGAATGAGTCGATGGATCGTCATGAAGAATGAGCTAATTATGATTAACGCTAACTATGTACAGGTCGATGAGGGTGCTCTACAAGGTGTTTTCTATCCAAAAGAGTTTGCACCCATGAACTCTTATTATAATACCTTTGTTTTCAGTTTAGTTTCTTCTATAAAAATGCAAGATATTGGAAACAAACTATTAAGGAATATTAAATATATTCTTGCTTTTATATTAGGACTAAAACTATATTTCTCTTCTTATCAGATGGCTTGGCTTAAACAAAGATATATTCGAATGTAGTATATACACAGTATATAGTATATAAAGTGTAAGACATTCACACACTAAGCCAGTAACACACTATTACACACTGGCAGAAATATACTAACTATATACTACAAAAGGAAGGACGAACCATGGAAAATATGCAAATATTCGAATATAAATGTCCACTCACATAATTTAACAGTGTGTAGTATAACACATTCAAACAATATACCAAGTAAATATATGTATATTATAACACACTCACACCGCGTACCTGTATACAGTGTAACACACTGACAAAGGTATGCCAAGTATGTGGCATAAAGAGGAAGCACAACTCATCCAAAACTGGGTAAGAAATCTGCTTTAAAGTAAGGCACTATGCAATTATGTACGCTTAATTAAATTAACTAAAAGCTAACGAATAATCAATACGATTCAAAATTGAAAAACCCAAAAGAAAATATGAACAAATGCAATTGAAAATCAAAATCAAAATCGAAGCTCACGTGGCGATAATTAATTACATAAAAAGTGTAAAATGTGTATATGAATTTTGTTATTTGTTGCATGCGTCATGCGGCAACAACAACAACAACAACAGCTTAACAGTATTAGATATTTCGTTAGATAAACTTAAAATTCACAACTCATGCCAAGAAAATTAGAAATATGCTTTAGTTTCTGATTAACTTTGTTTTCCATTTTGTTGCTGTGTAGCTTTTTTTTTTTTGCAATTTTTAATGTCGCCTTTTGATCGCACAATAATTGGACCAGGGCAAATGCAATTAGTTTAACACATATTAAATCAAAGAAACAGCAACAACAACAAAGAAAGTCAAATATTTAACTTACACTTAAAGAGAGTCACAACAACAAGAACAACATTCAATATGCATTTATTTGTTATTTGCAAATTGCAATGCAGGCACGCAAAACAAAAGAGAGAGCACAAATGAAACGTAAACATGTACTAAATGACAGAGAGTCAGCACGAACAAGAGCGTAAGAGGGAGGGCGAGCGCATGCAGTGAATGGCTCTCCGCTCTTAGTTTTCGCTGTGCTTTTAGATTTCCTCTCTTCGTGTGTTGCACTTACCGAAGTCAGCATCGGTCGTATCCTGCGTAGTGTTTGGCGTGCTCGGTTCGTCGTTCGACAAACTGTGCGAGGCAGCAGCAGCTTCGGCTGTTGCCGACGGCGGCGGCGAGTGGCGAGGAGTTGCTGCAGGAGAAAAAAAAAGAGAGATAGACTCAGTTAGTATTAATGGAATTGAATTTCAGATATCCATTTGCTCTTACGATCCCTTATGCGCTTACGTTCCCTACACTCCAAATTCTTTAACACATTGATCAAAACTTGGAACTGTAAATTTTCTTTGTAACCGACTTGTGCACTTGGTACTGATTCCATTTCCACTGGGTAAATTACTTATGAGGTATTACAGTTTTCGACGTAACTCTCAGAGCCCCCTTTCTTGACATTCTTATCTAAGTGAGAGTTCCGCAATCAAGCTAAAGTTATCAAACCTCATCTCTTCTCTCTTGTTACCCCTACAAAATACAGAAACCTCATTAGTCGCTGATTGCCAGACCGTATGCAACGGAGAGAGTGAGGGATAGTGTGGAGCGGAGGGGAGGGGAGTGTTGAGCAAGTGACACACATTTTACAGCTTATTAACTTGGACAACAACCATGCCGGCCATAATGGAATTACCACTACAGCAAGTACAGCTTGCTTGCAAAATTTATACAGATGTATATAGTGTTCATATACACACTTGTACATATATATATATATAAAGTGTCGCCCATAGAGCGTTCACTGAGTCGGCATGCTGACCAGACCGAAACCCATTGCGATATCACACAAAATGGAGCAATCATTATTTATGACACTTATTGGAGAGGCTCACTTTGGTTTAGGATCCTAAAATTTTTCAACCAATCAAGAACAGGATGTATCTAAAATAAAAATAGCTTAGAAGAAAACAAACAACGTGTTCTTTCTTCTTAGTGGTACTCAATGGAGATGAACTTAAAAAGTTTAAGCAAGTGATTTAATTTAACCAAATGAGGATTGCCATTTGTCGTTCATTACATTAATTTGTCAATAAAATTAAGAGTATCTAATGGAAAACTTTAACATTTAAGTGTAGATAGGTGTTGTATAATTTCTGGCAAAAATAAGAAGATCTTTAGCGCAACTTTCTATAAGCTTGGATGGATCTATAAAGTTGGCTCTGTTAACCTGCTCACACTGAACCACATCAACTCTAACGTAACTGTATTTTGTTGTTGTCGTTGTAGTTGCCTCTGTAGCTTTACGCATCGCTGCTCCATTAGCGAATAAAGTTCGCAGTTGATATTCGCCCTCTTTCGCGCTTAATGGCCTAATGCTAATTTCTGTTATATTGTTAATGATATTAGTAGACTGCCTTTGTTGCTGTTGCTGTTACTGATACTGTTTATGTTGATGTTGTTGTACTCACCTTGAGTGTTAGCGAATGAGCGCGACTGCGTTGGCAACTGCTCTCTACCGGCCGTCTCCCTTCGGTTACGCGATTGCTCCTGCAGCTGCTGGAACATATTGGCACGTGCACGAACGCTGCTGCTGCGTGCCACGCCCACTCCAACGCTTGACTGGGTGGCCGTGGAGGCGTCGTCGCCCAGCGATTGGATGGCCGAGTCGTTGTCTAAGCCGGACATCTCAAAGATGTGTTCAGTGTCGTTGTTGCCCTCGGATACTGTCAGCTGTCCGCTTATGCTGGCGTTGATACTGTCGCTGACCGAATGCTGACGGACCAAGCAGTGCGTGGAGTCGGTCACTGACGGGGTATCTGTTACTGCGGCTAGGTGCAGCACACGTGGGGACTGCAGCGGCTGCGTTGAACTGCGCGCCAATCGGAAAGAGCTGCCGGCCGTCGAGTGTGTCGATGAGGAGATCAGCAATGGAGCTGGCACGTGGCTCAGCGGTTGTCCAGTGATAGGCGAGATTAAGGGCTGATGCTGTTGTTGTTGCTGATGCTGTTGAACGTTCAATGGCTTGGTGGGCTTAAAAGCCGACGTAGCCGAGATATCAAATGGCGTGGAGTTTGCTTTAAAGCTGCAAGGCAAATAAATAGGTGGAGAGAATAGAGAATAAGCCTTGAACCAATATATTATAATAAATCATCTCATTATAATATATCATCTAATTATATTATAATAAATCGTCTCTTCACTCCCTCGTATTGCTCTCTTCACCCCGTCGCACTCTCTTTTCACTCTCTCTTCACATTCTATTTCTTTAGCGAGAGAGTCACTCTCTTTTCTCACTCTCACTCTCTCGATGACTCTCTCTCTTAATCTTCTTCTTTTTTTAAAATCTATTTCCCTCTCTCTTTCTCTACATTTATTTTCGATTATTTGTTTTAATAATGCAGGATAATATAATAATCCATGGAAACCCTCACTCTTTCTCTATCTCTCCCTCTCTCTCTATTTCTCTTCCTCTCCCTCTCTCTCTCCCCTCTCTCTCCACCAGTCTCTCTCCCTCGCGCTCTCTCTCCCTGTATATTTCTCCTTTTCTTCTCCATCTCCTTCTCTATCTTCTCAACCTGTCCATCTCCTCTCTCTCATCAAATCTTTGAACAATGCGCAATTAGGGGCAATCATAATTATAGGCAAACACATTTTTTCCCTACGCTAATTACGCACGTTTTTTAATGGTGAAATTTGATTGACAACCCCCAGGTAAAAGTTGACTTGAGCAAATTATCTCCATAAATTAGCTGCAAATATGTTTAGCTGAAAGCGAAATGACTATGTTTATGAACTATTATAATTTTATCAAAAAGAAATATGCACACGAATACTTGATCAAGATAGTCTATTTTGAAATTTAACAGATATATTAAGTAGCTTATTTGCAACTTGTTCAGAGTGTTCCCAATATACGCTTGAATTTATCAACTAAACAAAACATTAGCCGCATTTTTTAATGCAGTGTACAGAAAAAACGAACTATAAATAAACAAAATATAAACCTAAAAAAGAAATGTACTAATTGGATTTTAACAGCAGGCATCGACAGAGAATTTCAAGAGAGAAACGAAGAGATGCCAAAATAAAAAACGAATGTGATAAACGGCAAACAACAGCTGGCTCCCGTTGTGTATATATATATATGTATATATGCAAAAAAGATCGATAGATATACATATATAACCAAAATAAAATTTCGCTAATTTTTGGCTAGTACACGAACTACTGTAACGCACATTTCACAGTCTGACCCAATAAATTTTGTTTAGTTTTGCACTTTTAATTGTATTTCACTAAAATTGAATTAATTTTCAAATTTTTTTTTTTGCGCAAATTTCACAAAATTTGATTTTTTATTTTAAGAATTTGTATGTGTATTAATTTGTGTATTTCCATTTGACTGCACATTTTCCATGGATTTATTTTTAGAACATTACGAAATGCTTGTGCTAAAGCTTTTCCATTTGGTTATATGTAATAAGTACCTATGACAAAGATTAACACGCGCTTTTTTTGGCCGTCTGGCAGGTGAGAAGCGACTTCCTCTCTATCTCCCACTCCCAATGGGTACTACTGCCCGATAACCGGTGCGCAAAGTAACTGGCGACAGCTATTTGAGACCGGTGCTTGGAAACTGATAGATTTCTGTTTTCCTTTTACCTATGCGACGGCTGATAAGAACCAAGACCCAATAGGTTTGAAATTTTTATCAGTATATTTCGATTCGCTTTTTTATAACGATTTACTATTTATTCTCTTTATGTTTTAAAGGCAAACAGTTGACACACACACGCACATTTCAAATAGATTTTCCCGAAATTAAAAACGAATTTTCAGCGCAGCGGCACCGTTGAAAATTGAAAAGGCGATCGCGAGCAACTGAGCGCAAAATTTGTAAAAACAAAGTGGGCAAAGCGAAGCCGACGATCAACGGCGCCTCTGCCTCGGTCGCAGCCGATGCTTCTGTCTCAGTCGCAGTCGACTGCTCTGCCATTGCGGCCACAACAAAATTTAAATTATTTTCAGATTTGTTTTCTTTTTATTGCCCATGGTCTGCATACATATACATACATACACACATTTATTTTCGAACGCTATTTTTCTCTCTATTTTCCACAATTTTAAAATGTCTTTGTTGTAAACTTTTCATTGGGATTCTCGACTGTTCTCTTTAGTAAGCGAAAAGAGAAACACGAAGTAAAGAGTTGTCGAAAATTTTGCTCAGCTAATTGGCTTTGTATATATAGAAGTTAATCACCGAATATCAACGGACAATCAAAGCCCATTTAATAATCTAATCTTTTTCAATCTGGTATTTGGTTGCCTAACTTTTGAGACTTCATACGCTATTAGACAGCACATGTTCTATATATATATATAGTATAGCTACGGCCCTTGACATCGTATACGTTATCTGGCAATTTTCTGCAAGTGTTGGCTATTAAAACGCGTCACACCTTTGTATAACACTTATCGTAGAGTCCCTGAATTTTTATGGCTTGCTCAATTGGCATTCCTATTTTTACATTTACCGTTTTCTGATATACGCCTCAAACATTTTTTCGCTGTGTCGACGATGAAACAACATGAGAAGAGAAAGAGTAATCAACCCTTAACAGAAATCGTAAACAACCGAACCAAGTCAAAAGTATCTCTGGACGCTTTCGCATGCGACAGCCAACTGAATGCAACGTTCCGAGCGACAAGTCCACAATTCAAAGCCCAAAGACGGGCCTTGAGATTCCCCCTTTACAGGAGGCATTGCAAATATGGATGGCATAAATTTTTGCATCACAATGGCAGTCGCAAAACCTATTGACAATACGTCGAATCGGATCGGCGCATGCAAATGTAGAAGACTGCGAAGAATAGTAACATAAGAGAGCCGTAAAGATATGATTGCCGAAGCTTGAATACCCTACAGATGCAGGAGCTAACAAGAAATATTTATAAAGAAATGATCTAACAAATAATTTTATAAATTGGAATATTTACCACTAATTTACGATAACAAAGAATATTTATATAATATATAAATAAAGTGTGAAGAATAAGAAAATAAGGTTATATTATAATTGATGAAGCTTAAATACCTTCGTAATCAAAAGTATTTAAGAGAAAAGGATCTTTTGAAAGGTTCAGAATTTTGATTCTAAGCAATATCTAAAAATTTAAGATCCTATTTGCATACACAATTGATATATATAATTTAATAATTTGATTAAAGGGTATATAAGAACTGAGCACTGAATATAATGGCCAGAATCAGCTTTTGTTTTCTTCGTCATAATTTTGGGTACGCTAAAAGGGGTGTGGCAAACGGAACAAACGCAGCAGGTTTAAAAGCCCAAGCACATAAAATGCTGACATTAAAACCCCGTTAAATAAGAATTGCCCACTCACTACTAGAAGGTGTCGGGTCTCTGCTTTCGTCTACTCTTTAAGCAGTCTAAAATAGTTACGAGCGGTACACTTATCTGGAAACTGGGTTTACGACCGTACCATTGGCGCCGACACATAAGGAATTCGCAGAAATGGTTGAAAAAGGGCGGGATGAGAGTTCTTGGGCGTGTACCTACTAATGGCCAAAAAGATAGCATTACCAAGGTCAGGTGAGCATGAACTTATGTTCACACGAAAAGAACATTGCTCTCAATTTATTGAAATGCTATCAATCTATGAGTGCCACAATATATAAAAGTTATTCCGCCTCTCGAACCACTCAAGCCCCTTAAATAATATTTGACAAGCAACCTTCTTTTTATTCAGGTTTTACTGACGTTTTTTGCAGCACATGTGGCCCCAGTGGTCAGTCAGGTAATTAGGCAAGCAATAAGCCGCTTAAGGTGACAACAAAAAACAAAAGAAAGAAAAGTGAAATGCAATTTTTGATAGGCTTCAATTGAAATCGTATCTGCAGTACATAAATCTGGGTTCAAGGTACCTTCAAGGTAAAATAAATAAATAAATAATACCAAAGTAAACAAAATTAATCAATGTATAATTCTGCACAATTATCGACCATTAAAAAGTTGTCCCTTTTTCGGATCGAACAGTGTAATAACTACGGTCTAAAGCTGACGCCTTAGCAAGGATCCAGATTCGGGGAGATATTAAGAGAATCTTTTATATAGTCATACTTACAAACTCTTCTCCTCGCTAGTCACTGGCTGCGTCTTGTACCGATCTTTGTAGAGATCCCTACGAAGAACACTGGGCTTCAGTAGTTTGGGCGTGGCGCCGGAGTCGGGCAACTGCGTTGTCTGCTGTAACGGTGATTCCCAGCTGCTGTTAAGACCAACTGAGTGGGATGTTGGGGGTGTCGATAGCATTTCCATATGCTTGATACGCTCGGCCACCGAAATGTTCGATGGTGTTGTCACAAAGTCAACGGGTGTCTGCGAGTTGGTTATGGCATCCAAGGCGGCAGCTAAATTCATGACAGGTGGCGCATCCTGTCGCTCCAAGGAGCGAGTGCGACGCTTAAGCAAAATATTAGAGCTATCCTCCAGTGCCAGCTGCGCGGAGCCAAGAGACCGCCGCTTGGAGGGCGAGTCCGTTTTCAATATCGGACGCATGGCGTTTGCCTCATAGGCAATGGTGTCATTAGCTTCCTGCGTCAGTTCACTTAGATCGAACTCCTCACGGCTGCTCTTGCGACTGCTCTTAAGTATGGGTCGTATCTCGTGCTCGTCCGCCTCACCAAATGATTTCTTCTTAAGAATCGGCTTTGGCGGTCGCGCTGCTTCTTCGCTTGAGGTGCTTTCCTGCTTGAGTATAGGTCTTATGTCATGCTCCTCACTATCCTCGATGCCAGCATTGCATCCATCATGCGCGGCCAGCTCAGCGGCTGCCAATGTGACCGCCTGTGAGATAGAAACGTGCTTCGAAATGTGTGAGCCGCCATCGGATGGTGTCGACAGCGAGTCCTTCTTCTTCAATATGCTATGTGGCTGGCACTCATTTGCCGAAGGGCAGCCATCGCTTTTAGTGCTCTCGTAGCTGCTCTGCTTGAGAATGCCGTGCGCCTGTGAAGGACTAAGAGCGCTGCACGCCTCCTCCAGCGAATTGCGACGCGCCGACTTGATCAAAATACTTCGCTCGTCCGGCGAATGGGAACGCGAATAGTAACGGGACTCATCCAGACTTGATCGTTTCTTTAGTATACCCTGGCGCTTGCTACGGCTGTTGTTCGCCAGCGGAGTGTCCAGCACAGTGGCCGAGAATGTCACCGGCGATGCATTGCTGGAGGCGCTCGAATTGCACTCGCCAAATGCGTGCTCTTTCTTCTTCAATATCGAAACAATCTGGTTGGGTGCAGGAGGTGAATTCTGTGTGGATGCTGAGGGTACAGAAGGCGCTGAGGAGGAATGCATTTCATCCGTGCTCTTGCGTCGCAGTGTTGTCTCATTATCCGTCACCTGCGCCTGCGCCTGCTGGGCAATCTTTTTAATCTCTGCCAATTCCGTTTTTGTGCGCTCGTTTAGTTTCTGGCTCAAGCCGCGTGCCAGACGCAGTGACTCCGATTTTGATGCAGACTCGTTGCAGGAGCTCTTTTGCTGTGACTGCTGTGACTGCTGCTGCAGCAGCTCTCGCAGTGACTCATCATCCCCTGGCATCAAAGGACGTGCCATGCCGAGTTCGCGACGTCGTCGTCGACGAGTTGACGCAGCCTCATCTGCAACCAACAAAATTAAACATGAATAAGAAAAACCATTTTACAAATGGAGGGAAACAAGAAAAACAAATTGGGCGGCACATGCAAGACAGTGGGAGCAGCATAACATATTGTAAACAACTGGTATGTGTAATATATTCGATCAGGAAGCTTTCGCGGAATACAAAGTGATGTAGTTGCAAGTATTGAATGCGTATGTTGGTAGCGTGCCACATGATGATCACGATGCTCCAAACGTTGCACTGAGCGGTCGCAGCAATGCAACAGCCTCTTTTACACAATGCGATCCATTGCCAGCGGGCAATCAAGCTTGACAGCCAAGCCAAAATTATGAGCCACTCCTCTGCTACTCTGCTCCACTGGTTGTCTTCGTTGGTTTGGTGGCCCACTTACCGCTATCCTTGGTAGCTTCCTCGTTGTATGAACGATTCAGATTCGATTTACGTTTCGCCGATTTATCGCGATCGCCGCTGCGACGTGGCAAGGGTGAGGCTTCCGGCTAAAAACAAAAATATGATTTATAAATGAATCTATGTATATATGTATTATTCGATAGTGAATACTCACAGTTCGCTTGTGTTTTTGCACGGGACTCAGCTGCAGGTTGGTCAGATTATCACGTTGTTTGCCCATTGTAGCTCCAATTCCGTTTTCATTCCCTACTTCTGTGCACATTGTGGAGCTCCTTGGTCTCATGTGCAACGTGCACTCGGCCTTTGGCGGACTGATAACTCCACCTGTGAAGTGCAGCTCGGTAAGATTCTGCTTCATGGAGAGATTATTGGCCGTGGCCACCAAAGGACGTCGCTCAATGTGCTCCGCTGGCTGCGAGGCAGAACGCGCTGAATGGCGCGGAGGATCAGAGTTAAAGCCGCTACTGCTGCACTTGGGCGGCAGCTCCGAGCTGCTCAGTCGTCTTCCAGGCGGAGTAGAATTCGTCCGCAGTGCACTGGGAGAACTATAACGCGGACGTGGTGTCTGCTGCTGCTGCTGATCCTCTTCTTTCTTACGATCTGAATGTGTGTGTGTGTGTTGCAAATGGTTGGGAAGACAGCATGAAACGGCAGTTAGTTAGGAATCTTTAGCACTAGGTTAAAAACTACTACAAACGAAAAGGAATAGTTAGCCTACAACTAGGATACCAATACCAACAGAGGGATTGTCTTGAGAGGGTGTGAGCGTGAGTGTGAGTGTCTGTGCAAGTGTGTTTAGATGAATCAGGGATCAAATGACTTGTGACTGACTCACCGAGCGCTGCGGCACGCAGACGACTTGCTTTGGTGGTGCGCACCGCTGGCGAGGATTGGGGCGAGGATGAGGAGCTGCTCAAGAGTGGACTACACTGCGGAGGCGTGATTGTGGCTGTGTGGTTGTTGCTGCTGCTGCTGCCTGCACCACCGCCACTGCCAATGCGCAGCGGCGAAAGTAAATTTTTGCGTCGCTTCGAAGGCGACGTTGCTGCAGTTGCTGTTGCAACAGCTGTTGCTGCTGCTGTTGCTTTGAGCACAATCAATGGCGCTTTGCTCGTTGGCGTGGCAAGGGGTGGCATGGGCGTGGCGTGGCTAACAATTTGGCAAGGCTGTTGTTGCAGTTGTTGTTGTTGCTGACTGTTATTGTTGAAGCTGCTGTTGATGCTGTTGCTGTTGCTGTTGTTGCTGTTGTTACTGTTGCTGTTGCTGTTGCTGTTGCTGTTACTGTTGTTGTTGTTGATGTTGCAAGTAAAATAATTGCTGCGTTTGTTGGCGCTTGTCGAGGAAACGGTACTGAGAATTGCTGCGTCACAGTTGATAAATGTTTTAAGGATATGCGTGAGTATGTTTAGAAGAGATTTAAGCATTTGATATATATTTGTTATTTGCTGTGTGTGTATGTGTGTGCATGTGTGTGTGTGTGTGAGAAAGAGAGATTGAAACAATACAATTGCATATGATGCAATCAAACAAGCAGCAAAACATTTCAATTTCTGAATGATTGATCGCTGCGATATGTTGACCATTTTTCAGGCCGTGAATCTTATTGTAAGAGTCGAAGCACAAATTTTTATCTTCAATATTTTTATACCCTGAACCCATTGAAAATGGGAATTCAGGGTATAATGGTTTTGTGACAATGTATGTAACAGGCAGAAGGAGGCGTGGCAGACCCCATAAAGTATATATATTCTTGATCAGGACGACGAGCTGAGTCGATCTAGCCATGTCCGTCTGTCCGTCTGTCCGTCCGTCCGTCTGTCCGTCTGTCCGTCTGTCCGTCTGTCCGTCTGTCCGTCCGTATGAACGCAGTGATCTCGTAAACCACAAAAGCTAGAGATTTGAGATTTTAGATATATATTCTTGTATACCATACGCAGTACAAGTTTATTTTTTTTTTCGATAACTCATCCTATTTCCTTATTATCGATAACAATCGATATTTTGACTTTGTTTTTAAGCTATAACTTTTAGACCATAATACCTAGAGACACCAAATTGACTATGTAGGTTGCTGTGATGTAAATACAGATAATAAACTTTTTAAATTTTGGATACCTCCCCCCATTAGCCCCATAAGTGGAAAAAACGTATTTCAAATACTAGGGAGTTGGGATTTCGTATATATACACCTCTAGATGTCAATATTATGTCCTGAAAATTTCATTAAGAAAGTAGATCTAGAACCGAAGTTATTTAACAATGAATTTCTCATAATGCTGCCCAGAATGCAGCCCAAGCGTAGCCGCTAAATCATCTACGCAGTAAGCGGCGCGCGTGCTTGTGTATGTATATGTGTGCGTGTGTGTGTGCACGCAGAGGGTAATATGTACCGGTAAAAGATATAAGCTAGATTGTTTAAAACACTGCCTCGGACTTGGTTCAGGGGATCTCGTAGTCGGGCAGACCCGACTAGAGCTTTCTTACTTGTTATACCCTGAACCCATTGAAAATGGGAATTCAGGGTATAATGGTTTTGTGACAATGTATGTAACAGGCAGAAGGAGGCGTGGCAGACCCCATAAAGTATATATATTCTTGATCAGGACGACGAGCTGAGTCGATCTAGCCATGTCCGTCTGTCCGTCTGTCCGTCCGTCCGTCTGTCCGTCTGTCCGTCTGTCCGTCTGTCCGTCTGTCCGTCTGTCCGTCCGTATGAACGCAGTGATCTCGTAAACCACAAAAGCTAGAGATTTGAGATTTTAGATATATATTCTTGTATACCATACGCAGTACAAGTTTATTTTTTTTTTCGATAACTCATCCTATTTCCTTATTATCGATAACAATCGATATTTTGACTTTGTTTTTAAGCTATAACTTTTAGACCATAATACCTAGAGACGCCAAATTGACTATGTAGGTTGCTGTGATGTAAATACAGATAATAAACTTATTAAATTTTGGATACCTCTCCCCATTAGCCCCATAAGTGGAAAAAACGTATTTCAAATACTAGGGAGTTGGGATTTCGTATATATACACCTCTAGATGTCAATATTATGTCCTGAAAATTTCATTAAGAAAGTAGATCTAGAACCGAAGTTATTTAACAATGAATTTCTCATAATGCTGCATAGAATGCAGCCCAAGCGTAGCCGCTAAATCATCTACGCAGTAAGCGGCGCGCGTGCTTGTGTATGTATATGTGTGCGTGTGTGGGTGCACGCAGAGGGTAATATGTACCGGTAAAAGATATAAGCTAGATTGTTTAAAACACTGCCTCGGACTTGGTTCAGGGGATCTCGTAGTCGGGCAGACCCGACTAGAGCTTTCTTACTTGTTTAAACTTAAGTAGCGATGTAATGGAAATCGAAAAGTTATCAATTATTTCAAACAAGGATCTAGCCCATTCATCAAATGCAGATGAACTTCTCACTGAAAAAAAAACAATATATATTCATTTCTTCAGATTTTTCTGCCTCCCATGTCGTTGGCCTATTTAACTTAAGTAATCTTCTCTTAATGCTTGCCAAATCGCCAGAGAGAAACAAGTTGAGCAGCTTCGGTTCATTGCCCACTTTTTTTTTAGATTGGACTGTCCGTCAGTCAAAGATCAGTAAACTTTTTCCTACGAACATTGCCCTAAACAAAGATTCCCGAAAAAACTCATGAGGCAAGAGTGAACAAAAAAAAAACAAACAAAGAAACAAAATTAATAACGCATAAGCTTAAACAATAAAGACAAACCCCAAAAGTCAATCAAAAGAAAATAGATATATAATAAAATATCGTTACAAAATTTGTAAACATTACAATTTATAGATAATCACAAAAGATATGGGAAAGGAAAAGGAATTTAGGACGAAAATATTTTTTAGGTAAGACTCTTTAAGAACTTTATGCGATGTGAAAATTAGAGATTACATTTATTATATAATGTCATATAAGGTTTTTCAAGTTTATCAATCAGTCAAGTCTATAGGTACTTTCTCAAGCTCCGCTGTTATGAGAGGTTGTCAAAATGTTTTATGAAACTCTTTAACAAATTGATAGTAAACAAGTAAGAATGCTCTAGTCGGGTCTGCCCGACTACGAGATCCCCTGAACCAAGTCCGAGACGGTGTTTTAAACAATCTAGCTTACATCTTTTACCGGTACAAATTACCCACTGCGCGCACACACACACGCACACATATACATACACAAGCAAGCGCGCCGCTTACTGCGTACATAATTTAGCGGCTGCGCTTGAGCTGCATTCTGGGCAGCATTATGAGAAATTCATTGTTAGATAACTTCGGTTCTAGACCTACTTTCTTAATGAAATTTTCAGGACATAATATTGACATCTAGAGGTGTATATATACAAAATCCCAACTCTCTAGTATTTGAAATACGTTTTTTCCACTTATGGGGCTAATGGGGGGAGGTATCCAAAATTTAAAAAAATTATTATCTATATTTACATCACAGCAACTTACGTAGTCAATTTGGTATCTCTAGCTATCATGGTCTATAAGTTATAGCTTAAAAACAAAGTCAAAATATCGATTGTTATCGATAATAAGGAAATGGGATGAGTTATCGAAAAAAAAAATAAACTTGTACTGCGTATGGTATACAAGAATATATATCTAAAATCTCAAGTCTCTAGCTTTTGTGGTTTACGAGATCACTGCGTTCATACGGACGGACAGACGGACAGACGGACAGACGGACAGACGGACGGACGGACAGACGGACAGACGGACATGGCTAGATCGACTCAGCTCGTCGTCCTGATCAAGAATATATATACTTTATGGGGTCTGCCACGCCTCCTTCTGCCTGTTACATACATTGTCACAAAACCATTATACCCTGAATTCCCATTTTCAATGGGTTCAGGGTATAAAAAGAAGATGGCAAAATTTTGAATGAATCAAAGATTGTTTTTGTTTGAATAGATAAATAAATTAAATTGGGCACAGCTTGTCGTATCTTCATTATATTTTGATTTTTTTTCTGTTTCTTTATAACTATTTTATGACGTCTTTCATTTGCCTAAGTTTGATTTTTGTTGAGTTAGCAAGCTATTATTGAAGGATCGACATAATCTATGCAAGATTGCAAAAGCAAATCTTTAGATCTGCAGATAATATTCAAAAATTGCAAAATTGCTTGAAACGTAATATAAATCATTATTTTGAAACTGTGCAAATTATTTTTTATATAATTTTCAGTCATTAAGTTCGATACGAAGCGAATTGAAGTCTAATTTTATTTTATATAGTATATATTTGTAGCATAGTTTGAAGGTCTTTTCAAACATTTTCGCTTGATTGGCAAGCTGTACGAGATCTAATTTAGTTCAAATTACTTTTAAGTGCTCGAAAAAAAATCAACGTGGCAACATTTTCAAGTGTCCGACTCTGAGACTCTTGAGAGATCAACTAATTTGCTGTTTAAAATGTTGACAGCCCACCTTTTTGGCTGAAGGAGCTGAAGGGGAGAAACGAGCTAATTATGGTGCTTATTGATTTGTGGGAAAGGTTTTTGTAATACAAAATCTAATGATCATACAAGATATCGCAGGATATAACTACATATCGACAGAGCTCGTTTTGGATATGCTAAAAGCACACTTAGAATTTGTCTAAATTGCAAAAAACTATTGAGAACATACTATGGTTTTAAGGGAGTAGGAGAGGGTGCGTATAGCCTAGGCAAGTATAAATGAAACCTAGTTAAAAGGCAGTTAAGTGAACATAACATTTATATATATTAATATTATATAAATAAAATTGAAGTAGCCAAGCAAAAATTCAATAGCACAAACAAGGTAGACATAAGGACAAACACAAACACAAACACAAAGCAAATACTCTTTGTTTTTTTTTGGATCTAGCTCCATTAACGAGACTCACCTAAGTTGCCGGCTGTGGGGCGTATGTTAACGATGGATGATTCGTTTGTCTGAGACGATGGCGACTGGCTCTTAGGAACTTCAATGTGATGTGGCTGCAACTGCAACTGCTTAGCATTTGTCATTACAGAGGTAGCTGCCGTCTCATAAGCGGAGCTATTGCCATTCGTTGATGATTGGGGATCGGTTGCAGTAGCAACTTCAACAGTTGCTGTTGTTGAAGCTGTTGTTGTTGCACCTGTTGCTTGTTGGTGTCTACGTGTGGGCGATGGCGAGCTGTTGGATGAATCGCTGTGATAGCCAACTGGCGGTGGTGGTGAAGAGTGGCCAGCACTTTGACGACTGCCAGAACGTGGAGTCCGAGTTATGAATCTGCAGGAGAGAGAAAGATAAATTATATTACAGAAATTGTATAAGAAGAACGCCGAAGGCATTAATAGTGTTAGCTTAGCTTACAAGCAACTGTATCTGTGTCAGATATCAGAGATATCTCAGCTAAGTTAGTTGACTAAAAATTTTCCAAGGAAATGGTTTTTTTTGTAGTCCGCTAGATGCAGCACAGCTAGACGCCTTCAAACACGCTCAACAACTGCCGACGGGCAAACCGAAAGTAACTCTGCTAACCCAAGTTTGAGAGACGACGACAACAACAACAACGACACTAACAACAACCAGTAAGCGGAGCTAATAACAAGAGGTTGTTTTTTTTGGCTGCTGGCTGTTTGGGTTTTGCCGCCGCTTGTTTTGTGTATTTGTATCTTGCAGATACACACTAACACATACACATGCACAACATATTCACTCGTAGCTACAAATTAACTCAAGAAAAAAATCCACTCAAAAGCGCAAAGAGCGAAAATTCGCACATACAATTTGTGCCTGTGTCTCTACTTTTGCCCAGGTAGCATACGGATTTTCGTTTGGTCGCATTCGTAACTGAACGTTCGTGTTGCTATATTGCTGTTGTTCCTGTTGTGTATATGTATATCTTTTATCTCGTCAAGAACAAAGCGCAACAAGTTATTTATTGTTGTCGTTCTTGCTGTAGCTGCTGGGCATGCGCAGGTAGCCAAAAAAAAGTATCTCAATGCCGACTGCTTGTCATGTAAATAATATCCATTTGGCTGAAACGTCTACGTCTACAACTGGTCTGCAATTTACTTCCTTAATGCATTGCAGTTGTTCATCGAGTGAAGCGTGAGTCAGTAAGCCAGTCGGTTACTCAATAAAATGTTGTTTGTGAGTTTATCACGCAGGACATATACGAAATGGGTCGGGAGAATTTTAAAGTTATTATTATATCCTATTATTATATTAGTAAATCCCAAGCCAATTAAGGAATAGGTATTTAATTATTTCCTACGCTCCAATGGGCATACCATAGATCTATTCAAAGCGAAGGTTAACAGTGATTCACCTGCCAAAGTTAATGATCCTAGCTCTAAAGCTGATAAAGACCGAAGTATCCTGATTGCCACGCCTTTAGTGGGCGTATTCAGAAGAACATATAAGTTTCAAGTTTCAAGTCTCTGGCTTTAATGCTGTACGGACGGACAGACAGACGCCAAACGGACATTTCTTACTCCGAGAATGAGTATAAAATCGACTGTAAGATGTTAGGGTATCAATACTTTTTCAAGGTTATTCTAATTAAGAAGGTCGAGGACAGACATCATTATTAACGTCTCGCCTCTTCAATTGCTTTAGACATCTGCCAAATGGAAATTCCCAATTTTTAAATCTGGCGAAGAGGCAGCTAAAAGATTTGACAGCCAGCTGTTGGATGCATTGCTAAAAGAACTTTCCAACTAGTTGACTATGTCAAGGAAAAGCTTTTTGGGGGAAAAAGGAAAAGTCATGCGCCGTTGTACAACCGGTTGGCAACTTTTTGGCTGCGCAGCTGCAGAGCCAGAAAGCGAAATCAGGACTAGTTAGAAGACACTGCCAGACGACGAGACGATGCAATGAAATACCCAAATAGAAGACTCGACACCTTTGAATTTCAGCTTGGTCATTAAATGAGTAGTCGAGTAGAGGTGGCAAGTGCTGATGTTCGAAACAAATTGCTCAATAAATTCTTAGCTTAATTGAACGCATTCAAATTTTCTTAGCTCTGAACAAATTCTACGTTGAATGCTTTTTTTGTGTAACCTTTTTTCCACTACTTTTTCTATTTCTTATATTTTGCTTTTTTATACCGTAAAATTTGTTATACAGGGTATATTGTTTTTATTGAAACATATGTAACAGGCAGAAGTAGGCTTGACAGACCTTATGGAGACGATCAGGATCAACAGCCAAAGCGACTTATAACTCCGTCCTTCACTCTGATCGCGTCGATTTCGTTAACTAAAAAATCTGTATGCTAGAAATTTTTAATGTAAATTTTTGCATAGAGAAGAAGCTTAGTATTTTTGTTTCTATATCTCATACCATTTTCGTGATAACGATAAAATCGATTTTTATACCCTGAACCCATTGAAAATGGGAAATCAGGGTATAATGGTTTTGCAAAAAGTATGTAACAGGCAGAAGGAGGCGTGGCAGATCCCACAAAGTATATATATTCTTGATCAGGGTGACGAGCTGAGTCGATTTAGCCCTGTCCGTCTGTCTGTCCGTCCGTCCGTCCGTCTGTCCGTCTGTCCGTCTGTCCGTCTGTCCGTATGTATGAACGCGTCGATCTCAGAACCTATTAGAGCTAGAGACTTCAAATTTTGCATGATGGTCTGTGTATACAGCGAAAATATCGAGTTTGTTTTAGATATTCGATAAATTTTTCCGTTTCAATGTTATCGATTTAAAACGTTATCAAGATTCAGTTTTTTGACCATATCTTTTACATATTTTTAGCTACAGCTACCAAATTTTGTTTTTAGCTTTTAATAAATAAAATACATTTTCTATTTTTTCATATTTTGGATACCGGCTCCACATTTTACAAAAAAAATTTATTAAAAAAAAATATTATCAAAGCCACAATTTAATTTTTTCAAATTTTTTAGTGAAAACCGTATTTTCAATAAATTAATAGCATTCAATGCAGAAAATTGCATTCAAATCCGTTAAGTAATACAGAAGTTATTAAAGGAAACATTGTAAAAGCACGCTGCAGCAGCCTGTACGTGTGCACACATACATTCAAATCAACTACGCAGTAATCGGCGAGCGTGCTTCTGTGTGCATGGCATGTATGTATATGTGTGCATGTATATACAAATGTGTGCATGTGTATATGTGTGCATGTGTATATGCGCGCAGAGGTAATATGTATAGATAAAATATGTAAGCTAGGTTGTTTAAAACATCAGCTCGGACTTGGTTCAGGGGATCTCGTAGTCGGGCAGACCCGACTAGAGCTTTCTTACTTGTTTCACTTGGTTTTTAGAGAATAATTTGAAAAACATTAATGCTAGAGACACAGAATTTGGTTCCGTTCATGCACACCTTCTGTGGTCAGGGTATATGACAGTCGGACACACCCGACAAGAGCAGTCTTGTTTCTTTTTGACAATTTTCCACTCTTTTTCTATTATTTATTTCAATTTTTGGTTTTGTCTCTTTTCTGTTGTCGCTTTTATGAGGCATTTTTGTAGCGAAAGCCGATGGACGGCCTATGGAAAACTTGTCGCCCGGTTTTTCGGTTTGTCAGTTTTTTAAAGTCTCCACTGTACAACAGGTGCTTTCTAAAGTCGGGTTCCGGGGTCGGGGTCGACATTCGTTTTTGATTTATCTTATTATAATTGATGGAACTGCTGCACTGCCGAAGATGTCTCTCCCAGATCCAACATCGAAAATATCAAATCAAAACAATGGACATAACATAACAGCGCATTAATAGCAACAAATTTTTAACAATATACAGATTTCATTTGTTAACAAGAGTCGAGGTGTTGTTGTTGTCGACGATTTGTTTTGGGGGCCCGGCTTCGGAATTGTGTAACAATCTGTGAGTGAAGATTTTTAACCACAGTTGAATACAATTTGTTTCTGCGGCTAAGGATTAGGAATACCTTAAGCTCATAAAGGGGAGAGTCAAGCTCTGGCTCTTAGCTGATTTTCGCTGCAATGCGACAATGGTTCAGTTAACAAATTGTTTATAGTTTTATATAAATCTAGTTTCTCTTTCATTCAGCAAGTAAAACCTGGTAGACGTTTCGAAGAAAATTGTCTTGCAGTGGTGGTCTAAAAATTGTACGACCTTTATATGAATAGAAATAAAAAGTATGGAACACCATTTTATTTATATACATTTTTTTTGGTCTGAAAGTATTTTAAACCAAGTTTAGTCAAGGAGAACAAATGTTATACAGGAGCTTCGATACCGAACGATCGGTCCTACGTCAGATATAGAATACCATAAGTATCTTTGCCCTAAAGACGGACTACGAGAAACTGAAGAAGAATATATATATATAGTAATATAATATAATTTTTATCAAAGACCTCCATAAAGTATATATCACATGTTTTATATACATACACACACACATAAAGATTGAAAATATAGATGTAAAGTAGATGGCTCTAAAATAACTGCCACTTACCTGCGTGCATTAGTCGCCTGATGATGATGATGATGATTGGATTGAGACTGAGACTGGGTCTGGTGGTTCTGGCTCTGGTTCAGGTTCTGGTGAGGATCTTCTACGGCCATAGAATGCAGATGATCAAGTGAGTCGGGAGATGCGGAGAGTTCATGATGATCATGTTGGTGATTATGCTCACGCTGATAAGGATGATGATGATTGTTATGACCATTAGCACCGTTTAAAAGTTGCGCAGATTTATCAATGGTGGAGCACAGCTCCTCTTGCCAGCGTGCGAGAGTTTCTAAAGCCTCCGCCGGCTCATATACAGGAGACTTTACTTCCTTTTGATCTTTCTGATCGTCGTCAGCTTGCATCAGCTGCTTCTTGCTGACGGTGTTGTTGACACAACGATTTAGATCCTGCCCCGATAATTTTGGTGGCTCCACAAACATGCCTTCCATATTTATTGGCTGTCCCGCATTGTAGTTCAAGACTACCTGTGAAGCAGGCGCTGCGTAGGATATCTTAGCAACTGATTCTAGGACCTTCATTGACTGCTGGTCTTCCAGCAGCTCTACATCATTAGGATCTTTAGTCTCCGATGTTAAGGTCACCTCTGGCTGTGCCTGCTTGAGATAGCTTGGGTCGGCATCTGTGGCCTTGCCCAGTGTCAGATTTGTTGACTTTTGACTAGAGTGCAACGCATATGGCGATTCATCATCCGTGGAGCCGCCCTCGGAGGGCTGCACCTGGATGATGCGCTTCTGCTTCGTCAGTTGTTGGCGTTGTTTATCCAACTGTTCCGATTGCTGTTGATTGCTGCTGCTCATTGAATGTCTGTGATATTGATGATGCAAAGGCCAAAAGGTCGCCAGCGTGTTGCTTTTGTTCAACTGTTGCTGCTGTTGTTGCTCCTGTTGCTGCTGCTGCTCCTTCTGTTGCTCTTTCAGCTGCTGCTTCTGCTGTGGCTGCTCCTCGTTGCTGCTGCTGCTGTTGCTGCTGCTGTTGCCTACGTCTAGGCCCTTCTCTTTGCATATTATGTCGTAGAGCGCGCTAATAGGACGCGATTCGCTACGCACACGCACTGCCCGCTTGGAGGATCGCTGCTGAAAGCGCTGTGTGTGGCGACTGTTGCGTCCGTTTGCACCTGCAACACCTACGAGGGGGCTAGCCTGGACTACAGGTGATCTACAACAACTACTACTACTGCTGGCAATAGGATTTTGGATTTGGCTTTGGTAGGTTTCACCTTTTGTAGGGTTCACAGAGGGCGGCAAGGATTTGGCGCAGCGTTCTTTGCTGTTTCGTTGGCGTCTTCTGCTGCTGTTGTTGTTGTTCTTGTTCTCCGTGGACGCAGAGTCGCCAATTCGAAAAAATGTGCCACGTTGATTGATTGTTTGATTATTAGCTTGGGCCGGAAAGCAACGCTGCTCAACTAGCTGAGTGCTGGGCGTGCTATATACACTCTGATAATTCTCATTTAATGCACCAACATCCGATGCATTCGGCGTATGGATGCGTAGCTGCAAATCCGTATAATAGGCTGGCGTTGTATGATGATGAAAGTGGGGATGCTGTCCCCGATACGAGATTCGTGTTATCGAGGCAGTTGATTCGTCTGATGGTTGTTCTACTTGTTGTTGCTGTTGTTGCTGGCAGCTAGTTTTGGCAGTGGCGGATGCTGTGGATAAGTCACTTGAGGCCGCAAAAGTAGTTTCTGTATGAAAGAAAGAGAATAAAAAACATTTGTAAGAGAGGAGGAAACTGCAAAGCAAATGCAATAAAATCTTAATTTGGCTAAATGCATTTTTGTAAAAGCCTGCTCCAAGAGAAGCACGAACACAAACCCCTACGGTATGAGTGAGCGTTAACTTGCAACTCTCATACGCCATTTTCCTCTTTCGCATTTGAACGCCAAGTAAATCTTGGCAGCAATTAAATTGCACCTGGGCACTCGTATTAATATGTCAAGGTGAGGTGAGGGTTGCACTCTGCTTTTTATAGCACACACCATGAAAGAAACACATTACATTAGCACGGGGCGGGCGAAATAGAAAATTCTGTTAAATGCAATCTTTGTGACATTCTCTTTCAAGGTATGCACTCGACCTAGCCCTTTCATTTGCCTTGAAAGCTGATTATATTTGATATAAAAAAGTGCAAATGATTATGAATAAAGAATTTATTACTCAGCCATGGGTACATACAAGTACATATATTCAAAATCCATATACCCATTTCGCATCGAGAACGAGAAAAACAAAAACATTTTAAACCAATAAATAATTAATTCAATTAAGCAGCAGAAATCGAGTTTATTAAAATGTTAAGCATATTAATTGAAGGTAGACATCAAGTCTGGAATTTGGCAACAGCCATTTAATTATTTTAATTGCTTCAATGGGTTTTAAAGGGCTGGCTATGGATGCGTGGGCTGTACCCGAGATGTGGATAAAGTCGTGGCAATAGAGGAAGCACTTATTGTTTATAAATTTGTTAAGCCCGCCCACGTTTTCCATACAATTTCTTCGAGACTCCCCCTCTCTATATATATATGCCCTTGTGTATAAGAGTTAATTAAAGTAAAACCTTCTATAGTTGGTCTAAGTTTATACATCAGTTGACTATTTCTTGTTTTCAATTTCAAAAGGGTTTAGGATTTGAGTATCAAATAAATTACGCATTAGCCAAATTTGTAAAAATTTATATAAAACCGAAATACAGCGCGGAATTCTCCACTGCAATTTGCTTGCCAAATTCTAAAAGCAAAAAAATATATATATCGCAATAAATAAACAAAATCCACAAGAAAATGCATTTGCTATATTTCTTGGCAGCTTGCCGTTTCGTTTTATTAAACAAACTGAAATTTTTTAATTTTTTGTTGCATGTTAACGATTGTTTTCGCTGCTGTACGGAAAAGTCGGCTAACTAATTGTTGGTAGAAAAAAAACTGAGAGTTGATTCGCGCAACTAAACTGCATACAACAACAACCACAATCAAGTAGCAGCTACAAATTGGCTGTGCAACATTTTTGTGGCTTCGCCAGCCTATTACCAAACGCTTCTGCCTCTTGTTCCTGCCCCTGTATGTGGCAAGCTGATTGATCGATTGTTGTGCTTTGCCTCGGCCACACTGGTTGCATAATTAATATGGAAAGTGAAGAGAGAAACACGAGAAACACAGGAGCTGAAGCTTACGAGTAAGCTTGCCACTTGCGACTCGATATCAAAATAGTGAAGTAGCAGGGGAAAACCTGCATCGCACATTTTGTAGCAGCGAATATTGTAATCAATACTATATAAACAAACAAGCAAGAGTGCTCCAGTCGGGAGTACCCGAGTGGGATATACCTCACCACCGTGCCGTGCTGCTGTTTCAATTCAGAGACGCAAAGTATTTTTTGATATTGAATGTAATGGGATGAAGGTTTCCAAAAATATGGACTAGTCGTTATATTTATACTTTAGCAAAATGCATTCACCAAATTTGGTTGCTCTTGCTTTTAAATCGTGCGAGATATGATAAATTTACTAAGGCATGAGATCGATTTCAATCGATCACATTTGAATGGCAACAGTTATCGAACAGACGGATTCTGATCAAGAATCTGCACATCATGAGCCTTAATTCCAATTTTCAATGGGTTCAGCGTATAAAAAACTGCAACTGTATTTACAGTCACTGCTGCAGTCGCTGTTTACAGTTGCAAGTCTTATTTTTAAACGCAAGGGCAAACTGCCCACATCGTCATCGTCGTCGTTGTCAAGTGGCAGACAAGAAACTGTGCCTCCAACACAGCTACAGCTACAGCCACAGCCACAGCCTCTTCTCTCTGCTCTGTGCTGCTCCACTCTAAAAATAACATTCACGTTTTTTATGTCGCCCGCCAATGCAATGCTACAAATTTAATTATCAACAACAACTCACATATCGATATCTCTTCATATCGATTGTCTATAAAATGGCAATCTCTTGGAACATGAGTTATCTTTTTACAGTTCAAGTACCTATATAGTAGCAATCAAAGCACTTCAGATCTGTCTGGAATTTGCGCGTTAAGTTGAGTGTATAGAATTTTTGTGGATGCGACCATTGGGGGCGTGGCCAGTCGGAAAATACTATATCTTCATGGTATCGATTCATCAAGTTCTGCAGGTGAATCACTATTAACTTAAGACTCAACTTTCTTTTACTATTATATTTGCCATTAAACAAGTTTTTTTTACAGAAGACGAAAAGATCTTTAGAATATTTAACTTAATGACTGACAAATTTTGGCATTCTGTTTGACAGAAATGATAAATGAGCTAATTGGCAATCATTATTTATATTCTAGCCATATTTAAAGACTCAGCTCAACCTTTTATTGGCTGCGGTTCATTGTAGAACTTCAATAGCATTTTCAAATGGTTTTTGATTGGAACATTGTTGGATCGTTTGTATACCTTCTAGCAGCATTAATGGCTCTTAAGCCCTTCTATATAACACTATAAAGCGGCCGTAGTTAAAGAAACGTGAAATACGTATCTTAAAACAATCAAAATTAAATAAAAGCCGACAGCTTTACAACACAACAACAATAGCAATAAACAAATGACACAATCTCCGGTTGGTTATTGACGAAGCACCAACTAATGTTAAACTTTTGAACCCTTTTTAACAAACGATATGCCAGACAATAACAATAACAGCAACAACAATTTGTAGGTAAACAAAGGCAATAGAAATCATTAACAGTTATTAAACAATAACATGGCAAAGAATTTATATAGGAAATTGCTGAGATAGCTGGTGGACAGTGGACGAAGACGACGCCAGAATCTAAAAATAACAAGTGATATGGCATACACACAGAGACAATATACGACTGCGTAATACCCTACAAAGTATAAAACAATTGATACTGTGTATTGCAGTACAGTAGTTTTATAACATAAGCACAGAAATCGATATTAATACAAACAAAAATAGTTTTTGAACTAATCTGAAAACAAAAAATTATTTTGCACAAAAGAAAAAGAAACAAAATACGACTGTGTTATCCCCGTAATAAAGTAATAAAATAATTGTTTGGATTGTATAAGCACAATAATCAATATAAATACAAAAAATTGAAGCTATTTCTATCAACCTAAGTAAAAATAGCGGCTGATATAATACCGAAAAGAATGAAACAATATAGTACGAATATGTAATACCCTGTAATGCAAGAAATTAAACAATTGTTTGGATAGGCACGGTAATCGATATAAATACGAAAACATTTATTTAAACATATATTTAGACACAAATTAGAACAGCTGTATAGATCGCAACGAAATTACTGTGCAACTTAATGTACTTGGGTGTTGAACTACTTTCAAAGAATTCGTAATACACCTTTTGTTTACAAAAAAAATAGTCATTGAATATTGTCCACAGACACACACACACACACACACACTCAATTACAGGGCAACTGTCTAAAACTGTGTGCGTAGGCGTTTGCAAATTGCAAATGTACAAACGTATCTTACCGATACGAATGCTTTAGATACATATATGCATGTACATATCTACATATATATCTAGGTATACATCTATATATATCTATATATATTTGTACTAACTGCGATAGCGAGGCATATCCATATTGCCGCTGCTTTTGCTCGACTGCAGCTGAAACTGCCGCTGGCTGGAGGAAGAGGAGGAAGTATGGATGGGATTATCCAAATTCAGCACGCCTTCGCGTATGAGACACTCCTTGATGGCCAACATATTGTACACTGCACTACATAAAGTGACTTAAAAATTGGGCTGCAAGGCTGCCGCCAGCCAAGATATATTAGTTTCTTTTTAGAAAGTAAGACACACACGCGTGTTTATATATAGATGTTTCTCATTTTATTTTATTTAATTTTTTTCAGTATTTTGCAACTGGCTCTGCACTTGAGGCGAAAATAGAAAAGCGCGACAAGCACTCGCGTCTGCTTTACAATAAAACTCGACAAGTCGAAAACTCTTCCCCTGTAATTTTCCAAGCAACAATCCGTCGTATCTGCGAGCGACTGAGCGCTAGCCGAAAGTATCTAGAACTGTGGCCAGCCGTTTGTTCAGTTCAGTTCCAACACGATTTTCATTCTTTATCTTTGGACTCTTAACGAAGCAAAAGAATTAAAACAAAACGAACAAGCCGACTGACGACTGCCGATTGCCGACTGAGTATTTGAGTATCTATGTGTGAGCTAGCGCTAACTAGCTGTGCAAGTATGAGTGCGTCTTTGTGAGTGTGTCTGAATGTGCGTGTGTGTGTGTGTGTGTGTGTGTGTGGGAAGAAGCAGCAAAATCAAAACAAAACGAAAAACATGCAACGGTAGCACAGCTAAAAACAAAGACAGAAACAGAGAGAGAGAGAGAGAGACAGAGAAAACCCCACGAGATTTATACAGATTATACTCTCAGCTGTTAGATGGATGGTTCAGTGTTAGTGCACAGTAAAACTACCTATTAGTTGATTGGATAAAGAATTTAGGTTTAGAATTAGTTCACAGTGGTTTTGGTATTTGATGTTTTAGATGGATTCTTATTATTTTCAAGTAATTACTATAGATTACCTATAGAAGAATATGTATCTAATTAACAGCATGCAATTTAGCTTATTTTATTAAAAGAAAACTCGTTTATTACTATGCATCAATTTGAATGAGAATTATTAAGAGTCTGTGATATTAATGGATTTCTACATAAACAATATTCACAATACAGAACTAGTTCTTTAGTTAATGTTCTTCTTTGTGGCTCGCAGACTTTCTCAACTTATTAAGTCCACTGTGCCACCATCTACAGATGGATAGAGCACCATACAGATGGATGGAGCAAATCGCATCACATCAACCTACCTATCAGTAGCTCCATTATCTCTTCAGCTGCACATGCTGTGCAAAAAGAGGAGCAAGAAACAAAACTCATTAAATGCAACTGCGGAGCATAGAAGGCGCCAATACTAAAGCAACAACAGAACACTTCGATATTTTATGAAGAATATCTGGTTATTGAGGTTGGTCAACGGTAAACGTCGCAGTAGGAGGAGGAATCTGAACTACGCATCGTTTAATGATCGACTAAAAGAACAGCATAGAGCATGGACATTACGATGAACTAGAAACGTACATACTTCATTTTAATTTTGTATTCTTGATGACCAATAGCACAGACGATCTAGGTCTTATGGAGACTTAACTTAGCTCGCCCTACAGCACACTCAGATCAATTTTGTCTTCGAATAATAATAATCAATACCATTTTTGTATTTCCATAAGTTCCATTTAATATCAGTTTAGGTCAAGTTATATAAGTATCAAGTGTGGAATTCAAATATATGTATAGAAATAACTCAAGTTCGGCCAGTTTCAACTAGAGCATTATTACTTATTTGGCTTTAACTTATCCTCGTACATTCGATATGAATATTCGAGTTAAACAAGCTCACATTTCAATTTGTGTGCGCTGCCTTGTCGCTTAAAATATTTATGAAGCCTGACAGACGGTTCATATGTCAAAAGTCAAACGTGAACTTTGCCAGCTGGATTTTTGCATGACATTTGTTTCTGTGCGTGTGTGTGTGTTTGTGGCTCTAAGTGTTTTTGGAACTGCTGAATGGAAATTATGATATCTAGCTGTTAGGGACAGATGTGTGTGGATTGAAGGTCACAAACAGATGGGCCGAAGTATCAGAGTGCAAGCTAATTGAGTCACAGTCTTTAATTGAGCTGATGTCGGACTATTTCCGTTGTGGGCGTCAATGTGATTGATGGCTACAAAAGAGAATAAGCCTACCCCACCCGCATGACAGCTTATGTCTAAATACAGAACTCTTTAATTGAAACCACAAAGCGCCACCTAGCGCCGGTTTCAACTGCTACCAGGCAAAACTGATTTCTGAGAGGTAATTTGTAACTGTATCTAAATGCATATGAGTTGTGCCCATCTGCTATTTTTTCTTATCTGATAATGTACTGCAGAACTGCATGTACTGCGAGAATTATTCATAAGCATTAATTCGAGATAGTCCCATATATTTCTATACCCTTTATTGAAAATAATAAAGAATTAGTATATTACAGTTGTGGAAATTATTAGAGGGAAACATCGCTGACCAAATAATTCTAAATTGTTTTGTTTATACATTTAGTTTATATATTATTATTTAAATAAATAATTATTTATTCAAATAGTCTAGAAAGAGGGTATATTGCAACAGTGATAATTGATAATGTGGAGAGCCATTGTTTATAAACTTTTGCAGCTGTTATGTGTGTATCGTATAAAGTACAGAGGATGTCATAGTCGACTACTACTTAATGTAGTTTTTCTCTCCCTCTTTCTTTTAATTTTTTTGTGAGAATATTTATAATCAAGTAAACACAGGGAGAATATATAGTGCAGGTAAATGCGGGGGCGTTTGGCCGGCAATGCATATATATATAGACACACATTTGTATTATTTATTATTTGCGCGCGCATTTTGCTGGCCATTTGTGAGTTAAGTATTTATTGCTGTACAGCTGTTGCCCCATGTCAAGTTTCCGACTACTTTATTCGATTGATTTATGTCATAATTACGTTCATCAATATGCAGGATATGCGACGTATGATTGATGCCATTGCCCATACGGCAGGTATGCAATATTAATGTGCAAACAACAAAACAACTAAGGCCAGAAGGAAAAAATACATTTGGCCACAGATTGAATATCTGTACTTCAATAACGTAATGTAGCATATTCAATTCTGAAGGACAGCCTGGGCGTATAAATAAACAAAAAGATGGACAAAAATTTGAGTCATTTAAAACATATTACTGAATTTAAGAAAGAAGCAATAATTGACAGACGCAAACGGCTTGGAAAGGTCCTGAGCCAAAAACTTAATCCAACCTCTTTTGCATTTATACATATTTGGAATTATGACACAATTTGTATATATATAGCATTCATATATATAAATAAAGCTAACTGTAAGCGACACTGTACAACACAAACCAAGTACAAGCCATATAAGTGTTTTTGACTATTTAGAAGGCGGCCTTCGGTTTGGTAGTTAAGTTTTGTGGGGCATTCACCAACCAAAATATGTTTCGTTGTGTGTGGGCGGGGCTCGTTATACTCGTAATACGATCAATGAAAGTGGATTAGGCACATGCACAATTGCAATCTACTTTCAGTGCAACAACAACCGCTGGAAAACTAGATGAAACACTGTTTGAAACTATGTCAATATTAGACAGCAATCTAAAAAGGCGTGGCATGTGGATGATATGGCGGCTAATGGAGCATAGCGCGTGGGGCAGGATGCATAATTCCGGTTGCAACAACTGTTGTGGCACGGCAAAAAGCTTTATAATTTAAAGTAAATTGTGGGTAGTTGTTATTGCTGGCTGGCAAAGGCTGTAGACTAACACAAACGCAATTTCCAAAAACTTCCAAGTTTTATAATTAAGTTACAAACTACAGTCAGCCAAAAGCCAAACTAGTACAATAAAAGAGAGGAGGTCTGGGAAGGCAACTCACGGTTGTCAACCAGTTGATATGCCAAATTTGGCCTAAAGCAACTTGATTGGCATAAGAAAAAGCGAACCTGGCATCTGCTGCTTGATGTTTTAGTTCTTCTTTCTTGGCTGCATTGTTTGCAGCACGCGTCGCAATTAGCACTGACAATTAAAAGCAGAACAGGAATGGGCAATGAGCAATGAGATTAAGGTGCATTAAAAAAAGAGGGAGAGAGCACGTAAACTGACACAAAATGGCAATGAAAACGACGAGACGAAGACGTTGAGCTTGATGCCTGCCACACGAGACAGACAGCTAGACAGACAGAGACACAGACTGAGTAGAGGGGAAGCAACTCGTTAACTAAATAAATAACTTGATCAGCGTTGCAGCAAGCATTAATGTAATCACAATTACATTATATTTAATTTGTGGCACATGGCTCAGAATAAAATGTAAGAAGATAGGAGAAACAGTGGCACGATGGAAAAGTACTTGAACAATGCAATTGGCAGAGTCAGCCAACGTCGAAAAGATAACTGAAACTAATTTAAACTAAAATCAAGCCAAGCAATTACGCTGAATGTCATTTAATATATCAGCTGCAAAACAATCCAGCTGTGAAAAGCAAATATCAACAATAAAAACCAGTTGGTTACACTAATGAGTATTGCCGGGAGAGGCAGTATTAACTATTTTTATTAGAATTGCATGGGAGAGCGTTTTTAAAAGCACTGCAAAGCAGCTGAAATATTCGTTGTGTGAAGTCCTGATAACAATTAGATGAAAAAACTGTAAAGAATTGAATACCAAATATGATATTTATTAGAATACAACGTGAACATACACACAGTGTATTATTCCAGGCAACAAATAAGAAAGAATCTCTTCAATGATAATATCTTAGCCATAGCTAATAACAAGTAAGAAAGCTCTAGTCGGGTCACAGCCCGACTACGAGATATCCTGAACCAAGTCCGAGCTGATGTTTTAAACAACCTAGCTTACATATTTTATCTATACATATTACCTCTGCGCGCATATACACATGCACACATATACACATGCACATATATACACATGCACACATACACACAGACACGTGCACACATATACACATGCACACAGAAGCACGCTCGCCGATTACTGCGTAGTTGATTTGAATGTATGTGTGCACACGTACAGGCTGCTGCCGCGTGCTTATACAATGTTTCCTTTAATAACTTCTGTATTACTTAACGGATTTGAATGCAATTTTCTGCATTGAATGCTATTAATTTATTGAAAATACGGTTTTCACTAAAAAATTTGAAAAAATTAAATTGTGGCTTTGATAATTTTTTTTTTTAATAAATTTTTTTTGTAAAATGTGGAGCCGGTATCCAAAATATGAAAAAATAGAAAATGTATTTTATTTATTAAAAGCTAAAAACAAAATTAGCTGTAGCTAAAAATATGTAAAAGATATGGTCAAAAAACTGAATCTTGATAACGTTTTAAATCGATAACATTGAAACGGAAAAATTTATCGAATATCTAAAACAAACTCGATATTTTCGCTGTATACACAGACCATCATGCAAAATTTGAAGTCTCTAGCTCTTATAGGTTCTGAGATCGACGCGTTCATACATACGGACAGACGGACAGACGGACAGACGGACGGACGGACGGACAGACAGACGGACAGGGCTAAATCGACTCAGCTCGTCACCCTGATCAAGAATATATATACTTTGTGGGGTCTGCCACGCCTCCTTCTGCCTGTTACATACTTTTTGCAAAACCATTATACCCTGATTTCCCATTTTCAATGGGTTCAGGGTATAAAAACTGCCAAGAGAGGTGGTATTGATTGGGTCTGAAAGGGTCGTAGTAATAAAAAGATGGAACAACATGAATAAATGAGTATTAAATAGGTAATAAATTAGAATAACAGAGATAATACCAATTATTTTCAGTGTAGTATTCCAGGCAACAGATAAGAAAGACTTCTCGACGCTAATGTCGTCGACCGTTCAGCTGACAATGACGTTGTTTGAGGTCATTTCATCGCTGACACTTTAGCCACAGTGAGCAGACAACAAAAGTTACTTTACAATGCGAGAGACTGCATACGAATTTGTTTGAAAATAATTGAGCCATAAAATAAGCGCTAAAAATATTTTCAACAATATTTTGTGGGCGGCACATGTCGAGGCGGAAGCCAATTGCGAGATTTTTCTATATTTAAATTGATTGAAAAAAGATATTGATTGTAGTTAGTTTGCAATTTGCATAATCCTAAGTGTTAAATAACAAAATATTTACGCATAATAATATTATAATAAATCAAAAACAAAGCTGACCATATTTGCTGAAGACTGACAATCAGATATCTCAGGACTGAAACGAAAACACGGAAATTACTTAAATGCAAAAATGTGTTAGGATCTGTTTACATGGTCACACCTTTAGGCATTAGTTCAAGCGTTAGCTTTACTCAAAACTTTGTATCATTATTTGCAGCTTTCAATAATAACAACAATGCAAACTTGGCATCGTATTAGGGACAAGTTGACTTTACATTTACATATATATATATATATAACCGCATATTTATATTACAGAGTAAACAGTTTATCTTTTATTTACTGTAGTTAAAATGTTTACGTACCTTAGACTTAACTATAGGGCATCTCATAGTCGAGTACTTTTATTTTTTATTCTTTTCTACACTCTTTTATTGCATTTCATTGTTGTTGTTGCGTTCAATTTAAACTTCAACGTCAAAGCACGTTGCAAATTACGTGGCCCTTGAAGGTGACAGCGTCAAGAGAATTGCATTTTATGATGACTCGGCATCCATTGTACGAAACGTCGTTAGCTGACTCCCCCACGCCTACCCCCAAAGCTGTCAACAGGGTGTGCGTGAATGGGGAGGAGAAATTGGGTGCTGATGACTTGGACTGGCATCAACTAAGCTGACCAGGCTATATCAATATATATGCAAATAGAAATATCATATAGAATCAACTATATCAACAAGGCCAAGCAGTCTATACTCGTATAATTATATTTGCAGATGCAACGAATACGAAAGTTGCATTCGGGCGCAATCGACTGCATAATACTCGTTCAAAGCCCTAATACATCGAGAAATACATTTTTTTTCGATTTGACACGCCCATTGAGAAGACTATATAATTTATATGTCTATCTCTTGAGTCAAAAAATTTGCAAGCCATTTAATCCAATTTTTGACAAACAATTGCATTTTGATTGTAAATTTGTTCGTAATTCATATTTGAAGTTGCAAATCGTGATCGGATAAGCATTATTTATTAATCAATAATCATTAAATAACGTTTAAATGCAAATCGCTTCAATTACGAAGAGTCAGAGCCGCATAAAACAAAAATATTTCAATTCCAAATCTCTTGCCATTTGTTATGCAAGCCAACAAACGATGATGTGAGAAAAAAGCAGACAGTGAGAGAAAAACAAACATCAAATGGAAATTTGTAAACCTGTCGATGCAACGTTTGAATAATTGTGATGCAAATGTGAATGCGATGCATAATGCAACAAGAGGAAGAAAAAACATAAACAAAAGATGAAACAATTGACAATGGGACTGAAATTGGGCTTGGGTTTAGTTCGGGATTGGGATTGGGCGAGGGGCATCTTTATAAATTAATTAAGAAGGCGTGACATAATAATCTGTCAGACCTTATTTCCATAATTAGCTGCAACCAGGCGAAGCCAATAACAAACTAGCACACAAAAAGGGCGAGATATTGAGATACAGCGACGGAGATGGAAAAAGAGAGACATCTGCATCAGCATTACAATAACTTTTTTTTTACTGCAATTACGCTGATGGCCAGCGACTTGTCACCTGAATTAATGTTAGTAATGCTGGAAAACTCGGCCAGCAGTTGAATTACTGCCGCCAACCGAGAAACTTGGCTAATGGCCACACAACTGAGCAGCATTTGATTTGAGCAAAATAGAAACATAAATCGCTTTAAGAGTTCGTGTTTTTAGGCGATGTACCCAATTTGAATGGGTACAAATTCCATAATAATATTTGGGTCAATCAATCTAAGAATTCTGACTTCATAAATAAAATATAGATAGGTATGCATCTTTTTGATTAGGACAAAAGAGCTATACATAATATATGAACACATATTCTTGTTTAATATGTAGTTCCAAAACATTTTTATAGCCTGAACCCATTGAAAATGGGAAATCAGGGTATAATGGTTTTGCAAAAAGTATGTAACAGGCAGAAGGAGGCGTGGCAGACCCCACAAAGTATATATATTCTTGATCAGGGTGACGAGCTGAGTCGATTTAACCCTATCCGTCTGTCTGTCCGTCTGTCCGTCTGTCCGTATGTATGAACGCGTCGATCTCAGAACCTATAAGAGCTAGAGACTTCAAATTTTGCATGATGGTCTGTGTATACAGCGAAAATATCGAGTTTGTTTTAGATATTCGATCATTTTTTCCGTTTCAATGTTATCGATTTAAAACGTTATCAAGATTCAGTTTTTTGACCATATCTTTTACATATTTTTAGCTACAGCTACCAAATTTTGTTTTTAGCTTTTTATAAATAAAATACATTTTCTATTTTTTCATATTTTGGATACCGGCTCCACATTTTACAAAAAAAATTTATTAAAAAAAAAAAATTATCAAAGCCACAATTTAATTTTTCAAATTTTTTAGTGAAAACCGTATTTTCAATAAATTAATAGCATTCAATGCAGAAAATTGCATTCAAATCCGTTAAGTAATACAGAAGTTATTAAAGGAAACATTGTAAAAGCACGCTGCAGCAGCCTGTACGTGTGCACACATACATTCAAATCAACTACGCAGTAATCTGCGCGCGTTTCTGTGTGCATGGTATGTATATGTGTGCATGTGTATACAAATGTGTGCATGTGTATATGTGTGCATGTGTGTATGTGTGCATGTGTGTATGTGTGCATGTGTGCATGTATATATGCGCGCAGAGGTAATATGTATAGATAAAATATGTAAGCTAGGTTGTTTAAAACATCAGCTCGGACTTGGTTCAGGGGATCTCGTAGTCGGGCAGACCCGACTAGAGCTTTCTTACTTGTTAATAATTATATTATTATTTAATTGAGCCACAAAAAAAAATTGGTATGATGTTGACGAAATTATTGCTAGCGAAACATGGAAAGGTGGGTTTTGGGTATCTATGAGTGCACTCTTTAAGTTTATTGCTTTTGCTTAAAAAGTTTCTAATGATTGTTATTTTCTTTTAAGTTCTATATTTTGCTGTTGTAGTACCTGGCGACAAAGTGGATGCAAGAGCTTTGTTGGCGTGGTCCCTTAGACGAGTTGAATGTTTGCCAACTGGCCAAAAGGTTCAGGCTGCATAAAAGTTATGTCAGCAATGCAATTTGCAAAATGGCAAAGTAGTGGTAAATGGGTCAAATAGAGTGCAGGTCAGAAAAAGTAAGAATTGCACTTGGCTGTCATGGATTGCGCCATGCTCTGTTTACTGTCAAAGTAGACAAAAATATATAATTATTGGATTTGAGTATGTTAGAATGTAGAAAACATTCAATATGCAAGTTATACAAGAGTAGTCATTGGAAGAAACCAATATAGTCGTTTCTATTTGTTGAACAGAGTAATACAAATTCACATAAGTGTAGTTCAAAAACTAAATTATCGTAATTATCTCCCCATTCGAGCTCCAACCAATGTTACGGGGGTCGCAAACCTAAACTTAACAACAAATTGTTATTTAAAGAGTTGAGGCACAGTTGTCGGATATTAATTGGTAGGTAAATCTTAATATTTTATTACAAAGATTCGTGTTCATCGATTTACCGCTTATCAATCATTCACATATTGTCCATCCATATAATCCAATAATTCATGACGCCATCAACAAAGCTGTCAAAAAGTTTCTCCCCCTCGCCACAAAGATGAGGCTATAGCAACGAAACCAAGCAGAAAATGATCTCAATGTTGCAGCAGCAACAGCATCAGCATCAGCCATGCCTGACTGCACATGAATCAATGGAGGTAACTTCCCCAACTCCCCTTTCTAGATTCAATATATTTCTACCCTACAATATGCCCAAAGGAAGGGAAAGGGCTCAGTTTGACAGCTGTCACTGAAAATTTAGTTGCTTCTATTAATACTTCGAATTCCGTTTCCTGCGTAAGTGTGTAGTAAATCGGATATTTTGCAGGGGCATGGATTTTTGAAAAGAATAACAGATGATACAAGGAAAAAAGAAAAAAATAGAGAACTGATAGATAGTAGATATTTTGCAGGGGCATGGATTTTTGAAAAGAATAACAGATGATACAAGGAAAAAAGAAGAAAAATAGAGAACTGATAGATAGTAGATAGTAGATAGTAGATAGTAGATAACAGATAGAGATAGTAGAGAGTTGATATTAGATAGATAGTAGATAGTAGGTAAAACATAGCAATCGTATAAGAATGCTTTTATATCAATGCTGTTAAGGATATCACTTAGCCACCCGCAGATTAAAACCTGACAGCTATATTCGCAATCATTGCGAGTGCTGCGCAACACCTGACGGGTGACCGGTCCATCAATGGGCTCAAAGTGCTTATGGCATAAGTTTGGGTAAATTTTTTTGTATCCTTCGAGCAGACATTTTGGCCAGTTTGTTCTTCCTGAATAGACTTGACGCTTTAGCTGCGCCTGTTTTGCGTTGTTTATGCTAATGTTGTTATTGACAGTCGACAAACAACAACAGGGACAACAACACAATAACAATGATAACAAGAACAAGGGCCATTGACGCGGGCCTCACATTTTGTGACAATTCGCGTCGATTCGACTACGTCATCTGCTGCTTCGTCATTCTGCTGCCACGACAATAGCTTTTGTCACCCAATCGACAGACAAGAGAGGCCCAGGCACTGAGTCAGAGGAAGGAACCAAAGAGCCGACACTCAATTTTGAATTGCATGGAAGGGGCGTGTAGACGGGGCCTTGACAATAGACGTCGAAAAGTCGCACGTTTCGTATGCTATTTACGGACTTATCGATTTAATTAATACTTAGACAGGCAACAAGCGAAATATACTCAAGTAGAACGATGGCAAGCATAAATTATAAATATATTGTATATTCGATACGGTGCATTAATCAAAGACAAAAATGAAATTTGGCCAATAATTTGACTTTCACATCGCTCATATTTTTCGGAAATTGTGAACTAATTTAAATAAAAGCCAATTTCCAAAAATTGTCAACATTAAAGAAGAAAGTGGAGAGAAGAAAAATAAACAAAATAAAAAGAAAATTTAAAGCAAGAACAATTTGATGGTGCGAGCTCCAATGAAATTCATAAATTTTCCCAGTGAGGGTGAAGGCGATGCCGAAGGACGAGCCGATCAGAGAGGAAACTTTGGATTTATTCAGTGCCAGTTGTTGCCTTGGCAATGGGGTAGGAGCCAGATAAACTTTCAAGGTTCCTCGTAGTTAAAACATTAGTTGAAAAACCTTCAACAGCGCCTCATGTTTAAAATGTCGCCACGGAAATTGACTGTAGGAAGTCGCCTTTGACATTTGCATAGAAAAAAAAAAACACAAAGCTTCAGATTCAAAAGTTATGTTTCACTTGAAACGCGGTGAACATTAAAAAATGAACAATTAAAATTAAAATTTAAATTCCACTGTCACTTTAAATTAATAATAACTAACTAATCTGATAGACATGGAAAGAAAAAGAGTGAGAGAGAGTGACTGCGAATATACTCCATATAAATGACAATTAAAACCATTACGGCTAATTATGGCCTCTTGTCTCTAATTAAATAGCGCAATGCTGTATTTCCAAATGTTAAGGTAAAATAAAAAAAGTACGCATTTACACAATTTTCTTACATGTAGTACACACAGCTTTCATTAATAAGCATGAGCAATTAACCAATATTTAGTAACTAATTACTGTATTTCTAAATTCGAGGGAAGTTTGTACGAACTCAGAATTAACAAAATATATACAGATTAATGAATACGTTTTGATTTTTTGTATTCCTATCTTCGTTCATCTTCAGTTAGACTATTTTTTAATACCTTCGCATAAGCCTTTTCCAATTAAAGACCATGAAAATTCTAATTCAAATTGCAAGCAAGCAACAAAATGCAGTTTCTAGTTGAAAGTTGGAACATGTCATTGTCATGGAAACAACAACAATAAGAGCAACAATAGACAGAAAGCAAGGGCATGCAAACAAAACGCACGGCTGACTGAAGCCAACAACAACAGAATTACGAAAGTACGAAAGAACAGACAGAACAACAGCAAGTTTGCCGCTCTTCAACACACTCTCTGACTCTGCTCTCTCTCTCTCTCTCTCTCTCTCTCTCTCTCTCTCTCTCTTAATGATGCTGAACAAGTTCAAGCAGCACAATAACTTAAGCAGACAGCGCAACATTAAACGATTGAATTAAATTAAGGCAAATTCGTGCAATAAATTTAATATATTGCAGCGCACAAGAAATTATTTAAGGCAACATCTAAAAATAAAACTTTTTTGATAAGCCGAATGTGACGTTAGAGTCGTGTCGGCAGCGGCGCCGACGCAATAAGCTAAAAATAACAGCAAAACCTGCGTACGTTCAAAGAGAGTGCAAGAGAGCGGCAAGGAAGGGAGGCAGGGAGGCAGTCTGTTTGCTGGGCACCGCACTTGCTCACCAGCCAAAAAGAGTATTTGAGTACAATATGTGTGTGCACATATACACACATACACACACATGCAGACGCACATTTTAAAAGTAGAGCGCACCAGCATTTACCGTTGTTGTAAAAAGCTAAAAGCAGTTGACATGACATGCTGAAAACTAAAACTGCGCTTAGCTGCGGCTGCTGCAGCGTCATTTGTTTTTATAAGCACTTCTCACAAAAATTAACACCCTACACAGGGAGACGAGAGACAGAGACAGTCTCTGTACTCTGTACTGCAAAAGGAAGATCTTGCGCCCATTTTACACAGCAAATTATCAGTTGCTTAAACTGTTTGTCATTTAGTGTAAGTAATTCATTTGTTTGACTTACGGTTGAAATTGTTTTGCAATGATTTAAAAACTTTTGTCAATTACTTGATATCAATGTAGCGTCACGCCGGTGATTCAATCGACCGTGGCTATAAGCGAAACAAATTATATACAGCCGCAACGGCAGATTTGAGCACACACATTGGTGAACTTGTTTCAATCACACATACACATTAACACACACACACATAGGTAAGTACAACAATAACAAAACACGGCAACGGAAACTCAATCCAGTGCAAGCCGAAAACAAAAGCTCAGCTTAACACTGCAGACAGACTGTGATGCGACGCAGCAGCCAGAACTTTCATTTACCAATATGAACCGACGTCGAGCAGCACAGACAAAAGACTGAGCTGAAGTTCCCGAAGCCATAACCACATAAGAGACGAAACGATAACAAACGAGTACAAACTCACTCTCTCTCTCTCGCGAGCGCAGCAGTCTGTGTGGGGGCGGGTGATGTGGTTATCAAGAGAGACAGGGAGAGAGAGTGCGAATTGGTACAAAAAGGGAAAGGATCGCGAATAGTCAAAAACTGCAACACGAACTTTTCAATGTCATCAGAAAGCTCAAATTAATGGTGAAGGGAGAGAGTCAGATTTAGTGAAATAATGTTAGAAATTACCTCAAAAACCTGAATAGTTCAATTGTGTTCTCATAGAGAGCTTTATCTGTAATTCAGCAGTTTTCTGAATTTACCCTGTCACAATTAAATATATATATGCGAGTGTACATACATATATAGATAACAGACTGGATGTTAGTGCTAATAAGGTGGTTGGTATTGCAGGTACCGTTAGACGCAATCGAATGCACCAATGGCAGGCAGCCTGGGTGGACGGATGGATGGATAGATGATTGGCCCGATGGATGATGGAAAAAGCGCGGAAATGTGAATTGCCATAGAAAATTGCTTTATGCACCGTTTTCAAGTTTCACGTTTGCTCTAAATGCCAGTAGTTCTGCCAACCAGTTCGCAGAGCAGCAGTGAACAAGTTCAATGCCATTCTACGGGCTACAAATACTTGTATTTACCTAACAACTGAAATTTGGAATGCAAGCTGCAAGATAAACATAAACAAGGCGCGTGGTAGATCTAAATGCAAAGAAAACACATTCACAAACATAAGTACATACATACATACACTCTAATATTTATTGTGTAGGATATTAAAACTGCATCCCAATAAACTTTTGCGCAGGCGGAAAGTGCTCAGCAGGCAGTGTCGCCGGCTGCGTTGCGACAGAATTTTAGTCTTAAGGCGAATTTGAAAAGAACAGAATGGTTCAGACAAGAAAGGGATAGAGGTATAGGAAGAAGCGTTCACTCAATATGAGTTATTTTACATCTATTAAAAATTAAGTTAGGTAGTAGATTTTATATTACCCTCTCAAAGCTGTACCGACTGGATCTCGCAATAACCAATGGTTTTTTGAACTCACCCAAAAATTCGCTCTAATTATTTTTTGTTTATGATGACTCACCTGAAAAAAAAGAAGAAAAATAAGTGAGACTACAAATTAGAAGCGTATTGTGTGCAGGTAAACAAATTAGGTCTTAACACAAAATGTCACTTAAAAGTGTCACAGCAAATAAAACAAATCAAATTCAAGCCTTTAATGAAGTCTCGGCACGTGCTACCTGTGCAAGCGACAAACCAAATTAGCTAATTAATTAGAGCAGCGGTGATAAGGCGAATGCAAAAACAAAAACAAAAACAACTAAAAAAGCTGCAAAAACAGAACTAAAAACCCAACCAAAAGCTAAATTCAAAGCTCTGTATGAATAAATGTGCATTGGGTAAGGGGAGAGGGAGGGGTTAAAGTAATTCAGATTGAAGCAGTAAAAGCCACCACACGTACATATGTTTGGTGCGTTATGAGATCCAACAATAAAAACACTCAAACATTTCACTAAATTGAGCACACTCAATAAAAACTGTTTAGGCTATTAGACTTCAGATGCCGCTAGATCCCTTTGGGATATTTAAAGCTTTTTTATTTTCATTAGGCAAGTCTCAACAACTTTTTAAGCCTCTGTAAAGGGGCTGCCGTAGCTAATTATGTAGATTTATATTGTTTTTTTTTCTTCTACTTTCAAGGACTAACAGCCAGCTTGTGTGTGCTTACCTCAGTAGTAATTCCCTTAACAGGATTCAAGTGATTTTTACGTTCTTGGAATTCAAAATTTCATACGAATTATGCGTAAATCGAAAGAGTTTAAGACTTTCTTGGTTGAGTGTGCGTGAGTGTGTATGTGTGTGTGTGTGTGTGTGTGTATGTACTTCTTTTGTGTTTATGTTAGTTCTTGGAATTCAAAATTTCATACGAATTATGCGTAAATCGAAAGAGTTTAAGACTTTCTTGGTTGAGTGTGCGTGAGTGTGTATGTGTGTGTGTGTGTGTGTGTGTATGTACTTCTTTTGTGTTTATGTTAGTGTTCGGCAAAAGAACAAGAAACGTTCAACAATTGTTGAGGCTAGAGAAATTTGATTAAAAAACAATATCTTTTTAAGCTTTAAATTTCAAATTTCAAATTGAAGTCAAACCGTTGGCCTACTCAGGTGCTCTAAAGCACCAATCAAACTAATCTATAGGGTTTTCTTTCTTTCAGCAATCTGGCAACGGGATTAAAAAGCCCACGAGCAAAACGTCTGCAGCGACGCCAACGGCGACTGAGACTACGACTGTGGCCTACGTGGTGCAGTCAAAGAACCAAAGCAAAAGGAATAATAAAAAAAATCAAAAAAAGGAAAACAGTTGATCGAATAAGAAATACTAAGTAAGAAAGAATTTTTCATACAAGATGTCGGTTAGTTATGTAAGAGATTTCTTTCTGAGTCTTTAGTAAACACATATAATATACCCTATATGGTCCAAAAGACAAGTTGCCCATTCTCCACAAGTTTACCCTATTCACGCGCACCACTCATAGAGGGTATAAAATGCAAACAGCATTTGTTGTCAGTTGCCTTTTGCCAGCATGCAGTCAATCAGTCAGTCAGTCAGACGTATTACTGTCTCTCTATGTGCCTATCTCCCTCTCTCTTGCTCTCTGTCTCTCTTTTTCTCTCTCTCTCTTGCTCCCCCTTGACCGTTAATGATGCAGGCGGACACAAGAAACAAAATAAACCACCAAACAATCAGTTGGCAATTTTCTTTTATATCCAAATGTATGTTGAAATACTTTAACTGTTATTTCGTGTATACGTACATATAACCGTTATAATACGGTTAAAAGGCAACGCTTGACAGGAAGAGAGGGGCAGGCAGAGAGGGAGTGGGAGAGCTGCTGAAACATAATTGTGTTGAATCACTCACGTATCCGAAGGATACGCAGAGAAACATAAACCAAACCTCAGCCACAGGTAAATGGTAAAAGGTGCGTGGGTGCTGAATTTGCTGTGTGTGCAAAAGGGAGGAAAGGGGGAGGTTTGTTTGTAGCTGTCAGAATGGATCCATAATTGGATGTAGCAAAAAGTTAATAGCATTTTGCAAAAAAATATTGGAATTAAGATAAGTTAATATTTGAAATGATTTAAGTGCCTTTACCCTTACGAGAGTAATCAGAAAAATGCACGACCTGACATAAAACTATATATATTATTTAAATAATAAATTCATGTTTAATTTTATTAAAAAAAAAATAATTATATATTTTTTCAGCGAATGGTCCAACATTTTTCAGATTATATGGTAGTTAATTAGACTTATAACAAACGCGTGGAATGGAAGTTTTGTGAAGCTTTCGATAGAACAGAGGAACAAACAGAGGAAAAAATTTCTCATGTTAAGTTTTTAATTTAGTCAGTCAGGATAATTTGAAGCAATAAATAATTAAGTATTTGTGAGTATTTGGCTCAACATATTCCGAGAACTGGCTGAAGCTCATTTAACATGCATTATTTACTTTCCAATGCTAACTTCAGACAGGTGAAGCTCCCATCTGTCCTACTCGCATAAGAGAGTACATTAACCTAGGCCAGACAATGACTGCGAACTACCGAAAAACCACTAGAAATTCAAGTAAATGTAAATACGCAAAATTTCCAAGGAAAATAAGGAAAAGAAAAAACAAAACAAAAACCTGAGCTGAGTTGAGTGAAGAACTTGAAGAGGATGACACAAACAACAAAATGCAGCAGGACAAGAAGCTTAACAAAAGTGCGTTCAAAACTGATTGTTGAAGGTGCGTTCAACTTGGCCAACAACAACAAACATTGAGAGGATGGCTGTGGGTGTGGCGCCACACTAAATGCCACTTAACTGAAATGAATTGCAAGAAAAATTAGCTCACAAAAAGAGAAAAGGAAAGAAGGCAAAATTAAATATTTGGTTAATAAAGAACAAATCAAAGAAGTTGGAAATAAACTATATAAAAACTTTAAGCTTTTGTCCCACTTAAACTTAAAGCACATCATTTACATTTCAGGAAATTGTATTAAATAGCTATATATACAAGTCTACGAGGGTGGGCTGACAATTCGATACCTAGCCTAAAAGCTACATTTTAATGTAATAATAATAAATCTCATTATTTTCATTTATTCAGACTGCGAGCAATATTTATATTATATGTATATTTTATATTTTATTTATCTTTCACGCAAAGATCGAAAATTCCTTTTTAAGTTCATGTTAAAATATCATACATTTGTCGGACTACCCTACAGATATATACACTGATATATACACCCACTGAAACGCACCGTTTTGCACTTGCCGTTTTTTCTTTGCCTTTAACGTGTTTTAAGTAATTTTTTCTTCTGCCCGCCTTTGGCTCCTTCAATTTTCTGTTTATATTTTACGTTTTTTTTACGCAAGCTTTTGCCAATTGCAGCGATCCGACACGAACTGCGAACTTATGGAAATCCTCTGCGAGCCAGCTGAGATGTGGCTTGGATGGAGGCCAGATTCAGACTGCAGCCAACAATCAAAGCAGAGACAACACCCAGAGCTGAGCAACCACACTCAGCAGTGGCTGGCAGCAGCTGGAGTAAAGGCAACAGCTGATTTTCTAGCCGGTTTTTCTATTTTTCCACTGTTTTCAACTTGAAATCAGCGGCGAATTGGCTAAGCTCTCTCTGTACTCCTTCTCTCTCAATTCTCCTACGCGTAATGCACTACGCGAAATAGTTGAGAGTATTGTATATCTATGTGCTGTAAATAGAATTTTATTATACATTTTTAAAAACCTTTTAGAACTGACCGTATTTAACTGCACTACACAAAGGGTATTTACATTAATAATAGATTGTTTCAACTGAGTTCTTACTTCCTTTCACGAATTATAATTTTTGAAGCTGGCAATGCTGTCAGAAATTCTTCGCAATTTTTCTCTCTCGCCTTCTTTGTGCCTTTGGCGCCTGTGAATTCGCCACTAAATCAAGCCAAGGAAAGAGTAGACCTTTTTTAGTCGGGTGTGGCCGACTAGCAGATACCCCGTATCCAGCGCAGGTATTAAAATTATTATGATCATCATTTTATTGACACCACAATTCCATTAACTTATTCCTGACTATTGCATACAATGCATATAAAATCTTGATATTCTTTATATACACTGTATTAATGTGTGTGCAGGGTACAAGAGACCCGCAACAACAAAAGCAGCAACCCTTAGAATTGGGGCCAGTGGCATCTTGTTTGTACCTGCGCAGAAGGCCCCAATCCCGTCCTCCTCTCTCCTTTCTCTCTCGCTCTTAAAAAACTATTTACACGCGTTTCATTTGTAACGGCGACCGCAGCGCATTGAACGGCTCCAAATATTGTTCTGCGTGGCATGCAACCAAATTGAAGAGGGTCGTAGAGTGGGAGGGACAAGTAGAGGTGGCTGGGGGTTGAGGGGCAACTACAACTGCAGAAACCGCAACCGCAAACGAGGGGCGCAACAGTGGCCAAAGCCAAAGAGCGGCCCACACTTGACCGCATGGCTCGAACAGCGTTTGATACAGCATACTGGTGTTAGTGCGAGTCTATATGTGTGTCATACGAGGCGTATGAGTAATGTGTAAAGTCGCTTATAGTCGAAAATCTAGGTCTGCCTTGGCTGCGATAATTATTATCACTCGTGCCACAGACACACCGAAAAAGGATTTCGCAGCGCATAATTAGGTAGGCGAGTAGGTGCTACAGCTAACAAAAACGCCCACTTGGACACGCCCACATTAAGTAAGTGAGTGAGCGTGTGTGTGTGTGCATATGTGGTAATAGCAACTGCAAACAAAATGTATGCGATGGGCCTTCTAGTATAAGTGTAAAAGAATATCATGCTGATATATACCCTGTAAACAGATCTAATAGTGAAATATAATCAGGTATATACATATATCAGTATATATCAGAATGCAGTTCAAGTAGTCAGAGTTATATTGGAATTCGATCTATATATGTATACAACTGCAGAAATATACCCTGTGAGCAGTATTAATAAATAAATAATTGGGTATACATAGGCCGGCTTAAATATACACTATACACAATTGAAAATACCCTGTAGATAGGTGTACAATCCACTCGAATAAGATCAATTATCCATAAGTATATATGTACAAAACCTTAATATATATCGTAACTGACTCCCAGTCTCATATCTGAATGCAAATACCCTCTACAAATAAGCTAGAACAGGCACGCCTGCCTTTTCCGGTTTGTTGTGGGCTGCCAAGGAAATTTATTTATGACAGCAGGCAGGCATTGCGGTCGTGTCTAGGGGCTAAAATAGGCGTTGTTCAGGGGTGAGACGTGGCATGTGGCATGTGGCAACTGAGACTTTAACAAATTAGATCTCTGACATTTTTATTGGTATTTAGTTTTTTTTTTGCCAGCAGGTGAATGAACTTTCTATTGGGTCACAGCAAAAAGGACACTAAATTGATTTTAGAATTTCCTCCAATTGAATTAGGATGCAAGGATACAAAAAAGAACAGCATATAAGAGCATTATTATTATATGTATATATTACATTATAGTTATAAAATTCGTTTTCGTTAAATTTCCTTTCTTTTGCTATTGAGATTCTGTAGTGGAACAAAAACGATGCCAACATAGAAATGGTCATACGTGGCGACCTGCAGTTGAATGTACTTTTTATGTCAATTCAACAGACGCCGAGCAACAGCAACAACAACAACAACAATAACAATCGAGGAGGAGTAGCTCCACATTATGTGCCAAGACTTTCGATTTTTTGTTGCTTTTGTTATTTCGTCTGGCGAGGCAAACCTCGAGCTAAACATTAGACGAACTTGTTAACGCGTTGTAAAGAGGTCAAAGTTTTAAAAAATTCGATTGTATATAATGAATCTAAGAGAAATCTATTATTATATTAAAAATATAATTTAAAAATTTCAGCCCTAAATACATGAAACATAAGAAAATACTGTTAATTATACACTATCCAACAAAACATTTAGAACTTTATGTCAGCCCGTTAGCTAAGTCTGCAACCATAATAAAGTCAATTCATAAACCAGTTCGAAAAAGCTGTTGATTTACGAAAATCTAGTCAAGGCACAAACCTCAACAGAAAGCTTTTTAGTTGGACACGTAAAAACTTTTGCTAAAAATAAATAAATATAATATATCAATAATTTAAATTTAAGAAAACATTAGTTTATAGTTTTTACAACAATAAAATATTGGGCTTTTAGCGGCGGCATTTTGTAGCAACAATTACATTAAAACACGAACGTTTAAAGCTTTTTTCTTTATTAGTAAAAACTTTGGCAAAAAGCTGGAAAGAGAGATTAGCATTACGACTATAATAAAAGCAATAAAAGATAAATAAATAAAAATAATAATAGTAAAATAAAAATTAAATTACATAATAATAGTAACAATATAAATTAAGAAAATAAATTCAAAAGTAAAAAATTAAATAGAACAACTATAGTACGCAAAAACAAAATAAAAAAATTAAAATCTACATAAATAAATAAAATTGCAAGGAAAAAAACAAATTATATTTTGCAAGTTTTTCTGTTGTTTTAAATAACATTTTATTATTAATAATATTTATGCGATCTTTTCTTTCGTTTATGAACTTAACATGTATAGAAAAATGATAGCAAACAACGTTTATTTAACTAAACTATTAAATTTTGAGCTGAAAATATACAAAGAGAGATTTTTGGAAATGTTTTATGATTAGTCAATATATAAATGTATATATATGTACATATAGTAGAAATGATTTCAAGTAATGGTATTCGATGCTTCGTTTTTTCGATTCGTGTGCTTAAACAAATTATATTTATGTATAGATTAATTAAATTAAATAATAGAACATAGTAAAGCAAACATTTAAAAAATCATTGGCACAAGTTGCAGTTATATTAATAATAAAGATTAATTAAACAAAGATTATGTGTTAAAGAATTCGTGTTATTAGTTGTTTTCGATGTGGAATTAAATGCACTTGCTCAGTGGTGTGAAGATGTATAAATAAATTATAAAATTAAAGAAAAATACTTTGGGCTATATATACAATATGTGTATAAATATATAAATAAAACTAATACCTCGAAAATCATGTTCGATTAGCACAATAAAAAAAATGTTGCACAGAGTTTCAATTTACACAAAAAATAAGTGTTGAATTAACAATTTTGCACAATGGTTCTAAGACCTAAGCTAATTAAATTAAAAATACTTTCGGACTATACATATAACTATATATAAAAATATAATATATTTTGATTAACATATTCAATTTGCACACTAAATAATTGTTTAATAAGCAATTTATGTTGCTGTTAACAACTTCCTCCCTAATAGTGACAACAATAACAAGAACAACAACCAACTACAACAACATCAAGTGGGCCATCTGTTGACAGACAACTGGAAGCTGTTGGCGCTCAGGTGAGCGCAATTGCCACAATGATAATCACACCAATTACGATCAGACACAATGTGAGCAAATCATTTGGAGTAATCAGGCCCACGGTGCAGGCAACTAATACGTGCTCGAGTGTTGTCAAACCGCCTCGTGTTGCACCACCGGCCACGCCCGCTCCCGCCCCCACTGATCGAAGCTCGCCGAAGACGGAGAGTGCTTTCGAGCTCGTCGTCGGCTGTTCGTCTGTCCTAGCCGGAAGTGCTCTCTCAATTACATTGGATTCGCTGTCGCTGTCGCTGCTCTGCTTCCTATAACGTGTTAAAGTATCCCTCATAGCAATTTCATTGGCTTCACTGGTTCTCTCGCTGTCCTTGCTGCTACCTTCGTCGCTGTCGCTGCCGCTGCTCTGGTTATCATTACACGTTAAAGTATCCCTAATTGGCATTTCATCATCAGCGACCCCTTTTTTCATATCTTTGCTATTCGATTCGCTCGCTTTGGATTCGTAATTGAGTTTTAGTTCGCAAATGTTTAAGTTTATTTGCGGCGTTTCGTAAACGATACTTTTCTTACGCGGAACTAGTTCACTTTCAGCTGGCTCTGTTAATGCGTGTTCATCAAACTCGATTTCTTTAAGGATAGCTTCGTCAAGTGCAAGCGCCACCAAATCGCTCTCGTTAAGTTCGTTCTCAGCCAAGTTGCATTCTTTAAGTAACGATATATTTGTTAGATTAGTGTCGTTAACCTCATTTTCATCCAAATTGCTATCGTAAGCTTCTCTTATGAACGATTCACTCGTTAGATCATACACTGCCTCGCTTAATGCCAACATTTCGTCAAGGTCTACATCATCTTGTGACTGTTGTTCTGCTTCAACTTTATCATCAGTTTCATTAACTTCAACTTCTTCTCGCAAGCTCTCTAACAGTTCTTCCTCTGTGGGCAAACGTGGAAAGTCCTCCTCCCTGCTGGCTCTGCTACAATTGTTATCGATAGCACTTATCGATACCTCCGACACGTAATGCTCCTTAACCTCAAAGCGGGTATTGAAAGTAGTCTGCAGCTCAATGGAGGCATTGGCATGGGCTGTGGTTAGTGGGTAGTCAGCTAGGCTGGCATTACCCGAGTCCGGATTAGACGATGTCTCCTCCAGTGAGCTTAACGAATCGAACTGAGTCGAAGGGGGCATTGGAGGTGACTCCAACTCCTGCTTATCCATTACAATGGCAATTTTGCTTGCATAGATACGATTAAAATTTGGCGAAAGCTTTAGCTCTGTTTCCGTCTCTGTCTGTCTCTTTTCCTGCTTCAGCTCCAGTTCCAAGTCCAGCTCCAGTTCCAGTTCCGGTATGGTGGCTAGCTTATAACTATGACTACTACAATTAGTGAATGTGGATGTGAATGTGGATGGGTGATTAACATCTAGTTCAGGGTCAACATTCAAAAGTGGATTAGTAGCGATAGCTTGGACGAGCGCACAGCAGGGATTAGTAGCGGCATCTGAGGAGCTTCTCGCATTGGCATTGTCATTGTCATTGGCATTGGCATTGGCTGGGGCTTGATCTTGGGCGGGGGCAGCGCCTTTACCTGTTAGCTGCTTGCGACGTAGCTGCTTTGGTGGTTTCTCCTCAATGCCAAATATGGCGGCCAGTTCCTCGCTCGAATTGTACTGCGAGGGCGAAGAGGAACGTGCTCCACCCTCCTCTCCACCGACCGGCGTAAGCTGCAGTGGAGGCGACGAGCACGATGAGGACGAAGAAGGCGATGCTGCAAAGCTGGCGGTTTGATTTTCACTCGTGTTGCTGTTGTTGTAGTTGTTGTTGGTGGTGCTGGTGGTGGTGCTCTGTGTATTGGTGCTTATTGTTGTGTCGTTCGGCGTCGATGGTACATCATACGATGTGGTGCTAAATGTCTTGATCGGATCGGTGCTAGGTGCATGACAATCGCTACTCTGCGACTTAATATAGTCGCTTGAAGAGTACGGATTGAAAGATGTTATACTCGAGGACATGGGCCGATTGCCAGTAGATGGACTCGAAGACTTGGCTAGACAATCGCTGCTGGAGCTGAATGAGGAGGCGGTGGTGCTCACAGTGGCTGCTTGATGAACGCTGCCACTGCTCATGCTGGGCGCTGTGGTGCGCTGATCATCTGTGCTCGAAGTGTTGTTGGTATTGGTGGTTGTTGTCCGGCTTGCACTGCCTGTTCTGGTGCGCTGATCATCTGTGCTCGAGGTGTTGGTGGTTCCCGTTTGTCGCGCTTGAAGCTCGCACTCCTGCATAATGCGATCGATCTCATCGATCGTTTGCGCTTTGGTCTTTACCTCTGCAATGGGACAAATGAGAGTGGCATCAGCGTGGACCAGCTCGTGTTGGCTGCTTTTTTTATTACAGGTGGGCAGATTATCGTAATCTGGCGGAGATTCGGAGGCCAGTTCGCTTAGCTGGCGCATACAACGCTTGGCTATTGCCTCTATCTTGTCCGACTGTATGGGATCCAGTTTTTTGATCAAATGCGGCATCACCAGCTGCTGATCCATCGGTCGCTGTTTCACTTGCAGCGCCTCATGCACCACCACCGGTGGTTCAGTGGTTACAATATCTTTGAGTATCTTCTCGCAAACGGCATTCGCTGCCTCGGACACCTCATCGATGGCACGTATGAGCTTTCCCTCTTTCTGCAGCTTGCGTGGATTGGGCTGGTCGCCGTCGGGCTCATAATTTTGATCGGGCAGAGTGTCGAGCAGCAGTTGTCCACAGCGCTTGGCCGCCTCGGAGACTGCTTCGATCTGTTGCAATTCCTTTTCCAGCTTTTGCTGTTCCGCATTTAACCTGGGTCTAGCCGCTGTGATCAATGCCTCTTTACGCAGTTCGTCCAGCTCTTGAGTTAACTTGATGCTGCTCGCTTGCGCATCCAACGCAATCTTATTCAATGCATCCTCCAGCAGAGGCTCGGGCGTAAGACTCTTTCTCGGCGCTGGCACTGGTGTCTGCTTTGGCGGTTGCTCCTCCTCTTGGCCTAGACGCTCCGGCAATTGGGCTATGGCTCCACCTTGACTGGGATGCCTAAAAGGTATGTGCGCTTTCTTTTGCAGCTCCTCGTCCTGCGCCTTCAGCTTGCGCAACAGATCCAATGTGCCCGGTATGTCGTTCGCATCCTCACCACCTAGATTCGACATTGAACCCGCTCTCTCAATGCTGCGCGTGAGCTCCATGTAACTACTCAAATCTCCTCCAGATGGCTTCGCAGCATCCCGCTGAATGAGATTGTAAATGTTAGCCGATTGAGTTCGTGTTGCGCGCTGCTTCTTTTGCATGGGGTAGATGAAGCTGGACTTGGGACCGGGCGGATCTTTGCGCAATGCACGCACCGCTAGATCATCCTTAACAATATCCGGCGAACCACTCTTCTTCTTCTTCTCCGTAATCACTGGCTCCACATGCAGATAGTCGCTTTGAGGTGCGGGCACAATCGGCCCAACGGGTATGCCAAACGGTGGCTGCCTGTCCGCAGCTCGATACTGTAAATTGGCCAGCTGCAAATTACGAAAGGCCACATCATCGCGCACCGGGTCGGGCTCACCGGCCGGCGAATCCTCATCATCATAATCTTCGGCGTGAGCTAAGGCGAACTTCTCAAAGTCACTCGGCGTAGGCATACGAGGCTTTGGCTCCGCTTTCGGCTGTGGCTTAGGCCTTGGCTCTGGCTCTGGCAACGTCTCTGTCGGCTCGCTGAGGCCGAGAGATTTGTATATGGCCTCCAGCTCATTAATGGCCTCTTCCAAGTTCGCGGGCTTCTTGCGTGGATAGTAAATGGGACCTATGGATGGCGCGCTGCTCTTTCGCTCGCCAAAAATGGGAGCCTGTTGGTGCTGCTCTCGTTTCTCGGCCACATACTCCTCGTATTTGTTCGACAAATCCTCACCAGAACGTCGCTGATAATGATGCGGCATGGAGTTGGTCTTATGCACATCACGGTTTTGTATTTCCACATAGTTTTGGGTGCCATGTTCACTGGGTTTGATGTGCAAACTGCCGCAGACAACGTTGTTCGACTCTGTGGAAGGGGCGGGAGCGGGAACAGGTGCAGTTCTCTTCGGCTTCTGCACCTCGGAGTACATGGGCATCGGATAGCTGCGCAGCTCGCTAATACGCGAACTAGAAATGGAACGCGGTTTGGCCAGAGGCTGGCTCTGGGTCTGTTGTGGACGTTGACAATCGCTGCTGGCTGTGGGTAATCCACTTTTTGAGGTGCGCAACACCCCACTGGAGATGGGTTTGGGCTCAGCTAATCTGGAATCCCTATCCAGTAGGTGAATGGGCTTTCGAGAGCGAGGTGTCGCATCCGCCACATAATGGAAATCAATGCCATTGGGCAGAGACTTCTTGCCGGGCAGCGCGTTACGCTCCGCCCGTGTAATGAAGCGACGATGATGCGACTGCGTTGGTGCACTGGCTATGGAGCTGCTAGGCTGCGAGTTGAGTGAGTGCACGGATTGATAATGGGGTGGCGTTGGCTGCCACACGCGATCATCGGAAGCACAGCGGCCTCGCTGATCGAAGGCATACGAGACGGGTCGCAGATCGCTCGAACTGTAGCCCACGTGAACGCGACGCAGTGGATCTCGAGGTGGTGGCGGTGGTGGAAGCGGCTTACTCTGCATGCGTCCATTCACATTCTGCAAATGGATTTGACTGTCGTAGCTAATGCTGCGTTTCGCATCGTTCTGCATGGAGTTTTGCAAGGGTCGCCATTGCACATAGCCGGAGGTGGAAGCGGAGGCGGAGTTTGGAGATGCCTGGTAAATGGATAGGGGCAATGGCTGTGTCTTATAACGGTGTTGCTGTTGCTGCTGCTGTTGTTGTTGATGCTGTTGTTGCTGCTGCTGCTGCTGCTGCTGCATAGGCACATTGCCATGGCTCACCTCGCCATCGCGGGACAAGCGTTTGTAATAGCGCTCATTGCGTGCAGCGCGACTTCTGCGACTCTGAGCCGCTGCTGAAAGTCCATGAAGAGCCTGTCCGCCACTGTGTATGCTCTCATCGCTGCGATACTTAGAGAAGGTTGAAGAATTCAATGAAATGATCTCCTCTTCGCTGGATTGACCCGGCTGTTTGCCTCGTTGAGCTGAGCGGGACTTGTGTGGCAACTGCTGCGACTGCTGGGATAAATAGAGTCGACGATCAAGCGAGTTGCTTGACCGACTATAAAAGCCTGGCTGATTTTGATAGTAGGGCTCTGGTGGCAACATTTCCACGGGTAAAAAGAACTCATTATCGATATGATTTGACTGCGACTGCGACTGCGGCTGTGACTGTGACTGGGGCAATACAATATGATCGAAGTTTAGCGGTTTGCTGCTTCTGCCCGATTTGGCTTGATTTTTGGATTTGGGTTTCGTTGAGCTTTGACGCTGAGCGGGCACAAAGCCTGCCTTGCGATCCTCCTCACTGGAGCTGGCGCTGCCAGCATCCGCAGCATCCTTCTTCTTACGAAAGAGTCGGCCAAAGGACCATTTCTGTTTGTTCGACAGCTGCTGAGTAGAGGAGCCGCTCAAGCTGTGCTGCTGCTGTTGTTGTTGATGTTGACTGCGCAGACGCTCCATCTCCAGCTCGTTGTTGTTGTCTAATGTTGTGTCTGTTGTTGTTGTTGTTGCTGCTGCTTTGTTGTTGACTTCATCGGTTATGTGAAGCTCTTTGGGCAACGGCAGCTGGGGACGCCAAGTCGTTTGAACAGTCTAAAAAGGCGAGAGAAAGAGAGAGATAGATAAATTAGTTATGGGCGTCGGAATCAAGATAAGTTTTATTTAAACATTTGTTTTATTTGCACTTAATGTGTCTACAAAGAGTTGCTATTGTTGTTGTTGCTTTCAGACAAACGATAAGATTTCATTATACATTAACGTGGCTCAAAAGACCCGGAGATAAGCGTTCAACCTAAAACCTCACTTTTGACGAACAAACTTTAAATACACTTAGTTTTATATATATATATATATGTACATGTATACATATATATATACAATTTCTGTGGCATCTTTTAGGAGGGTATTCAAGCATTTCTTAACATATTTGCTGTTTCTTGTTTCATTTTTAATGGCCTCACTCCTCGTTTACATGATAACTCTTGCCAAGGTTCATTGCTCTTCCAATAGAGTCTTAAACAGAGTTTTTCTATGCACTTGCAATAATTTCTTTATCGATCAAGAACACATTTACATAGCTGCTCCCACGCCAGAGCCAAGGAAAATGCTCCTCATTTGCTTTTCTAAAAGAGTTTCCCAAGCGGAAGCTGCTCATTATCATACAATTTAGTTACTTAGCATATACTCTAATTGCTTCGTAGAACCTTAAAGCGAAACGATGTAAAGATATAAGCGAAAAAACTACGTGGAAAAAACACGAATCTTATCACTGAAGATAATAAAAAATGATTGAAGAGCGAATTTGATCACATCAAAAATGGAGGCATAAAACATTAAATAATGTGAAAAACAAAATGTGTTTAATCTAAAGTCAAGCCGAACTACGAGCAAGAAGATAAAATATAGATATATTAATTGCATAAAACTATTTTTAGATTTGTATCATATATAAATTTACTTAGTTTTGCTTTTTTAATGATTCAATTTTCAATATATTTCTTCTTTACGAATCATATACAAAAATAAACGAAATTGCGTGTGAAATTCAATTTCTTTCGTTGGTTGCCTTAATTATTTGTTCAATTTGGATTTGTTTATAGAAGCTCTAAAACTTGGGCGTGGGATACGTTCATGTTATGATACATCATTTCCGCTGAAGAATCGCTGACGATCTTTTATCACATAGTATAAAGCAGACAGCAAACGAATGCCAAAGGGGTAAGAAACACTTGTCTTATTAATAAGACTTGCAACTGAAAGGCTTATTAAAAGCAAATAAACAATTCACAAGTGTAAACACAAGGGCAATTACAATCCAACTCCAATCAAAGGCTAAAGGCTGATATTAAAGTTTTGACTAAACAAACACAGAAATAATTGACAGCTATATTGATCAGATTATAGATTTGATTTGATTTGCAAAAACAAGATTAATAAAAACTTTAAACACATTTAATGTGCTGAGCTGATGATTGTTTTAACACGTGTTGTTTTTGGTTAGATTTACAAAAGTCGTTCAAAAGATTTATGGACTGCAACTTGATTCTAAAAACTGGCCACATAAAAGTCAACAACAGCTATGTGACTCAGTTTGAAGATAAATTTGAAAATGTTGTGTGTAAAATAGAATATGGAAATTTTTGTATGCAGAAAATATTCGAATTGATGGCATCGCCAAGCAGCTGCGTAATGTTTGGCACTCAGCCAAATCACAAATCACTCATACGCACTGTGTAACTTGTGTCTGCTGTGGCGCAAGCTAAAAAACACAATAGAAACACGCGCGCTCACACAACGAGTGTCTGTGTATGTGTAACTAAGAATAAGCACGCAAAATTTGTACAAAAACTTCACAATTTGTTTCTGCAAATTGTTTTCCAATCGAAAATCTGAATTGAAGCTCAATATAGATGCGAGAAAAATTTAAAAATAAAAATATACTTCAAGTGGAAAACACAAATTCACGCGAGACTTAATCTATATAATCTATATATATATATCCAAAGGCGATGCGAAAAGCGTTCTGGTTTGAAGACACGCGTCCACTCGACTGATAGGACAGGAAAACTTGTGCACGAGATCTCGGCGATCGTTGCGATCGAAAAGCTTTTGCATCAAGCTCTTTCCCTTCACAAAGAGCAAAATATTCGAGCTTAAGAGAGCACAGAGTTAGGAGAGACAATTCAATGGATTTTTGCGATGGGGAACCGTCTACTCTACTGATAGGACAGGAAAACTTCAGCATGAGGTTGCGGCTATCGAAAAGCTTTTGCATGAAGCTCTCAAAGGGAAAGAGCTTCAAGAAACAAAGAGCGAATCATTCGAGATTAAGGGACAGCAGAATTAGGAGAGGGATACCCATGGCATCAGTGTAATAGGTTTTTAGATTGGTTCAGCGATCAATTCAATTAAGTAAACAGTAACAAAATCTAAATGATTTTCCATTTAGTTTGAAGATCCGTAAATAGAAGTCAATGAACTGCTACGAAAGTGTTACGCGTCCCCGAGAGACTTTTAATTAACAGAAAATACTCGAAATGGGAAACACAATTCAAGTCAGTTGAAACCTCAGTGAAATACGACAGAATGTTCGAATGGAAATGTTGCTTTTCCACCCACTCAACCATCCACTCATATAAGAGAAAAGTCCAAGTAGATCAGAAAATGTGTCAACTGAAATTAAGAAAATCATTAATGCCAAGATTTTTACATCAAATAAATTGAAAATGTGGCCCAAAGTTATGTTTGAGTATTTTAAATAGATTGACTAAGGTGAACAACTTGAAATCTTTCGAATCTTGCTCCCAATTTCCTAGCTAGAGATTCTTTAATAAATGATTCACTTAGACAGTTTGTTCGTTTGTTTGTTCGCTTTGCTGACAACCAAGTAAAAATATTTGTACAGACTAAGAAAAATGGAACGAAGTGTGTCTGTAATGCGGAAGATATTTGCGCTGTCTAAAAGTAAAAGTACCATTTCAATCTAAATTTATATACATTTATATATATATATATATATACACTAACGTTCTATATATAGCATAAACTGTATACTTATTGAAAACGGGTATGCTGGGTGTATTGGTATAGTGTGCAAATGTTTGTAACAGGTAGTAGGAGGCGTGAGCAACCCCATAAAGAATACAATTATGATCGAATTGAGTCGATCTAGCCATGTCCGCGACTGCCCGTCCGTTAATCTGCCTGTCCGTATTTATGAATGCTGCCTATGGCAGGCGAAAGTTAAGATGTTTTAAAAATCATCGATAAATTTTTTCATTTCCATAAAATCGTTTTAAATCAATATAAAACTAGTAATTTGAGCATAACTCAAAAATAACTTATTTAAGTATATACATATATGTAAAGATTATAGAATATTAGTGTTTATTATTAAGTGTGTATCTTGAATGGTGATTAACAAAATATAAATGTTCGACAAGGTTTGGTTTAAGACGACTTTTTGACCGACGTAGATGACTGCTGCTTCAGACAATTGCTTTTCGACTGCTCTTCTTTCTTCTTCTTCTGTTCTCTGCCATTCCGCTGTTATGAACCAGGGGTGGTGCAATGCTAATGAGAGTTGCCACCTCACATATACATAGATTATCCTTAATTATACAGAGATAACGAATAGTCCAAGTGCAGCACCACCTTATCTTTGAAGATAAACTTCTGCCTTTTCTCATCTACACAACAGCTGACATGACACTCATTGTGTCCCGTAGTCGGGAACTCCTTTTTTGTTTTTCTGTGTAGACAGCTAAAAAAGCTTGAATATGGGTCAGTGTGCATTTAAGAAAAATAGCTGCGATCCCTACTAGTGACCAAAGACTAATTAGTTTTGACCAATGACCAATGAGCAATCACTAGTGATTAATGACTAATGACTAATGACTAATGGCTAATAACTAATAACTAATAACTAATAACTAATAACTAATAACTAATAACTAATAACTAATAACTAATAACTAATAACTAATAACTAATAACTAATAACTAATAACTAATAACTAATAACTAATAACTAATAACTAATAACTAATAACTAATAACTAATAACTAATAACTAATAACTAATAACTAATAACTAATAACTAATAACTAATAACTAATAACTAATAACTAATAACTAATAACTAATAACTAATAACTAATAACTAATAACTAATAACTAATAACTAATAACTAATAACTAATAACTAATAACTAATAACTAATAACTAATAACTAATAACTAATAACTAATAACTAATAACTAATAACTAATAACTAATAACTAATAACTAATAACTAATAACTAATAACTAATAACTAATAACTAATAACTAATAACTAATAACTAATAACTAATAACTAATAACTAATAACTAATAACTAATAACTAATAACTAATAACTAATAACTAATAACTAATAACTAATAACTAATAACTAATAACTAATAACTAATAACTAATAGCTAATAGCTAATAACTAATAACTAATAACTAATAACGAATTACTAATGACTTAAAACGGCCAATGACCAAAGTCCAATATGACCAGTGACAAGTCTCCTACACTTAAAACTTGAAAATAATTTGATTTTTAATTAAATCCTAAACGTTTTGCAGCTGTTCGAACCAAAGTAAATGAACTGCAACTGCGACGCATTCGCTCGATTTTATTCGCTGCCAAAATTTAAATTGCATTGAATAATAATTTATTTGTTGAAGGCGATTTGAATAAAAGTTTAATGACTTCTACCTTATTTTGCATGAGCGAAAATTTTTATTGAATTTAATTTTTATACGCGTATTGGTTTTGGATTTTGGAATCTGAGCACTCGAATGTAGTTAAAACTATATCTAAATTAATAATTCAATATATGTTTACACTTGCATATTGAATGAATATATATATATATATATATATATATATATTATATTTCAATAATTATAATTATATAACATGCCAAACGAAAATGAAATAGACAACAAGTGGCATTAGCTATAGATCGAGATGTAGTCAGCGTCTGGCAATGTTTCCATTTGATGAAGAGGGCGTCGAGAGAGCTCGACACGCCGACTGCTAATAATGCATTGGGGATGCTACAAGTTGCATTAAGTCAACAGCAACAAAAACACATAGTTTTCATCCATGCATAATTCAAACTAATTTAACAGACCTCAACTGCTGGTAGGGTCAACGACAGACCCTCTAAACGAAAAGTTGGTCAGCTGGAAAAAAGGAGTCAACTGGAAAATAGAATTCAACTGAGAAGCAGGAAAAGCTGGAAAAATTAAAATCGTTTATTTATGCACAGCACGTGTTGCATGCAACTTGTGGTAACATATACTCGTATTTGTTTATCCAGCGTTGTTCTTTTTATTGTTGAGCTGCGAGCCGCGCAACGACGGGTGGCAACAGGAAGTAACATATTAGATCTTGCTTCTGCCTATAACATATTTTTAATTATGCAATTTTATTTTCGTAAAACATATTATGAAAGAATTTGTTGGCGGGGGCTGTCTTAAAGAAAAGCGTGAAAACTTTAGGTTAATGACTTTTCTTTTTGTTTTTGTTGGGCACATTATATTATTTTGTTATTTTCGTACCTTTTATCAGGTTTCTTCGTCTGTTTTCAGCGAAAATACTAACCGACAAAGCCATCATAAAAAAACCATTTAATTTCTATAAAATTTCATATTTACAATTCTGGCCGAACGAATTTTACTATTTTGCATATGTGTATGAGTACGTATATATATACCATTTGAAATCTGAAACTCTCATCGCTTTCATTTTCAAATACTCGGCCAATGAACTTATGAGCCGCCAAAAAAAATGTGTACGAAAAAAGGCAGCCAAACATGTTAAATAAAAAAGCATATTTGACACGCATCTCGAAAGAGAGCGAGAGAGAGCGAAAGAGAGAGAGACGTAGACTGACCGATCAGGCAGGGCTAGAGTTGGCCTATTGGTTTATGATGTTGTACACAAATTGAATTTGTTTTTTTTTTCAACTTTCACTGGACGTCATTAAATTTTACCCACCAGAGGGCGCTACTAATGAAATAATCAACACACTCGTAATACTATACACACATACACAGACGAATCTCAACACTAAACACACACACATAAATATCAAAATTCACACACACATACTCATAAACCTCAACATTCATATAAATCGATTTTTAATTGCCCCAAAAATGTGCGTTTGGTTGCTTTTGCTGCTTTTGCTAACAACAAATTGATGAAGAGTCAGGTGGCAAGTTGCTTTTTATTTAAATGTGATATACAAAATTATAGTTGAAGGGACGGTCACCTAATTTGTAGCATTTACTTATATGAATATACCGAAATAAAAAAAATTTGCATAATTACGCAAACGTGTTGAAAACTTTTGTAGAAAACTTATGATATGTGATATGATGCGACTGCAAAACAAATGTGGGAACATTTCCTAATCAAACCCACAGATAGGGAGAGAGAGAGACAGGTGAAACAGTCAATTCATATGATAAATGAGAACCGTGAGATTTTATTTTAGGCATAATTAACACCAAAATACAATGTGCCAAAAAACAATCTGATATATATTAAAAGAATTCAGAGTTTACATAACTCATGAGAGAATGAAATTTTTGGAAGTTCTAGAAATATTATACTAATGACTGAGAAGTAAAAGATGTAAACAAGTCTTAATCTGCGCATGCAGATTAAATCTGCTGTTGGTTCTATTCAAGAATATATATATTTTGTATATATATACTAAAGAAGAATATAGGCTTGAATACTTTCTGTATTATCTCCTACGCTACTAAATCTCAGAGTAGACCTTGACCCAGCTTTCATAAATGCCTCGTTTACCGGAATTATTTAGTTGTGTACTTTTTAAGGTAATTGCTTCAAAATATTATATACACAAACGAATTCGTTAAGACATTATTCCTCAACTAAAAAAAAATAAATAAACACACACACACTCATTGAAATTGTGCAAAAATTGTGAGAAACGTGCGATCATCGTTTAGAGTCTCGCAATTTCCGTACTTTTATTGTATTTGCCATGGCCCAAAAACATTTTCATGAGCTTGTTTATATGGTATAACCCACAATAAATAACCCACACATATATAGCAGGTATTGTATATATTATTATATAGCATATATATTATTTAATCTTTCTTGCGATTTTTCGAACATCCATATTTTAAACCGATTTTTCAACTGAACTGAACCTATTTTTTGTCGGAGTTCGCTGTAGAGATGTATAATACTGCGAGTTCAACTTTAGCAGTCATGAAAGTGCCTGAATTTATCTCAATAGAACGCATTTACATAACTAGATGAATGGGCTAACTTCGGCCGTGCCGAAGTTTGGTAAAACCCTTGCTGATTAAAGGAACATAGAATAGTTTTCTCTGATTTGCCACGGCCCACATAAAGAACTTTTTAAAAGTAAAACTTAGATTCTAAATTAAGAAAATAATATTTGCCCTGAAATACTCGAAAAAAAAATTTGATTAAATTTAAAATCTTAAATTTTGATTAAATGTAAATTCTTTAAATATGATTAAATTTAAATGTACAAATAATTAAGATGATAAAACATACAGAAAATGTTTCAGATTACCAAAATCGGTCTAGTTTTGACAAAGTTATGGAGGTTTAAAAACAGGGTATGAGGACTCTCTCAGCTCACACTTGTCAAAATTTATGACATTTTTGACATGAAATTTGGTCAAAATTTTGACCCCCTCAGAAGATGCTTCTCTCTGTGCATTACAAACTTTTGACCAAAATTAATATTGCCTTTTTGCATGGGTATAACAAGTGTGAAAAGAAAGTAAAGAATACATCATAATATACCATATAAATCTATAATATATACATATATATATGAATATCTATTTAGTTCTTCACTTTTCCTATTTTCCGTTCATGTTTATTTTCACAAATTTTTGCATTTTTTGTTATATTTGTTTGTATTTTCTTTTTCAATTTGCTGCTCGCACTGAAAGCAGTTCAAAAGCGTTGCAAAAACATTTTTGGCAGGCAGGCAGAACTTAGGATGAGCAAATTTTAAAAATTGTTTATAAATACATGTATATATAGATATATACTGCAGTTAATACACATATTTATATAGGTGAGATTTTCTTGGCATTTGAAATAGTAGAAATTTCTATGGGGCTGATTCATAGGCATATCACACTTGATTGGCCGCAGAATAAACTTAATTTTTATGCTATTTACTATGCTATACAATATGAGAGATCAGCTAGATAATTTGCTTAATCCAGTTTGTGCAAATGGAGCTACAAACTAGGCTACAAATGCAGCAAGCATAAAATGTAATATCGCTACTGACAGTAGCAGTTGGACGGAAGCAAACACTTTGTATATCCGGAACCAGTTAACAATTACGCCGTATAATTGAATGGCCAGCATATGCATATCCTCTAATCGAGGCTTGTAATTGGACAGCGCATGGAAATGCAGGCAGAAATTATATATAGATGCACATGTAAATGCAGATGCAGTCAAGGCGAACTTTCAATCTTTACAGTTGGCCAACAAACTGTGAAAAATAAATTAAACACGTGTGGCAATTGTGTCCATTAGCCCCTACCTCGCCTCCCACCTGCTCAACTTATTTGTGACACGTCTGACAGGTGTTCCACATTTTCGGATGTGCTTTCTATACCCAGACCCCTTTGAAAATGGTTAAACTGGGTATATTGTTTTTTTTTTATAGCATGTATCTTACAGGCAAAAGAAGAAGTGGCCAAAACTATAAAGTTTTAATATTCTTAATCAAGATCAATAGTCGAGTCGAAGTAACAGATTATTAAAACTCTGATAATGTATACACAAGTTATGATTATTTGCGTTTTGGTACAGTTCGTGCGCAGGGTATCTGATAGTCCAGCACTCTTACTTGTTAGAACTGAAATGTTTTGTGTCTGTGTTGCGGCTGCTTTTATGGTCCAAGGTTCGACCCTCGTGCCGCATTAGTTGCAATTATTGTGGCCTCTTGACATTCTTCTTTATATATATATATATATATATATGCATTGAGTACCTGGCAAACATTTCAGCACTCACACGTTATCGATCACAACTTAAATTGTCATCGATTTTAGTACGATTAAAATTAGAAAAAGGGAATTAAAATTAGCTGATACTATAAAATTGTTAACGAACTTGCCCTTAAGAGGCTTCAATGAAGCGCAATAAACAGGGAATTAACTAATTCAAATGCATTGCAAATTCGATGCCTCTCTCTTTCTCTAAAATGTTATTGAAACTAATTGGATTACAATTACATTTACGCACTTTGAGAGCTGGGTCAACAGCAATGGGAGCACAATTCAATTTCCAATCAAATTCCAATATTTCTTCTATGAAATTACGTGTCTATTGCTTCACATGGCTCGGCATCTGTCTCAGTTTGTAATTTACAGAGTTTGTTTTCTATGGAAGTTGAAATTATACCCTAAAGCAGGTTAAGCAGGGCATATTGGTTTTTGAGAGTACGTCTTAAGGAGAAAATTTTGAGAAATTATTATTTTTAAATAACATGTAAATCTCTCATAAGAGTTCTAAATGTGCAAAAATAAACTTTAGAATTTTTCGGAACGGGATGGGTCGTTAACCATTTTCTTTCCCTATCCCATCTCTAGTTCAAATACATATTATGTATAGTTCAAACACATATTATGGTCAGGGTATCTCCTAGTTGGGCATTCTCAACTAGCGTATTCTTAATTGTTGAATTTATCATTTACCTAGCGCAGTGTGTGGCATGGAAAATGCACTAAAAACAACAAAAATAAGTTAATCGTGAAAATTGAAATTATAAAGAAATGCTGTAAAAACATTTCAGTGCGCACTGAACACAGTGAACACTGCCTATGATAAAAACAGTCACCACATGACTCAATAACAAAACAAGAAACATAATTGAGTAAAGAAGGTAGTACAAACCACAATTCAAAATTATTTTCTTGTTTGTACAGCTCAATTTCGATTGCTATACCATGTTTTCACTGTTTTACTCAAGAAATCCAAACGAGAAATATTTCATTTTTTGCTTTTGCTTTTTATGAGACTTTTGCTTCACTTGCTTTTGCTTTAGCAGCATCACGTAATCAATTTCATTATGAACACAAAAATGGAATTGAGATTACGTGCAGATCTTACAAGAGCTTTACAATGCAATAAAACACATATCAGAATATAGAAAATAAAACTTTGTTTAACATAAGTTTTAATTACAGAATTGAGAAAAATGATTTTCTGTATTATGATTCTGATTGGCTTGAATATATCTAATATAACGAGAGTATGTTTAAGTAACTAAAGAAAACTAGAAATACATATGGAGCTAAATTTTTTTTAGTAAATCTTATTTCTATTCCATTATAAATAAAGATATAAATACTTAATGGTAAATACTATACCTATACAACTTCATCTACAAGGCGATTCGAAATATTTTCACTAAAAGCAACAATTACACAATATATTTTACTTATAACCACAAAAAAACATTAGCTATTCGTGTCTGGCAATAAAAAGTCAATTTCATCAATGTCATGTTGAATGTTGCATGGGAACCCACATCACAAACGTGGCGGCTTTTTTATTGGGGAACACGTGCGTCAATTATGGTGGGGCCTAATCATTTTTGCTTAATAATGCTGCAATCGAAACGAAATACCAATAATAGCAACAATGATCGAAAGAGCTGGATGGATATGTTAGGTTCAAGCGAAACGATTATGGTCATTAGGTAAATGAAAGACAAGAGCTCAAAAAAGATAGTTATTAACGAATATTTAATACCCTGTCAAACGAGTACTCAACATATTTGGAGTTAAGATTGTAAATTGAAAAGGAAAGTTGAGGAGAGCTCGGTAGATGACTTGTCTCAGTTTGTCAGTTAAGCAACTAGAAAACGAGGTTCGAATTCCTCGAATTGCCGGTGCTTCTTAAGAATATTATTCAATTCTTTTTATAATAATAATAATTATAATAATAACAAACAGAAAATGTATACTCATGCTGGTTTCAATTAGTTAACCAAATACATGGACTTAAATAACATGAAACCTTGCCTTGTACGATTTTTCATGTCAAACTGCCGACCAGAGACCTCAGACGTCTGGCCTTAGAGTCATGCCAAGTTTATCAAGAAACAAGTTTCCAATTGAATGTTATCGAATTACATTCGCTACGTGCTTTTTTTATTGAGTTCCGCTAACGAATCGCTTTAAAATGTACTCGGAGAATTATAGTGAATTTAATTAACGATCGCGGCATTTGCCTAATTTAAATTTTGGACTTAGATAGAGAGAGAGAGAGAGAACACGTCTTGTAGAGCCTATTGAAGACAGTCACGCCTGTATTTGCCACGCCTCAATGACAATGAACTTGAATCCCTCGAAATATATTCAAGCATTTTATTGATAAGGCATGAAATGTGAGTGTCAAAGATAAATCATATGAGATGCACCTACAAAAGAAATGCATTTAACCAATTAATGGGATTGTAGATTGGGCTAGTCTCATGGAAAATTTTTAGAGAAAAAATATTGTAGCCAACAACATGACTAGCAGTCGAAAGATCCATAACAAATCTACAGCAGGTAACCCAATAAGAACATTGAAGTCGGGCGCAACCGACTGCATAATACTCGTTCACGCTTACCTGTTTATTATTTATTATTTTCCTATTTGTGTACATATATACATATATATATGCATTCAAACACCAATATACTCTTTTCGTTCATGAACGAACATAAAAATGATAGAAACTAGCTATAGATATTTCTTTGAAGGAATTAGAAAATCCTGTTGGCAGTCAGGTAGTCAATTGGTTGGGGTGTGTTTTTTATATACTTTATGCTTTTATTCTCAGGAGTTCAAAGACGTTTGATTCTTTTTTTGGGGTTTGAACTTCATGTGTTGCGTGTGCCGCAGCAGTGATTCACATAAAGGACTTAAAGGTAATTAAAATTATATATATATGTGTTTTTTATTGGGGCCACGCCCAGGAATTCAATGCCTCACCCAGGCTCAAAGAAATTTCTGTCCCTTACGCTTGATACCTGAGCCAATTACCGAGGATTGATCAGAGTTTTATGACTTGTTACTTGTTACTTGTTAATACGTTACGTTATAACAACTAATGCGAACTGAGCCCAAGCCAAAAACCAAACCACAGAAAACTCAGTGAAAGGCAAAAGATTGAACGAGTCGCATTGAGGATCACCCGACTGGAAATATGGAGCAAATCAATATCAATATCAATATAAATATCAATTTCAATATCACATTAGTATGTGCATCGGGCTCGCCTTAAGTCTGGGAAGTTGTTGACCCAGTAGAACTGTAACGGATAAGATCAAGGCTCAATGACAATTGCAAAAAGCAGAGTTTGAAATTGCTTAGAATTTTATAATTAAGACTTGCCCGACTTGGAGTTACCCTGTACCGCACGCTGAGCTATTTCTCATAAACAAAATTAAGCCAATTTTCGATTATGTAAAAGAAGAATAAATCCCTCCTCCTTTTATCTGTTTTCTACATTTCTACAAAACTAATATGCCATGTTTATTCATTTTCAATGGATGCAGGGTAGAAGACAAAAAATAACTAAAAATTCTTTGGGGATTGTCTCTTCTCCCATTGCGACAGACTGTCAACTGATTCCATTTGATGTATCGGAGCGGACCATATCGCTAGTTATTCTGACCGCAGATCATTTGTCAATGTGTCATAGCATCATCGCATTTTGTATTTGTGTGCTGCATTGTTTATAGCTTGTTTGGTGTGGCCTCTTCTTATATTATTGTTTTTATATTATGCCGTCGAAATCTGAGCAAATGTTATTGTCTGAAAAATTGAGTAAATATTGCTCCGGTTCGGTTAGGTATGCGGGCGAGATGGGTTAGCTGAGATTAGCATTCTCGTATGATATGGCAAAGACAATGTGTTTTCTTAAGGTATAGGACGATGCGGTTTCGTATGCAGCAGACAGTAAAATAAAGCGTAAGCAGGTTTTCAATAATATGCAATAGCTGGTAGGCAAAGTCAAGGCAGTGAACAAGAATGCGATTCAAATATCAATAAAAATATTAAAGGGTGCTCCTTCACATTTATAGCCAACAGCCCGAACCGGTTAGAAATAGGCAGTTAAACGCTTCTCTCACTACCATTACCTAACTTTTTAATGATGTGTTATATCAATATATCAAGACATTTTTTTCAGAAAACAAAAAACTTAAATATTTTTTAATAAAGAAATTTCTTGTAAACTTTGCTGATTCACTTTACCGTACCACAATTAAACCATAACATAACAATAAACAACTTCAACATGCTGTTTATACTTGATCAAGTAACAAAAAGAGTATATTGGTTATGAGTCTGTCTGTCTTCAGTGCATACGCTATAAGCCCGTTGACCTATGGGAAGATTCACCTCTCTATCGAATTTGTCCTCTGGTGGGGCATGGTTACTGAGAAAACATCAATATTTAAATCAATTTATTTTTTTTTAAACTGTGAACGAGTGTTATGCAGTCAGTTGCCCCCAACAAACTAGTTTCAGCAGAGATTCAAGCACTTGACACTTGGAGTGTTCACTCTTGAACACACAGCAAATTTCAATTAACTAATAGCTGTCAAATTCCAGTTTGCAGTTAACCAAAACTGTCATAATGTTTTCCCATTGATCAAGTCGAAATTTCAAACAATTTTCAACGACCCACATTCAATTGTCGAATGTCTCACAAATTGTTGTCAAACGCGTTGGCGAAAGAAATTGCTTTCATATCGATTTGATTTACGTTCAAATTATATTTGGACAAGACTTTAAATGCTGTTGAGTTACGATTTTTGCCAACTCACATTTTGGAAACTGGGTTAATTGGATTGGCCTCTAACAGTTAAAGGGCCTACACACAGCTTGATAGAATTTTCGTGTAGGCTTCAAAAGACTTGGCAAAAAAAAATTTGAAGAAAAACCTTTCTATTAAATCGATGACTGCCCGAAAAATCAGACAGAAAACATTGATTAAAAATTAATAAATTATTTTATATATAAATTGTAAAGGGAATTAAGTATCAGGCAAATAATTCATTTATAATAAAATATATATTTTAAAAAACATTTTATTTCAGATTTAAAGAAAGAAATGAATATTCAATCTAGTGAACTAAATAAATAAAGTAATTATGATTAAATATGATAAGTTATAAGAAAATATATATTTTTAAAATAAAACATATGTATGTTAATTTGATTTTAGTATTATTATAAATTTAAATAAATTCGTTAATCAAGCATCTAAAGCTTTAATTCAATTCATGCTGTTGACGGCAGTTCTTAAAGATATTTTCACCCAATTATAGGTGCATTGAGAAAATATACTGACTAACTACCGTTAAAATGTTCTTGGCATTCTCTTGACCAATGGAATTTTTGTTTGTGAGTTTGATTAAATGCATTGATCATTAAGAATCTTACAAGAAACAAAGCAAAAACATAAAACTAGTTTAGACAAAGACAGCAGAGCTAGCGGCTGCTTCCTGGCATAGAAGACCGTACGGTCGTACCGTTGCGGTTCCACCATAGATGAATGCTGAAGGTAAGCCACATTTTCGACACCGAAACCTTACCAAAAAACAACACACAAACAAAGACACCTGCTGCTGGCCAAGTCAAGCCGTTAGATGCTGAGGCTTGGACTGAGTCCAAGCGAACAAACAATGAACCAACAACCACTTGGTCTACAGAGCTCTTGGCCAAGACAGCGTTAGTTGTGGTATGCGCTTTATAATTGTGCAGCCTGCGAAAACTGACCCACTTTGTGGTGCAACATCAACGTTGCATGCTGGCTACGATCAACTTTTGTTAACAACAATGCATTAAGCCACAATAATAAAGCCTGTTGTTATGCTTACTACAGTAGCTTAACTCAACATTTTGTGGCAGCCAAGCCAAATGCTGAGGGCGTTCAAAAAGCCATTTAGAAGCCCGCATCGACCTATTAGACAACAAGTAAGAACGTTACAGATGGGCCAACCCGACTTCATTATACTCGCTTACGTCCCCTAAACTTATAGCTAGAAATTGAATATAATTTATTGACAAATGAGATCAACAACATTGATCCAATAACATGGCCCAGATAACGCAAATATTCTTGTTGTAAGTCGATCTGTAGAATAGGATAACAGTTCACATTGCAAATCTCTAGCTTGCATAAAACCAATACATTCATTTTACATCGTTAACGAGTATAACAAGAGAGCAACAGACGTATACAGGGAGAGAAGAAGAAAAAAGCATAAGATGCATTTAATAACCGCACCATTATATGCCAGATAATACCTTATAATTTATGTAAAAAAAAAAATTAATGCGACACGTTCACAACTCTCTAAAAAAAAACAACTTTTGGAAAGTTCTTTTGTGCTCTATGCTAAGAGGGACTTTCAGTAGAACTATGGTTTACAGCTCCAGCTAATCTTTGAAGAAACTCCCAGAAACGAAAATACTTTTTACTCATTTGAATTTTGTATCATTTTTTCGAGCTAAAATATATATGTTTTGTGTGTTTCGGTTAACTTTAAAAAAAAACAAAAGTTAATAAAATTAATAAAGCTGTCAATCTGCCAAGATGGAAAAGGTACGCGAAATGTGTGGTCGTTTATTCACTAGGAACTATGAAGCTGACGAGTCAACGATGGATGGTGCAGAGGAGACGACCGAGAAGCTTAACTCTAAGGACGTGGTCAATCTTATGCAACAGCAACAGCAGCAGGAGGAGAAACACGAGCAAGAGAAACAGCCTGAAAAAAACAATGAAAGAGAGACGCGATACGATGTGCAGATGCAAAGACCAACCCCACCAAATATTTATCACCTAACAACGGCAGATATGCCAACCGAAGGCGAAATGCCGAAAGCTTTAGTGGGCGATATAGCACCAATTAATTATGAAATGGAATTTGTGGATTTTATAAATCATAATGCGCCGCACGGGTTTGCCCCCAAGTTGCAGAACATGTTGCCCTATCTAGGAACCAGCTTTTTCGCCTGGCCCACCTATTGGATGTGGCGTGGCTATCAGTGGCAGGCGAGACGACGAACGGAGAAGATTGGCATGTACATACAAAGGGTAAGTGCCAAAGATAAACCCTATATACATACGTATTTGTATATATATTCCTCAAAATGAACAAACATCAACGTCATTTCATGCAGACCTTTCAACATGCCAAGTTAATGCAGGTGGCCATTTTGGGAGTCGGTTTGCTAATGGCTAGCTCGGCACGTGCCACCTCGGAGTCATTGGAGGTGCACGAAGTATCCTACAACACATCTAAGAAATAACTGTCAAACTTAAAAAAACAAATAGCAGGCTGTGACTGAGCGAACTATATCAGTCAGACAGAGAGAGAGAGAGGCTGATTGAGAGAGAAAGAGGGAGAGAGAGAGATCACATTTTACCTTTGTTGCTTTATATTTCAAACTTAACTTCAAGTCACTCATCATCAAAATTGAAAGCAAATTTTTTGTTGTAACAATGGGCATAGCGAACTTCTTTGAGATTACGAAGAAATGGGCAGTGGAGCGTATTTACGGAGATTCGCCGTCTAATGAGCCGAATAATACAAAGCGATTCCCCAATTTGGGCGAGGACATACAGCATGTGATGCAAACGCCAGAATTCGAGCATGTTCTGAATGCAGCTTCACCCTTTCTGCTGGCCAGCATGGGCGCCTGGCCAGGGTATTGGCTGTATAGAGGCTTCGACTATCACTCGCATAGAGCACATGTACCGCTGCCCATCTATATAAGACAGGCAAGTAGTATTGATTGTAACTATAATCCTGATAACAGTATCATTAGTAATGATTATAATAAGAATTATTCCCCCATCGCAGACTTTCTACCAGGCAAAGCTGCTGCAGCTGTTCATCATTATGACTGGCATCCTTACCATTGTCAAGAATCAGAAAAACTTGCATATCTTTCCAGTGAGCGACAAAAGGGCCGACTCATAATTACTAAGGAAAGTTTATGCAATTTCATAAACCTGTCTCAATTCACAAAGTTCAAATTAACGATGCAAACATTTAGCAACAGTCAAATTTGCAAAAGTACAAAATCAAAAATAAATAATCCCAGATTCAAATAGACTTTTAATGAAGATTCGCTTAGTGAAAAACCAAAAAAAAAGAAAATTAAAAAAGGAAATTAAGAAGCCCCCAAAAGTAGTTTCAGTGCTTCTTCTGCTGCTGCTGTTTCTTGACATCCTTCTGTAGCACTTTAATTTCCTTGGCCAGTGCCTGAGGATCCATTCCAGAACCCAATAAGTCGATGCTTGTTTTGATTGCATCCAAGCTGAGGCCGGCATTGAACAACTCAGACATACCATAGATTACTTGGACCACATTTTCAGCATCCTTGACACTGCCATTTCCGGGTTCTTGATTAGACATGTTGAAAATTTCGTTTATTTAAATTTGCTTTGTTTTGAAGTTAAAAGAGTACAAATATATTGTTACTTAAGTCACAGACTGCTTTGAGAGCAAAAGTTGGGAAGTAAAGTCAATCTTCTTTAAAAAAAATATAATATATAAACTTGGTAGCCTCTTTAGAGATGGTTTCATTTAACGCAACTTATCAAAGGTATCACATTCAAGGTTTCCTTTCTTTTTTTTTAATGTAATCTAATTTAAGTTATTTTCAATTTCAAAGTTCGGTGTTACAACAGTTAAGCAGACTGGTCTACTTCATCATTCACACATACATATATAAATGTCGCCCTCAGCCAAGTGAAAAGATAAATTAACTACAAATTAAACAAATTACTTATGTTTGAATATGGAACTGCAGCACGCACAGCAAAGTGGGAAAAAGTAGCAGACACAAAAAATCACAGTCAACAAGCAATTAACAAGAGAGAAATTTTATAATAAAACCACGCAACTTGTATACCCTTTAAACAAAATTGATATACTAATTATATATGTATAGTAAACTATAAAAGATTTATATATTTTATATATACTATTTAAGCCTGAGCAAGTTTTAAAAGTTGTTTATAAATTTTCACAGTGAACACAAGAATCAAACTGAGAAGTGAATTTAAAGTCGTTTAGATTTATTCACTATGCTGCAGGTGTTGTTGTTGTTTCTTGTTAAGTAAAAGCGTTTTGGTGATCTATGTGATCTCTTGTATGCATGTATATCAAGTAACTTTGTATTAGTTAGCTCTCTCACCTGTATGAGATACATTCTATGGCAGTTGTTGCTAGTTGCTTTTGTTGTTGTTGTTGTTGTTCCTAGTTGTTGCTCGAAGTGTTTTACACACACACACACAAACACAGGCACAAAATCAAAGATGAATATAATTATGCAGCAGCGTCTTAAGCATTTACGACTGCACTTGCGAGAGGGTTGGGCCGACAGACAGGTATCTTAGTATCTTTTTGTAACTATCTGTATCTGTATCTTGATAGCCATGTATCTCTAGATGTATCTGTATCTCGTTGTTGCTGTTGTTGCTTTGCTCTACTTGGAATGCAGCTCGCGGTTGTTTTTTTTATTTCTTTATGATGCTGCTGCTGCTGACAGTCTATTTGCTTTCGAGTTTAGAGCAATTGTTTCAATTAAATGGAAATTTGTTTCCACTTTCTCACTTAATGAAAATAAATTGAACACAAATACATAAATATACAAAAAGTAAGTTTTGTGGCTTGGCAAATGTTTCAAAGAAGCGATTTCAAGCGCAGAGTTAAATGAAAAAAAAAAAACAAATGTTTGTTCGTTTAGGAGTAAGCTTCACTGTATCTTATTGTACTGTCTTTATATAGTCGAGCTATATAAATGTAAATAATCAACAGCTCAAAATGAAGAAATTAAATGTTCGTTCTTTTTGTCTAGCTTTTTGTGGACGGAATCAGCTGTTTCTCTCAACATAAACGTCCCTTATTATTTTTTTAGAATTTTGGTTTTGTTGTTGTGGTAGTTCTTCACTATGGCAATGTTCAAGCCCGAAATGCCTTTACACGAAGTTCTTTAATTCAATTCAAAATCGACCAAACAAATTTCAAATGCGACCTCAATGTATCGCACCTTGAGCAATTTATTAATTGGGGGTTGTGCGCAGGCGCAGTTCACATTTTCATTTTATTGCATTACAAATATAATTTAGTATTTCAGTAATTTTCGTAATGGCTTGTTTTATTATGTTTTTTGTTTTTTTAGTAGAGAATCGGTTTATTTTGTTTATTTTTTCTCGTTGCAACACATCGCAGATGTTTCCTTTCGAATGGTTGAGCGCGCACTGAACGTAACAGATCCAAAAGTCATTAACATAACTAACTATGAATGTTATACTCTCAACGGAACTGCTAAACTCAAAAAAGCACTGCTAGTGGAACGTGTTTGATGGATGATAAATTCGCTTACCACAAACAACATCATTATGATGTTCGAACGCTCGTGTATTTGTTGTTGTGCTCAACTGAATGCCATGGAAATATGTTCGATTCGATATGTTCGGTACGAGACAATCGAACATGTTGTGTGCCAAGTTGTGGAATTTGTTGAAATTTCGGGGGCAATCAAGGAATTCAGCTCATTTGATAAGTAATTTGTATTATGTGAGAGGGATTGGCTTAATGTGTTTTAAATTAATAAAAAGTGTGGAGCAAAAAGTAAAAATGAGCAACAAATTCTAGAGGAAAGCTAAAGCTGTATACATTTAAGTTATTGTTTTATAGAATCGTTATTTGAATATATGTTTCAAATGTTATATAAGTAAGTCGTTATCAATTAAGCTATATACATATATTTATGCAGATTTATTTGCGTTAGTTCGCATAACATTTTTAATAGTTTCTGCACTGCATCGAGGTGCAACAGGTAACAAGCTTACCTGGCCTACAGTTAAACATGAATACATACATATATATAAATCCATATTAATTTTTAGTGGCCAAGCGACCAAGCGACCGACAAAGTGCGTAACCACAATAAATTTAAAGCGAAACAGGAAATTTTTGTAAAACATTTCATAACCTGACATAAATTGCAAATATGACGAACGAACGAACGCACATTCCACTTCAAAATGGGCGTGGCAAACAGCTGACTTGCAACTAAAGTGATCAGCGAGATCAGCAAGATCTGCCGAGTGAACATTGACTGGCACCCTTTTTGGTGGCATGCCACACCCAGCCGCTGCAATTAAGTGAAAATGAAACTTGCAACAACTCTGGCTCATGGCTGCGAATAAATGGCAGCCGTGATAAATGCGGTTATAAAAACCTGCAATCAACAACCAGCTCGAAAACGAAAGTGAAACAAAAGGCGCCGACCAACAAACAGCAAAGCAACAACCAAGCGACTTAAAAACTTGCAATTTCCATTTTAATACGCAACAACTTTCGGCTAGAGGCAAAGCGAAGGAGTCGCCGCAGCCACTCACAGCCCAAGTGCAACGTTTGGTGGCACATAGCAAAACATGAAGTGGCAGCCAGCAAGCTCAATGAAATACCAAGCCGTTGAGTCGACTTAAAACGTGCCACAATCCCAGACACAGCAACAAAACAACACACAACAGATCAGTGCTGGCAAAAAAAAAAAGGACATAAAATTCTCAACTGGTTAAAGCTTCTCAAAGAGTTGCAATGATAGCAATGCTAGAAACGCGTACACTTTATATTTTAACCGTGCAATTCTCAACCGGTTACAGCAAACAGAATATATAGTTCTGAACAGGTTATAGATCTGAAGAAGTCTGTTTATGATTCTTGAAATAGCAATATTTATAGATAATGCCACGCCTACAGATTCTTGATAAAATGGAATAAAAAGGATAAATCTGTCTGGAAAAAAGGCTAAATTGGCAGCACAGACGCAACAGACATCGAAAAGTTCAACTCCTTCGCTCTTCTTCCCTTCGTGGTTCGCAGTCTCAGCAACTACAGCGGGCGGCACAAGTTTTCGCTGGGTATGTCATCAGCATAAATTTTAGTTCGCATTCATCATAATTTTCATGCATTTAATTTGTGTTATAAATTGTCTGGGTCGTACAATAGGCTCATGGAACATGTCCTATGGATGGGCAGACAGGGCAGGGCGTCTTTAAATTAACTGAGATTCAGTTTCTCTATACCCTGTAGCCATAAGCTAGGCAAAAGAGGCTCAACAGCATTAAGTGCGTCTGTATGTTTCAGAGGGAGACAGAGAATAGAGTTTAAGCATTTGTAAGTTGAGAGTTACAAATGATAAACTCCTTGTGTAGCTCAATAAGCTTCATGCTTTATAAATAAATACATACATATATAAAACTGAAAGAGATCATTTTAACCAAAGGCTCAACTGCGCCAATAGTCACTATGAAAGTTAAGCACTTCTTTTAACTGAAAACCCTGTATACCACAAAAACTGATCAAAATATGAAAAAGAAATATTTGAAAACATCAAAATTATAAAAAATTAAAAGAGATGTACTTTTTCGTGTACTGCAATCAATATTAACAACAAGGTGGGAGTATACGAGTATAATCAGACATCAGACATAGTGAATAGTCGTTCGACTGGCTGGAGGTTAAAGATTGTTAGGCGCGACAGCCCGTCAGGTAGTTAGGCAGAGAGGCAGCCAGGTAAAGTATCTGACAGATACATAAGCGTCCGTTGCACGTATTTCATATTGGCAATCAATGCAGCCGCCAGAGCAAATGAGGCATTCGCTTAGGAGCTGTTGCAAATGATTTACAAGCCGCACGAGTGGGTAAAGATAGATGTGCTCCTGAATTTCGCTTCTCGTGCTAATGGACTGGTAAAAATAACCTTGATAATCCAGACAGGAACTGCTTGCCATATGATATAACCAGATCCTAAGCAAATAGGAGACAGTTGTTTTTTATTGACTTACGCAACCTATTTCCGTTTTTTTTATGACATAGACCCCTCGGGAAACTTACCTGCAAATAGATAAATAAAAAATGATAAAACACTATTAGTCATCGAGCTAAGAAAAAAACGCTTTTCACAAGGGTATATAATAACAGGCCTGTGCGAAAATATGCGTGGAAATGATTAAGCAATTTCCGTTGACATGCAATTTTCACAATCTCAATTGGAAAGTGCAGCCGCAAATTGCGCTCGAGCATAAATCAAGTTTTTCCATTGAGAGGTTTTTCTATTGTTTTTCCACGTAATAGGCAAATGGTGAGCCCAATAAAGCCTAATGAGTCGGGCCTAAAGAAAGTTATTTTCCATAAGCAATCAAAGTTTAATTTGATTAGCGCTAAACGATAGTTAAACTTTTGAATAGTATTTAATCTTTTGATACATTGGGCTTATTTAAAATGACAAAACAGGGTATATTGATTTTGTTGAGATACAGGCCGACCATTTATGACTAGATTAAGTGCTGCCCATTTTTTCATTTATCTATCGATATGTATGAATGCTCCTATAACTAATCGATAACCTTTTCTATTTACATGAAATCGATAACTATCGGTATTAAGCTTTACTTACGCATATTTATTTTAATTGCTACATTCATTAACTTTGGTGTATAGATACCTCCAGAGTATGTACAAAGTCTCTAATTTTTAGATGTACTATTCATAACCTTCTAACTCATTTGTTAAGAATGACTAGATTATGCTAAAACAGCTGCTCTGCACGGTAAATACGGTATCTCCTAGTCGTGCACTTTTCTAATAAAAACCTAATAACTCGTCTTCCAAATCAAGATGTTCGACACCTGCTTGACCTGGCTAACCCTTATGATGGATGGGACAACCTCAGTCTCTCTCTCTCTCCCTCTCAGTCTCCATACATCTGGGCAAGAGCTGCTACGCATCAGTCAAACAACTGTCAACTGCCAGCCATTCAGACAGGCAGCCAGCATCTTGGTGTGAATTTATTGTTGTTTTGGCGAACTCAAAGATCTCTCTTTGAGCTGTAGCTGAGTCGAGTTCAATGGACGTTGGCGCACACAGACACACACAGAAGGGTCTTTTATTTCTTCATTTTTATGGACAGTTAAACAATTATATTTGGTATTTACAGCCAGTTGACTGGCTGCCCGCGAAATATGAGCTCCGCTGATGTAAAGATGATGCAATGCTGCAGCAGCAGCAAAAGTCTTGAGGGGCGACTGCATTGCCAGGAGCAAACAAGCTGGGCCTGAGACTTGCCACTTGGCACTTTCGTTTTTTTTTTGTTCCTCTTGCAACTTTCCCAACTTTTAAAACTCACTTTTTGTTTAGCTGGATTGTTGTTGTTGCAGTTATTGCTTCTGCTTGGTCACGTAATTTGATAATCATTAAAAATTCTTTGGTGCCTGCACCTAGACCCCAGCTGAATTCATTTATGAGGCCTGGCCCAATCGGCATAAATCACAAGTGAGAAACTTTGCTGCTGATCCTAAGCATATGAATTTAATCAGCATTTTAATAACTGCCAATGGCTATTTCCACATAATATGCAGGCAGTGCCGAAGCACGAGGTGGGTTCAAAAAGTAAGATGAATAAACACAGCGAACCATTTTATCTGCCAAAAAAAACTAAGTATTCCATATAGCTGAAATTGTAAAAAAAACCCAACAAATCAATTGTTGCACATAAAATTCGAAAGTCAGCTTACTTTTTGAACACACCTCGTTTAGCTGACGACTGACGGTTGACGTCAAATCTACTCCTCGCTCTCTTCCCTTTCAGTTAGCCAGTTTTACTCAGCCAGATGCAATCTGAAGCGCTAGCACGCATCGACAGCTCAACACACACGTCAAAATAAGTAAGAGTGGTGCTCTAGTCGGAAGTACTCGACTGGAAGATACCCTAAACCCCATGCCACGTTACTATTGTAAACTTTGAAAAACGCATCATGGTAATCGGTGTTTATGCCTGTATATGACACCGAAATGTGTGAGCCAGATCACAATATATGTGTATGTCTGCCAACTACCTGTCAATGATCTATATGTTTAGCAATCATCTATATCGGTTAAGATATAGTCATTTTAATACAAGAGGCTGCAATTACCTAGATTTTAAAAATTTTAAATCTTTTTATGCTATCATATATTTAGTTGAAACTGTACATTATGCCTTACTCTATTATATGATTTTCTCAACAGGGCATTTGTAAGCCACATTTTTCCTCGTAGAGTGTAACGATTTGAAAAAGATAGCGACAGCTAATTGTAAAAGTACGCCTGAATATTTTTTTTTAGAAAATAATATTGCGCCGCCTCTTAGTTGTTTTTTTTAGGCTTTTTTAATTTTTTTATAGTTTCTACCTTTTTAAAGTCTTTGTTATTGTTTTGCTACTCAGTTGATTTGTAAAACACTCACGTGTCAACTTCGTCGCCAGCATAAAACAAAATAAGCATGAAAAACAAATAGGAAAAAAAATATGCCACAAGAATCACGTTTCGAGTTGTAAGTTGTTGTTTGTTTGTTGTGGGATCTAGAAATTGTTTTCATATGGACATTTATGTTTGCATTTGTATTTGCATTGAAGTTATCTATGACAAAGTCTGAGCATATCAACGTCAAGTCAAGTTGCATTGCCAACTAACTAAATCTAACTCTCCAGCTCCAGGCATGGCCAATCCTTTTGCAGACATGCATAAAAGGTGTGTCTCTTTTTATTGTTATTGCTAACTGTTTGTTGTTGCCAATTAATTGCCAACTTATATGCAAATGATGTAATATGCATTTTGCCTGCATCGCAAAAGACATGGCTCGAGAACAATGTCAGTGGAAAATCAAAGCCTGGCTTTAAATGTAAATGTAAATATCTTTTAAAGGCGCAAAACAATTTGCCAATGCAGTTCAACCCACGCACAACCGCAACAAATGCAAACTATATTTAAAAATACATTTTTGTTTCAAGTGAACTTGAATGAAATGCCAGCCAAGCTTGAATTGGGATACAGACAATCCAAAGCCATAATTATATAAAAACATGCAAAAGCGTGCCCGACAATGACATACCCTAAGCCCGTCACAGACCTGATGTTGCAAACACGCAAAACTTCAATGGGAAATAAGTAATTCAATAACTAATCGGTTCTTGATGTGCGATCTTAACCTTAATTTTGTGTTTCTAAATTTAAAGTGTTCAGCTCCATATTCTAAATATTGTAGTTTAGTTTTGAATAAATAATTTCTCTTCCTTTTGAAGTGGCGATATGAAAACGTTCAGAAAGACGAACGGACAGACAGATATTCGGGCATCTTCACAAAATCAATACACCCTGTTTAACCATTTTCCATGGGTTTAGGTTATTAAAACACTGCCTATTGCTTATGTTGTCTGCATACACACTGTATGAGCAGCTAATAGGAAATAGATCCCAAAACCATTCAATTAGTTGAAAAATAACAAAATAAGCATAACAAACAGTTTGAGCTCAACTTAATTAGCTAAAACTATAAGAAAAAACTAAATGTAAACCAGATCTATACTAATCAAGAGAAACTTGTCTCTAAATCAATTGGGCAAGCTGCGAGAGCTTGAGTGGAATTCATTAATCTTAATTATTGTCTATGTTCAAGTCTTCAAACGGTGCTCCAATATTCTTACAGCCTAAATTTGAAAGCTCATCAGGTTTATCATTTAAGAACTTCCATATATGATGTATGTGTACAAAATAAGTTAGGTTAAATTTTATATTTTTAAATTTGCAGCCAAAGAAACCAATGAAAGCTGCCAAATTACTAAGCAAAATGGAAAAAAAGACAATAAACAATTATTGCAAAATGAAGAAAATCAAAATTTGAGCTGAAGAAGAGATTAATGATCAGAAATTGAAGTTTGTTGCCTCGATTGGTTCATATGCGAAAATTGACTTTCAGTTTCACAATCAAATAAAAATAGTTTGCTATTAGACGAGACACTTAAGAGGCTCAGTTTTAAGTTTATCGAAATATAATATCGATGTCTTGATTTTGAAAACTCTATAAGTACGAACTTTGAACTTTAAATAGTTAAAACTCAGTTCAAGTTGATTAATTGAAGTTGATTGAGTTGATTATAGTTTGACCTAAATATGTATATTATACATAGTATTTATCCAAAAGTGGCATGGATTTCAAAAGTGGGGATTCTCCAACTTCGAATGATTGAACCTCATTTAAATAAAGTCCAAAAAACTGTGCGTGAATAAGTGAAACTTCGATTTAAAGCACTACTCGATCGAATGGCATTTAAAGCGAACTCCTACTACTATCTAGTACTACTTACTCTATAGTACTATTACTACTACTACTATCTAGTACTATTACTAATACTACTATCTAGTACTATTACTAGTACTATTACTACTACTACTATCTAGTACTATTACTACTACTACTATCTAGTACTATTACTACTACTACTATCTAGTACTATTACTACTACTACTATCTAGTACTATTACTACTAATACTACTACTGTATAGTACTATTACTACTAATTCTTCTACTACTATTGTATAGTACTATTACTACTACTTCTTCTATCTAATACTATTACAACTACTAGTACAATCTAGTAATATTACTACTACTACTACTATTATATTTTTATTCGGGCAGTCTTAAAGACACGCACGCAATGCAAAACGCATTGACGTCGCAGCGGGTGGATAGATGGGTGTTCCCTCTCTGCTGCTCTGTCTCAGCCTTGAGTTTGGCCCCGGGCAATTGTTTTAATTGGATTGTTTATCGCGGGAATTGGAACTGGAGTCGGAGGCATATGGTGTTGTCATGCCAGCGGCCTATCTTTTTCTTTGTTGACCTCAATGCTAGCAAAATAAACGCAACATTTAGCACATGCCCCATCTTTTATTGACCCACTTCCACGTATCCACAACAACCAAATAAAAGACGATGCACAGACTATATATATAAGAGAGAATAACATTGGATTTGACTGCATTAGATCTATGGAAATTGCATAAGAGGCATAGAAAATATTTGCAAAACTATCCCAAGGATCGACAAACGAATATATATTTTTAAAATACAATAAATTTGCGCCCTCGCAGCGTGTTTTATTTTTGAATTCTTTCACTGTTTTAAAAAAAAAATATAAATCTCTCTCTAGGAATTTGTTTTGTATTAAGCGAAAAACGTTTTTAAAAAATCTTATTAGCAAGGGAAATATGTTGAGTTTTAATATTTGTCTGAGATACATTTCTCATAAATACTTATATGTGGCTCTTTCTTTTCTTTCAAATTTCATTCATTCATTTTTCGGAATTGAACTAACTTGACTTACACTAGAAAAGTCAATGTAAGTGTTTCAACAGATCGTAAGACGACCCTGATATTATTAAGTTAGATTGCAATAGTAAAGAGTGCCCGACTATCAGATACCCTCAGACCCGTGCCGAAATCTTTGAATAATGTTGGTGTTTTTTTAAAATATTGTTAACAGGTCAAGAATAAATATGGGTTCTCCACGCCTTCTTCTGCATGTCTCAAACATTTCAACAAAAACCAGATACCCTGTTTACCCATTTTAAATGAGATTGAGGCTATAAACAGCTAGTTCAGACTGAAACAATATGTCACTTTAACTTGACACTTGCGACAGGCGGACAAACAATCTATATACATATATGTATATACGTATATATGTAAATGTATTCAAAAACAATTTTTTCAAGACTTTTCTCGAAAATATTTGAGTATCTGTGACGGAAGTGCGCGTGTCGCATGTGCAGCGATCCATTAAAATATCTGCGTTAAATAGAAAATGGCAAATTATACCAGATCGTACAATAACATAGCCCTAATTGATATTTACGTTGCGTTTGTTTTGCAAAAGTTTCGATATTGATGCCAAATGCTGAACTGCATACAAATTAAACGCAACATTTAATTTCCTTACCCACCAATAATAGGTGAATATTACCATAACGTAAGATATATACATATATACGCCTTGAGCTGCATAAACAATTTGACGTCAATTCAGCTCGTTAATTTTTTCTTTTTTTTTGTGCTGTATGAAAATCAAAAATAAAATGAGAATGAAAAAACCAAAATACGTTGTTCCCAAACGATTTGTAAATATACACGCAAAGAAAAAATCAAGTAAATATTTTTAAAAAAGTCATCAATATAAATTATTATCGTATTTCTCTGAGTGTATAAAATAGTTTATTGAACTAGTTTTCGCTGGGGAAGATGCTAAATGCTATACTGAGTATTATGGACAACTACATATATTATAAATGTTCAACCATATGTTCAATATTAACAGAGAACGCATTTGCATTTATTTTTTGTTTTTCTTTTTTGCTAAATCAAATTTTGGGCATTGGCCAGAAAACAGAAAACATGGGAATTGATGACGTCTTTTTGAGATACTTTTTCAGACAAACGCTAAATGCACTCGAAAGCTTTTCAACCCCAACGAAAGCCTCGAATGAAATGTTGACAAGAGAAATGACTCAGAGCTCGGCTTTTGGCCAGCAACAGAGAAAAAAAATTGTTGGCGGCTAACAACAAAACATAAAAAAGCATAAAATAAATAATTTTAATGTTCAAATATCTGTACGTACGTACGAAAGTATGTAAATAAAAAAGAGCAAAGAAATATTTAGCCGCTGACCCTTAAAAAGCAATATTTGACATTTGTGCTCAAAAGATACATTTGCCGTAGAATAAAGCAAAACAATGTCTGGCCCTGATTAATGGACAAACGCAAAACAGTTTCGGAGGTATCTATGTAAAAAGTAAAAGAATTATGAGAATCGCATACATAACGTTTCATATTATGAATAGAATAAACCGAATATATATTATCTGTACTGTTTGTGGCTTCTACTGCCTAGAATAAAAAGTTGAGTTCCTGGGTTTCAAATAAAAGTTAAAATATATTTATTAGACCCAGATATCAATAGAAGTTTCAAGGGTCTGGTAAGTAATTATTTGTGGCTCGAAGTATTTAGGATAGTAACTTCAACTCATGGAAGACGCATAAAACTAGCTTAAATGCATGGGAATCGTATCACGTTTGACTTCTAAATTGAATCTCAAGAAAATTAAAATATATCAAGCATGATCTGTAGCTGTTTTACAATTGTAATGTATGTCGAGCATTAAAGAGGGAAATAATTCGGTCTAGCATTCAATTCAATTGAAAGTTGGGCATTAGGACTTGCCTGGCGGCAGAAACTTTTCTAGGCATTTTCTAATACGCATCTCTGTGGGGTTTAATTGCCGACGCACTGATCCAATTTTAGACAGCTGCAAAACTCAATGGAAATTGTTTCAAAAACAAAAAAAGAACTACCAAAAAAAAAAAGTATGAGAAAACAAATGTGGCTATAAGTTGAAAATATCTAGCATATAGGAAGATCTATATATATATGCATATGTATGTCTGTATTTATATATAGTTAAATTGATTCGTGGTGGAAGCGCTGTTACAGATACAAAGCTGCAGCGGATATGCTAAAAAAAGTGTTTATAAACAATAAGGAACTAGGCCGGCAAACTGATCGAAAGATATTGGGCATCAGGTAACCTATGCTATAAGATCTTCTCTATATGTCTATATAAACTGAACTGAATTCAAACAAAAACCATAGATATATTATTTCTCTGTAGGAAAGTTGAGAAATTGTAACTTATATATATCAAAGTATCAGTAATATAAAATCTACAGTCTCTTTTGAAAATATCTTTTTTATAGAATCACCTATCTCTATATAAAAGTAATGTCGGGCAACGCCGGGTAATCCCACGTTAGTACATTAAAATACTTACACTTATGAGATGTACTGTACGGCATTCAATTGTGGCTCTACCCAAAGTATCCGAAAGTAAGCGAAAAGTGTGTTAGAAATGCCGTTAAATTCTGCTTTGCTGCTGCTTCTCTTTGAATGGATTCGATTTTGGTTTTGGTTTGTTGTGGCTGGGTTTCTGCGGTTCACGTTGTCAGAGAAACCCGTGCACCATATAGTAGGCCAAAGTACGTAGAGTAAAGAGTGTAAAGTCACGAAAACGAAAACAAAAACAAAAACAATAGGTACTATTGATTGCTATGCTTTGCCGTGGCGAAGTTATGCGAAGTTGTCTTTCTCACTCTCTCGAATATGTTGTGACAGACGAAGGGCTTAAACTGTTGACAATCCAATTAGCGCTTCGATGTCCAAAAGAAGCCGACAACGCGTTTGGTTAACTGGCCGTATACGCGTTTTTAGATATATCAATCGAAAACTTATTTTGAAAGCAATATTTCAAAAACCACTTGAGAATCCAAGCATATCATAAAATATACACATATATACAGAGGTAAACTTTCGTTGATTATACAGCAGCAGAGACGAAATTACGTCGGAAAATGTTACGGAAAATGTCCAACCGAAATACCGTAGCGCGACGCGCACGAGCACACAACCAGAAACAAACTGAATGGCAGCCAAAGCAAGCACAAGGCACTCTTGCTCGGAAAAATTGAAAATCGAGCAAGAGGAAAGGCAAAGAAAATGCTAACAGCAATATTTTCCACTCAGAGAGCAAAAGTTAAATTGAAAGCAAACTTATTGCTTAACAAAAATACAATCAGAGAGCAAAACGAAAACCGAGTGCTAGCAGATTGTTTATGAAGCAAGTAAGAGTGTTCTTCTTGGGAGTGATCGACACGGAGATACCTGATACCTGCTGTCAAACTGCTATTAAAAGCTCTCTTTCAAGCTATGAGGAATGCGTTACTATTAAATAACTTCGATTGTCCCATCGAATATGGCATCAACATTTACATTTAAATGAAAACACAATCTAACTATCAAGAACTTACCTTTAAGTTACTTTATACATCAAATATATATTTAAAATTTATTGATGCTGATATATACATACATATACCCCTTCTAAGCCGTAACAAAATCAATATACCCTGGTTGATCTATTTCTAATGGGTATAAATACAAATACAGAGAAGTCAAGTTAAAGGAAGAGCATCCGAAAGAGTGACTGAAAAGGGTGACTGAAAGAGTGACTGATAGGATAGCTAAAAGCGTGACTGAAAGGGTATTGCAGCTTGTATAATGCACGTGTTTAAAACGATATTACAGGTTGTATAATGCACGTGACGGCACGTGTCGCACTCACCTTGACAATGCAGCAGGAGGTATAGCAGCTGGAGCAGCAGCCGGACAGGTAAACAGGTTGCAACACCTTGCAGATTGTCCTGCAACATCCTTGCACTGCACTTGCACTACATTACATTACATTACGCGAGTCCTTGACCGTATTGAGCTTTAGATGCACACGCGTATTACACTTTAATATTTTACACTACGTTTTTGCGCGCACTTTAAAAAAAATTGACAGCTTTTTGGCGCGCGTTTAGAGAAGCGCCCTATTGCAAATTATGCCGCTTGGCAGCCAGAAAAAGAACAGATGCAACACTTACCTGTATTATATAGACTAACTAGGCGACTTCACTAAGCTACGAATCACTGAATTTATTACTATTTAACACAATTAACACTGCAGGAGCAGCCGAAACAGCGAAACATCGAAACAGCTGAGCGCTGCAATTTGGCAAAGGAGGCGGAGAAGGGGTGTTTAGGCTGGAAACCGTGCACCCTGTGGGATTGCAGCGGCGCCGGAGGCACAATGTGTTGCCAGCCGTACACGTTGATAAACACTTTGCGCGACAGCGTATTTTTTAGGATTCGCGATATAAAGTTGTTAATAAATAAACACGGCACGATTTCTGCAATATAATTTCCAGGCGGGCTAGCAGCCACACAATTAGTGCTGTGAAATATGTGAGCATGAGTGTTGAGAAGTGCGCAAAGTGCTCCACACTAAACGAATGTTCGTTAAATAAGCGACGTCTTGTGAAATTAATGAGCTTCACTCGGTTTCCTGTAGGTGGCGCCACTCACAATTAAATAGAGGAAGCAAATTACTCACCCAACGAAAAGTTTCGCTAAATAAACTTTCTATTGTGAACTAGTAAGCTTCAGCCATTTATCAGTAGATGTCGCCTCTTACTCACTCACCTTACACTTTGTCTCTAAACAAAATTGCATATTGTGTAATGTTTCCAATTTTGTTTGTTTGTTTAGAAAATATTTAATATTTGTTCACTTTATTAACGCAATGGGGCTGTGACACAATGGGCATGTCCGGTGCCTTGTTATCTCCATGGGCGAAGCACAGTGATGACAAGTGGAGCATATCCAAATATTGCTCGTTGGCTGCGTAATGGGCTTGCCCGATGATACGCACCCTGGAAAACGGGCGCCACACTCCATGCAAGATGGTAAACTGGAAAAACAAATTGAATATATAGCACTGGATATCTTAGAAATCTTCACACTCACTTATCCGGCACATGTGCAGCACAGGCGTAGCAAGCGACGGTGTCCACTTTGTGATCCTCCGGCTCATTTTTCGAGAATATGCTTACGGCCAGCTCCTCGTACTCCAGCTGCATTTTCTCGGGTAGCGATTCTAGGGACTCCAGCTTCATGAATGCCCTGGAGCAGGTGTCAAAGGATCTGTCTGCACAACTGGCCAAGGCCAGGAGGCTGTATATATCCTCCACGGGCAGTACATCATCGTAGTCGCGCAGTCGCAGCGATGTGATGACAGCACTGTGCATGATACCAAAGCGTAGTTGCCTTTGTGCAAGGAGCATATAATGATAACCCTCGGCACAATGCCAGATGCGTTCGATGCAAGCAGCATCCTCCAAGCTAATCTCATCCAGCAAACGATTGCGATCGATAGCATAATCCAACTGGGGCGTGGCCAGCCCCTTGAGATGATCCTCGGCCAGCAGCGCCGCGAGTATGTAAATTTTCTTGATGCGCAACAAGGGGGCACGCTTCTCCACCTCCTGCTCGGCTAGCTTGCAGAGTAGACGCGCTGCATCCAAATGCTTGCCAGCCTTACGCTGCAACTCAATTGCCTCCGATAGACGTCCTTCGTTCAAGAGTTGTGCTGCATGCTTGCTGAGCAGCACGTTCACCTCCGGCATTTGATACCTTTGAGCCAACTCCACGGCCTGGCCCCATTGGCGGAGGTTGACACACGCATTGACGGCGGCCTTTGGATCGCCAAACTTCAGATAAGCCTGTACAGCCTCCGAGCACATGCCTGCATTGGCAACAAAACGAATGTTAATTGCAAATAAATGGAGGTGGGTGAGCAGCTTTTACCAACGGAGACTAGCATCTCAGCTAATTTCGTAAGCAGCGGACTCTTCTCTGACAGCTTGTCAACGAAGGTTTCCAGTTCATCAAACTGTTCCAGATGATAAAGAGATTCAATGGAACCCTCTAGATAATGTGACTTTTCGTAGTACTCTTTAGCACTCTCCCAGGACTTAAGATTCGCAAAGTGATGTCCAATTTCACGCCAAGCCGTTTCCATTTGCTGATCCGAAACACCGGCGCCGCCCATCCGATAAAGCTGCACCACTCTAAACCAATCACAAAGGGTCATGCGCAAATCAATAGCGAGATCTCTGAGAAAGAAAAGAAGAAATCTTATATTAGTCATAGCTAAATATAGGCATAGTTCATTAGATTACTGACCTTCGATCGGCATCCATGTAGAGCTTTTCAGCCTCATCAAACTCGCCATAGAACGCGGCAATCTCTGCCCTCTGCAATATTTGTGAATTGATATTTCGCAGTCGCTTTATCAACTTAATGCCCGGATAGTTGGCACAGCGCACAAATGCATTCTCAGCTGTTTCCAGCTCCAGCTGCTTCAGCGCCGATTCTGCCAGCAAACGCCATAGACGTGGATGTGGATTATCCTCAATGAACTGCTTGGCATCCTCGAGTCCAACATGCTCCAACAGATCATCCGTATCACGTAACGACTTGACCCTTAATTGAATGAGATGGGTTGTATTCTGCAGCTCACCACAGCTGATGATGTCATCCAGCAGAACGCTAGTGATCTCCAAATCCTCAAACGAGCATATGTAGCCGGAGCAAGAGATGGGCTCTTCTGGATCGTTGCCCCGGAAGATATACATGCGCGTCTTCTCCATCAGGGCAAGCAACAAGGGGTTGTCCTTGGCCCAGCTAACAGCCCAAACATCCTTGCGTTCGACTCGGCTAAAGTTCAGTTGCGTCTCTCGATTGTCATCTAGATCTAAAAGAGTCATCACGCCCAAATTATCTATAAGGGCAGCGCGGCTGTGAACAACAACAGCAGTTAGAACTATGAGGCAAGTTGAGGCTATCAGAACTTACGTGGAATTGCAATTGATGGCTATCTTGTGGAACTTGGTGTGGAGAGTGTGGCGATTCCTGAAGGACACATTTGCCACGCTGTACTCATTTATCACGCCCGACTCACAGGCGACGAGCAACAGTTTTTCGGATAAGGCAAGCGCACAAATCGGATCGTTTACTCTACGCTGTTCGCCCTGTACTAATAGATCCTTGGATAATTCCACTCCAGTGGGCATGTCGTGTATATGAAATCTCCTTTCCTTTCGCGCCTTAACGCCATGTAAATTAGAAGTACTCTAAAATACAAACAATAATTAAATATATACAACAAAAATCGATATACAGATAGATATGTTGACAGATACTTACCTTTGGCGTATGATAATGCCAGATTAGTATTTCGTCGTACGAAGCAATAGCCACATAGCCACCGTTAATACCCACGAAACGGGGTTTAATGTCCGTGTACTTGGCTGTAGAGTAAAGAAGATAAATGTAAAAGAAATACTACAATCAATTAATCAACGATGTCAACTCACAGTCCACTGTAGTTCCTATAGAATTGCAAAGCAATAGTTGATAGACCCTGCCGTCGAAGCTGCTGCTGTTGCTCCGTGATTCTAACGTGCTAAGCGCAATTTCTTTTATGTTGCTGCTAACGCATTCTACACCGAGAACGCAATGCTCGTTGCTGGCAGCCAGGCAAAGTGTTGGCTCCACCTCCTTGAGAAAGCTCTGATTGGACACTGTGTTCCAGAAGGTGATTACATTAGTCGAGCTGCTGCCGCTGCCACTGCCACTGCCACTGCTGTTGTTCAGAAAGACGACAGTCTTTTCAAAGTAGCACCAAATGTATTCAGGGCGAATGTTTGCAAAATATATAAACGAGTCGACAGCCATAGCAATGCGCAACGATTTGCCCTCCCAGCTAACAGAGGTAATGTCACTACCAGGCACTTTAAGGGTTCGATGTAGCCTGCCCAGCGGTGAGTAGAAGCAAACCTGGTTGGTGTCCCGCATTGGACTGGCTGCCTCTAGAGATGTGCCACAAATGGCCAGCACGCTGCCATCGTGATTCCACTTGGCGTCCACGTTACGCATGCCAGAGTCGAAAATTGCAGGGCCTATGTATAGATGATAACAAAAAGTTATTTTTTTTAATAACAATATATAATATACTATACAATATATACATATATAGACATGGAAGTTATTGAAAAACGCATTTTGTATGAGGTCTGTGGGGGCTTGCATGAGGAGAAAACCATTCGGCTAAGACAGAAGATTCTTGCACTAAACTGGGATTTCAACCTGCGGCCTCGTTGATGTATTTAAAATCTATTCACAGCTGCCAATCAATTCACTTACCATCATCATTTTCATTCCGCATGATTTGCACCTTTCCGTTCTCATAGCAAATGGCCAAAACAGGCCGATTACGATTGTTGGAGGAATGGCCGCTGAACCAGCTAATACTCGCAATACGGTGTTGACGACCGGTGGAACTGCCTAAGGTAATGCACTTAATGTTGAGCTTCATCTGTGAATAAAGTGATGTCAATGATTAACACTTTATTATAGCATATTTGATTATTTTAAGACGCACCGCAAAGTTGCCTTGATTATCATACAGATGACATTCGCCATTAGCCAGGGCAAACAGTATGAGTCGATTATCTGGACTCCATTGTACTCCAGTTAGGTGCGTATTCTTTAGCTCCTTGCCGAAGATGCGATTACCATCAACGGAGCCCACGATGATGGCCCCATCCTCATAGACAATGCAGATTTTGGTACCATCTGAGGTCCAGCTCATGCCAGCCACCGTTGACTTCTTACGATCATTAGTCATCTCCTCGTACCAGGCGCCTTTGTACAGCATCCAAACCATTATGACTCCGTCTATGTCCGAGGACGTTAGCTTATGCTGGGCATCATTCCATGTAACCACCTTTACCGATTCCTTGTGGCCATCCAAAGTCTGATTCATCGACAGGTTGGACACGGCGGCCAGTCCCCCTTTACTCTGCCCATTGTTGGCACCTGCAATAAATCATATGTTATTTATTTTATTATTATTTATTTTCTATTTGACTTGCCTTGGTCCAATTTGAGCACCTTTAGCAATCCTTCTGTGCCGGCAACCGCAATATATCCTTCCTCTTTGTTCCATGCAATGCAATTTAATTTCACATTGTTAGGGATCGCAATCTGTAAATATATATTTATTTATTTCAAATAATCGACAGTTAAATATTTAATATATTAGAACTTACCTTTTTGCTCAGGTAGACAAACATTTTTTGTTTTATATTTAAGTGCTTTTTATTCCAATATTTTCGATCATATGAACCTGTTTACATGTGAAAATAATTGCCATGGCGATGCATGGAGTGGACATGCACCTGTTTACAGTTATGTACAAATAGTTGCCATGGCGATACAGTGAGTGGACATACTTTACATTTGCTTACGAATTAACATTTTGTTGTTGCGCATGCGCCATGGTCTTGCTTTTTATATTGCACATTTCACATAAGTTAATAAACACAAAATTTACTTTTTATGCTTCTATTCGACCATTTTTGTTGTTTTCTTACAACAAATTTCTCTACAAACTCCACGAAGAGAATGTGGAAGAGAGCAGAATTAAATGAACTATCTTATCGCTGTGAACCAGATTCGTTTGAACTGAAACTGAGGTGAACTGAACTGAAGTGAACTGAATTTGTTCTTATCTTTAACGTTTTTTAAACGCCCGCTCTTACTAAAAATAATGTTTGCAGGTTGTAAATTATACTAAATATACTAATACATAATTATTTTGAAAGGTAAATGTCTGATAAGGCAATAAGCAAAAAACAAAATATAAACAAATAAATTAAAAGAAAGTTTTGTTTACATTAAATATTTTATTTATCACAGCGAAAGTGTACAGTGAAGGTAGATAATTGATTTATGCAATGCGAATGCGCCTTTTATACAGTTGAAAAACGACACCTGTAACCAGCAACATATAGATGAGTAAAATGAACACTGAGTTAGGATCCGAACGTTTCTCGGGCTTCAAAAAGATATTGACACAGCCCGTTGATATATTGGCCAAGAGAAAGAAGAAAAGACCATTCATGTTCAAGGACTCGCAGATAACATATAGACATCCTCTATTCTTGATAACTGTTTCCGAAGGAATTAATAAACCCTTCTCCGCACTCTCCGTTTCTTTAAGTTTCGTTTCGTTGGTTGAACTTTCCGTTTCGTTATCGAAAATGAGATGAAAAATAAATATGCTAAGCCAGATCATGGTGGTTATCACAGCAAATATCCATAAGACGTAACCCAAATTGCAGGTAACACGCGCAATGCCAACTGCATAAGCGCTGACTGCCGTAAGCGACCAGCAGGCAATCGATACGATAAGCAGACTACGAAGTTTTCCAATCATTTCATTAAAGCTCAACAACGTTTTGGCCAACAGCCATCTGGCGAGGTAAATAGATAACAAATAAATAGCCACAAAGCCGGGCAGCGAACAAATGCCCTCGCGATTAGCGCTGAATAAATTAGAGCGCGGCAAATCATCATCCATCACATATTCCGAGATGCCGCCATAGCTGAGTGCCAACTGATGGCATGCTAGAACACCTGCAAGTATGCAAAATCAAATTAGTTTGAAATTCACTTTTAGATAGTAGAGAACTTACCAAATGTCAGAGGTAACAGCTGCGAGTCAGAGCGTGGCAAATAGCTGAGTAGGCTGCCAAAAAGCTTCGTCAAACCCAGCGTGAAGAATGCATTCAGATGCTTTCCATACTCGTGCTCATCCTGTCCATAGTTGAGAACAAGGATCGCCACGACCCGTGCAACTCCTAGTAGTATAAGTGGCAAAGCCGAGCGTAGAATACTACGGCGTAAATCGATGCAATTGCGCGGACGACGAGAAACCAATCCCATCGTTAAAACAAAAAGTCCAATGCCCGTGTCCATGAGCTGGGCGCCAAAGAGTCGGCTCTTTCTATATGGCCGATGGAAGCTACCAAAGTCAATGGCAAGTATACAAATCGCTGTAATTAGGTGAGTCAGTGAGCGAACCACGGTAAAAGCAAACGGCCGGCTGCCCAAATCAAATTGAGATCGATTTTTGATTCGCGGAAACGCACGCGTACGTAGAATATGCAAAAATAGCAGGAAGATCATGAATGCCACAAAATGCACACTATAATCGCTAGCCACTGTCACGAAAAGCACGCCCGGCAGCACGATCAATGGAAATTCCAGCAGGTAGCATATCGTAGGACTAAGTCGACTTGCCAGTCGGGGGGTCAAAATCGCACGTGCCAACACAATTCCCGAGAAGGTGGTCAAAATGACAAAGAGCGACGAAAAACTCTGCTCTATCGACTCGAACGACCGCTTATCTGTGTGCTTTTGAGGTATATTGTAGAAGCCTACTCCAATCCGTTCGCTGCCCATGGTTGGTGCCTAAATACTGGCGTGCCATAGCGACCAACGTTAACTAACAAAATATTTTGATAATTGATAATAGCCTACTCGATGTACGCACACAAATGTACGTTCGACGATAAGGTTTATGAAATATTGGAACCGATTACAACAATGATAAACTTTTATATTAACTAATAAACTCCGAAAAGATTATTTTGATTGTTTCGAATTTCGTTATTTTTGAATCTAAAGCTTTTGGCGCGTAAAATCTAAAGGCGGCACAGCAGTTGTGTAACCTGAACGACAGCGCTCTACAAATATGATAAGACTTTGGGTAAAATTTGCTTCATGTACATTATTTATAATAATTATAATGAAATTATACATTTTTCCGCTGGAAGGAATATAATACTTTTTGAATAAACAGCTTTTGGCGCCTAAAACCGTTGACTGTGACGGCGGCGTTACAGTCGAACGATAACTTTTGTGTCATATTTACGCAGCCCTGGTATATTGACAAACAACCAGAAAAAAGGGCTCGACACAGTGAAGTTGATTTTGTTAAGAGACAGCAAAAAATTTATGAGAGGTTGTATTACTCATGGCTCCCGAGGCCTATAAAAAACCGCTGATGCTCACCAAACTATTCTCTATTAGCTGTAAATGACTGAAAATAGTGCGCTGCAGACAGCCTCAATATAGGGTGAGTAACCGGTACACGTGCTCGTGTTGTTGTGAATATCGTGTTAAAAAAAAAAGAGTTTCAAGTCATATCATTCAACACAATTCTCATAAAAATACTTAGTAAGCAAAGATATTAGGTAAATCGCTGCTAACAACACACATCGTAAACATAAAGAAACATGTAATTAAGATAAACATTTGCCGTGTACGTTCTGCTTGCCACTGTGACGTCATCAGTGCAAACAAAAACCGACCAATCCCCAAACAGCTTCAAGGGGCTTGTCCACAGGCAGTTGTGTATACACTTGTATGTATATGTATGTATGTGTGTCCTATTGATTTATTTAGTGAAGCTACAAAGCGATTGAGCATCACGTGCTGCTGCTCATCCACCCACACGTCGCATGGACAGCTACAGCTGCTGTCTACTTTCTCTCTCTCGCTCTTTCATGTCACTCTCTTATTTATATACATAGATCATTCGTTGGCCAATCTTGCACAGTCATCAATACATTTTAGCTCAGTTTGTCGCCAACTGCCCGACTGTTGACAACAAAACGCGGAAATAAATATTTTGTTTACGATTCGTGTAAAGGCCGGCTGTTATTTGATTTTGTAAATAAAATTTACGTAACTGACGTTTTACAACTTTTGCATTGGTTGCTGCGCATTTGCATCCGTCTCAAGGTGGATGTCGAAAATTGCATATAATTATAATTATAATTCTATTTAAGTGTGTGCGCTTTGCCTGTCTGATTAACAGCGAACAATGAGTTTATAAGAGCGAGTATTCAACAGTTTTGACCCTTAGAGCCTGATAACCTTATGATAACAATTTACTACTAGCTCCGTCTATCGAGATTATTGGACAACTCTGCTTTCATTTGATACGCTTATCCGCTAATTAGCATATTTGACTAATAGATTGATCGGCATATGATTACAACTTGTTGCTAACGCCATCTATTAATATTGCTTGGCAGCTCTCCTTTCTATCTTTTCATTAGCTAATCAGCATATTTAACCTTAACTGACTGGCAAATGATTGCAACTTGCTGCTAACGCCATCCATTGACTTTATTTGAAAGTTCTCCACTTTCTGTCGATCTCATTTTCTTCTCAACATATATATTTATTTAAATGTTGCAATCAATATAAACAGTTCTCGTATTGCACTTTGTTACTCGGTTTGTTGACCCAACGATATATATTTCTTATTAAATATATACCACACACACCTGCATATCTCATGTTTGTATTTTAAGTATAGCTGAGACGGCTTTTCTTTACTTTGTTGTGCATTCAATTGCCCCACAATGCAAATGTAACACCTTTTTATACGTGTTCACACACAGGTGATAAGAGTGTAAACATTTTATTCAACGAATATTGTATGCCCTATTGCAAAATTTAACTCAGCTAATATGCTTTACTCTAAGTAAGGGTATATTTGAATGGGTTTCGTCAAACGCAATCTTTGGCTCATAACTGATTTTTGCATACTTTGCATTTTTAATAATATTAATGAAGTTAAAATCGTTGCATAAAACGAGTTTTTGTTGATGTTGCCAAACTGTTGAAATTTTATATTAAATTATTTTAAGCATTATTTCTGCTATTTTTAGACAACCAAGAAGCTGAATGAATGCGTATGCACGAACACATTAAATAAGTATTCTCATGTATATATTTTTTTCTTTTATTTTTTTTATTGCAAACGATAGCAAAAGTATGTATATCATTTTATGTGTTCATTATAAATAATACAATACATCGATTTACCTATCAAGTGTATGCAAATGTGTTTGTTTAAATGTCAAGCCATGCGCCCACCCACTCAGTTTCTCTCTCTCTCTCTCTCTTAGCACTTAGTTTCAAACCAACCGGCTTGTCTTATCAGCTGTTCACTCTTCTTACTTCTGTATTTATCGTACTTGGGATTGTGTGTCGTGTCAATGTTTGTTTTCAATGCGTTGTTGCCTG